>CM049806.1:14388230-14751529 GCA_027422405.1 Ptychobarbus kaznakovi
GGACATTATTCAGTACCTTTATAAAGCTTTTTCCAAGCAAGGCTCATACACTTATATTTAAGAGGTTTTATAGTATTCGTGAGGACATGTTCAGGAAATTGGCCCCACGAGTGTAGCAAATCAAGAACACACTCGAGCTCTGGATCTAGGAACAAAAGCCTGGTGAGTGGCATCTTACTCTCTTATCAGATTCTGCAGCAGTGTACTTATGTTCAAATCATAAGGGCCTTATTATTAGAAAAAAATGGAAATTGATGAAGGAAACCCAAGCAGAAGACAGATTTTTTAAATGAACTATAATTTCCCTCTGTATGAGTAAATTTCCCTCTGTATGAGTGCCTAGATTTGTATTTGGATGAGCGTTTATCCAAGTGTACTTATTTTGTCCTGAATAATGTACCATTGTAATATTTCAGGCTTTTTGAGCCCTTCGTTTACGTGGCTGATTACCACAAGCAAAACCATGGCAACTGGTTATGAACTGTCAGAGTGTGGTACATTTGTTTGGCTAAGTATTTACTTATCTACAGCATCTAGAGAGCCACAATTCATCTTTATATTGGTCAGAGGCAATTTAATTTGAGCCGTGAGCATGTTCCACTGGCAGCATTACCATGAATGTAAAATCTATAAAAGCTTTTGTAAAATAAACTGGTTTTATTTGTTTCCCAGACGTAAATGCCAGCTATTGTTTAAGAAGCCAATGGTGCCAGCCGAAAGATAATTTTGCAAGAAAACAAGGAACATCATGTTGATTACAGAAACCACATTAAATGTGCTTCTTTGTTCCCCACATCATTTATCATTCCTTGACTGAAGTCTCATGAAGGTAGAGGTATTAAAAAAGTTAATATAAGTTTTGAAAGGAAAATTTGTTGTGGCATGACGATGAACAAATGTTCACATGGCAGCTCTGTTTTTATATTTGTGCATGATTTTGGTGAATACATTAATTTTAAATTCAACAAGGTTTGTGATGACTCATAGAATACTAAAATTCAAACTAAATTCACAATGTTTTAATACATCTAGGTAATTCTGATACAATATGACAATTTACATCCACTGCTGAACATTTTTAATATCATACGATTACTAAATACTGGGGGCTGGGGGATATAATTAAATTTACACTGAACTGAAAACAAAAGCTAACTGACCTAAATTGAAAATAAATGAAAAATACAATTAACAATGATAGATTGAAAACTACCAAAACCATATTTTATTACTACTACTTTTTATTTTCAAACTAAATCAGAAAAAAAATATTAACTAAAATGTCATTATTTTTTTTAAATGACAAATTTAACTGTTCAGTTTTACTTTCAAGAACTGATACACCGTATACAAAAACATTTGTAACTTTCTCCTTCCTGCTAGTGTTTTTAACAGACTCATATTCATAGATACCCTTTAAAGGTCAGAATGAAATAAACCACTGAATCAGTGAAATAAACCATGATGATTAAAAACTACCAAAACCATATTTTATTACTACTACTTTTTATTTTCAAACTAACCCAATTTGCATTTTATGGCTTTCAACTGAACATGGCAGGAACAGCACAAACAAAGGCAACAATGAATCACACTTTCTCCTTCCTGCAGAAAACTCATATTCTGATGATGCCCGATTACCCGTGTGCCTGATGTGGTTAGGCCCAAGGCTATCATTAACACAGGGGAATCCACACACATGGTATGAAAGGATCGATCTGAAAGCTTTGTAGAGAAGTTAAATAATATTAATTTTCAAAGCCTTCGAGATTTATGTTCTTCGGTTCCTTGAAAGAGCATAGAGTTCTCCTAGGATTAAAGATGACACATTAAGTGAAAGATATATAATTAACTTGCTGTGTAATCAGCAAGCACATTCTCCTTTGTGGATCATTCCAAATGATGCCTTTGCATTCATAGGCAGTAAAACAGCTGTAATTAAAAAGACAAGAGCAACATGGCTTGTCATCTTCTCAATAACTTTGATGAGATAATTTCTGCTGCACCTCAAGAGAAAACTCATCAGGTTTTTGGCTTTTTTCGTAACTGGCACACTGTAGAACCAAGAACTTTTGTTAGGCATGGACAGGAAAGACAAAGATCATTCCAAAATACCATAAGCTGCTTTAAATATGAGAAGCTGTTTAAAAAGACAAGAGCTCATGGCTTGAATTCAGAGAAATTATTGAGACGGGGCGAGCCGAGATGTCTGGTGATTTTGGTGATGTACTCATCCAGAGCATAAACAGAGCCACGGATCAGCGCCTGACCATTCCTGAGAGTAATGCAGCATTGTGATGTGTTTTCTTTACATTCAGAAATGTTGGCGGTTCTAGCCTTGTCCTGTTAACCTGAAGAGGTTTGTGTGCAAATGTGTGTGTGTGAGTACAAAACATTCTGCATTCTGTTCAGATTGCAAAGGTCACTGTGAACTCAGTATTTGTTTAGACTGTGATGAATATGTTTTCAGGATGCAGTATTGGTTATAATGGTATTGTACCATTGTATCTAACTACCTATTTTTTATTTTCTGTAATCAAAATCTCGCTTAAAGTTAATCTTTAAAAATTAAAAACAACAAATTTATAAGGGCATTTTTTCAAACTACAAAACTACTACTAATTTTCTGCAATGGCTTAAAGTTAATCTTTAAAAATATAAACACAAATATTAAAATTGATATTTGTTTTTTTAATTAAATTTAAATTAATACAAATTTGTAAGGGCATTTTAAAATCCATCAAACTATACAAATACATACTGTACATGCATATGGCACATGGAAATCTATAACTTGTCAGACTGTTGTCACGATTTCTAATAGGCTGCATGCACACTAATGCATTATCATGACACCTGTCTGTTTTACATTCTATTGCATTTTAAAATTAATGTCATGTGCCACCTTGTTTTACTTAATAATATTCATTTGGTGTAGTGACTATTTTCACTAAGAAATTGCTAGTAAATTTGACTAACAAAGAAATGGCAAGCAAGCAAGACATTCGAATAATAAATAGTATTTTCTTGTAAAAATGTAGGCTACTCCAATAATTTTAGTTTTATTCACAGGTTAAACAATATTTTTTATAGCATATCCACAATCTCCATTTTAAAACATTGCTTGCAGTAACCTTTCCTCACTTACATAAAGTATTGTTTTGAAATCAGAAAGCAACACAAGAGACCTGCATCGTGAGATTGAGTGGGACTGTGTTACCTAACTAAACAACCCACTAAATCAGTTTACTTGCGAATTGTGTCTGAACAAGTGTTTTTTTTATAAAAGGAAATCAAATATTTTCATTTTACGAATGAAACATGGCACAGAAACAGTAAGTACTCATATTGTGTTTAATTAATCTTAGTACTGTAGCAAGAAATATAGGTAGGGATTATTCACTAGTCTTTGGTAGACTTCCAACTGTACCCAAATCTGCATCCCATAGAATACACTACTGATTCATGGCCCACCATAAAATTGGCAAAGAGGTCATTGTGTGGTGATTGAACTGATATAGACATAGTCTATCTATCCAGTGCAGACGGCTAGCAAAAGATTGAGTGGAACGATTCCAAATTTTCCGTCCAATTCAATCAAAACACAGCTTAATACAAACACCTATTCATTCACACACTCACATACATACAAAGCAGCCTATGTGATTAAAGTCACAATGGGATCTGTCTATGATTATTATGATATGTGTGACAGGCATAGTATAGGCTACATTAATCTCTTCCTCTTCAAATCTCGCAAACGAACATTGTTGATGTTCAGCAGATATTCCTATGCAGGATTCTGCACATGTATGACAATTTATCCTCAGAATGAGTTGTATTAAATCGCTCAAAGCTGGGCATTATACACAGCGGTTCTGGGTTTTTGTCACACATCTCTGTTTGATTTATAGGCCGGTGTTACAAACTCAACCATAGAGCTTTCTTTTCCTTGCAGTGAAAATAAGCTCATACGGGGTTTTTAATGTTATCGTTGGACTGATAATGATTCCTGGCAGTATGACACCTTCCCAAATCAATTTGTGGGTTTCCACTCTTAGGTGGCTCATCATTCTTTAGCAAAACAGCCTGTCAGAGGTGAGTAAGGTTTTCTCAGAGCTGATCAATTTCTGATTCATGTTGCTGATTCATGTTGCTAGAACTGACTGATCACATACGAGATCTTAATTAAATGCCTTAGACCTTACCTTTAGATCATCTTCAAATGATGTGATGAGCCTTGTTCACATGATCACCTCAGGATTACTGAGTGCTTTAATTGCCAACTTCCGTTTATTATACATGGCCTACACATAGTCATCAGCAAGTTGTTGTGACATATTGAGCTTTATTATTTTTTTTATTCATTTGTTAATGAGTGGACATTGAAATATACACTATATGACAAAATTATTGGGACATGTGACCATTACACCAGAGACTTTAATGACATTATTAAAAATGACTTGCATTATACATTTACCAGACGCTCCTATCCAAAGCGACTAACAGTACATTCAGGTTATACATTTTTTGTCAGTATGTGTGTTCTCTGGGAATTGAACCCACAACCTTTTGCACTGCTAACGCAATGCTCTACCACTGAGCCACAGGAACACAATTATTATAAATACATAGACATTAATATGGAGTTGGTCCTCCTTTGTAACAGCTTCCACTCTTCTGGGAAGACTTTCCACAATATTTTGGAGGGTTTCCGTGGGAATTTTAGGACATTAATCCTGTCGAGCCATGATATTACGCAGCGCCTGAAAGTAGTCCCCTGCTATATCATAACTAGTTACCTAGCTGGGGACTACTTTCAGGTGCTGCGTAATATCATTGTGCCTGCTGCACTCATGGTATGGCAGCAAAGTTCCTTGATTATCACTCCGGAATGAGAGTATAGTTCCTAGCCATATCGGCCTAGAAAATCCCAACTTTTCATTTTCCGTCGGTCTTAGTACACGATGTAACTAAAGAAGAATCTTTAAATAGGAAAAATATCGAAACTATATGAATATTTTTGAGTGAGATGCTAATGGTCTAATACGATTCAATGATCTATGCTAAGCTAAGCTAAAAGACCCGGATATCGGCTGAATGGATTCAAAAACGGTAAAACTCAACTGTTTAACTCTAGGGGAGTTGTAAAATGAGCCTATTTCCAAAAAAGAGTGTTCCTTTAACTATATTAGGAAATATCTCGATAATCAAATCTGTGTAAGTAAATACGTTTTGCACCTTTATAGATTGTTATTTGATCAATAAATGGTGATGGGCAAAGTAGACTAACAGTGTAATCTATTAACTACACATAAAACCTCGACTTTTAAGTATAGATACCGGTGTCATGCCATACAATGTTTTAATACGACTGACTTTGTTTTAATGTGAATTTAATAATAACAATATTGTAAGTTACAAATTATAACACTTTTATTTTACAGAGAGTAAAGAACATTTACATTATCAAATAAGACGATTTTCATTCAGTATAGACAGAGTTCAGGCACTCTCAAAAACTCCCATTAAAATCACTAAAGCTGTTTAGAGTGAAATGAATATCTTACGTTCCTAAGCGATCAAGTGAACAAAACACCGCGTTTCGGTGATGACTCATCCGAACGTCTCTGATTGGTCATTGTATTCATAAGCTCAACAGAATCGTGTGTGATTGGTTATAAAGCAGCGCTGTACAAACGCGTCCGTCTCTGGCTCAGCGCGCTAGCCAAAGCGCCAAATGCAGATTTGAATTTAGCAGCTGATGCTGTGAACGATCTAATCACACCAGTGTAATAAATATAAATATAAATTATATAAAAAAAAAATAATCTGCTATTTTTGTCTTTTGGAATCTGCATTCAAAATCCACTTGGCTCATAAATCTGAGGGGGCACGCACGTGAATGGGCATGACGCCTCTGCAATTAAGCATCCCAGTTTAGATGAGGTGAAACAATATATTTACACAAATAGCCTAGGCTATATTATGTTTCAAGTGTTGTTTGTGTTTCAAGACTATGCATTTTCAATTAATGCATTTTATCACGGTGAATAAACTAATAGAGGTGTTCCCTGCTTGGTGTGTAGAGAGGATGGAACCCTGTGTAGGAACCGCTGGCTGTCTCTCATTGCGCGTTTAGGAAAGAGTGCGAAGGTAACGTTTAATATTATATTCGTTAATTAGATCGTTAGAAGAAAGGCTTTCAAAAGAAAAAAAAATGGCATTTACTAACGGACCTCAGAGAACGTAGAAGGAGCGCTGCGGCAGGATTTCAGATATAGGAAAGAGATAGGGAGGGTGAGAGTGGGAGAGAGAGAGAGAGAGAGAGAGAGAGAGAGAGAGAGAGAGAGAGAGAGAGAGAGATGGGGGGAAGGAGAAAGAGAACACAGAAGACAGCAGCACAAAACGGGACAGTGTACTCTTGCGTACTCGTTGTCTCGCGCACTAAGTAAATCAAATAATAATATTTGTATTCTCATGTGGTGATCATATATTCAAAGCCTTTTAAGTGATATACGCTATAAGGTGTGTTCTCATCTAGCTTTGGAGTCTCGTGTAACTATGCATTATCCTTAAGCATATGAAAGGCAAAACGCACAGTAGCCTATGCAAAGCGTAAGTGACCGACTTAAAAGTAAAAGTTATTTTGGATACTCGACTTGAAACGGACTGGTGACTTTGATTTGAAGTCTCCCGCGCGATGAAATTATGAAAACCTGCAACTTCAGCATGGTAAGTTATTAGAAACACCTGACGATATATTGCTCAGTCTGAATCCGTAACGATGGGTACAGAATACAGTGACTCTCGTTTCATTTCTGAACGTTAAAGTCAACATTTATGCGTGTCAGTAGGTCAATTCAAACGTTCATGTTTAGTACGTATATTTTGTTAACAAAACAAAAACTATCACATTATAGAAAGCTGGTTGTTTTGGGGCAAAGCTTGAATGTGTGTGAATTATTGAGGTGATGTTTGTTTCCTCTCTGTCCTGAACTCTGTTAAAAATAGCTGTGTTTTGGAACATTTCTGGTTGCTATATGGTGTAAGAGCCATTAGTTAGTCCATGCAGTTTTTTTGTTGTTGTTGTTGTTGGTGTGTGATCGTGCTACCAGAAACAAGTATCATGTTTCAAAACACAGGTAGCATCTTAAAGCTGGAATTTCTAGCAGAAAAGTGCTCTGGTAGCATATCATGTAATCAGTTAGTATCATGATTTATATTACAAGTTAATACAAACCTGAGGTCAACTGCAGGTAGAAAACATTAGCACGAGTAACTCATAATGCGCCATCAATAATATGGTTTATAGAATTCCCTGCCAAAAAACACAGCCTAAATGGGTTTGCTGGTTTAATATTGTGTTTGCAGGTTGTTTAAATCGTTTTTTTTAGCACCGTTGAAAGTCAAAGCTCATAGCACAGAGTCAGACCATGTTTTTTTTTTACTGTTTTCTTTCCTAACACCCCCCACCATATTTTTTTTAAATAAAGGAAGCCCTCTGTGGTGTTAATTAACAGCCTTAATTACCCTTGTGGTGTGATACTCAATCCATCAGGCTTGAGTTTTTGATTGTCTGCGAAGCATCGTGCCTGACATGGATGACAAATGTTAAAGGTCATGGCCATGATCAGCGTGAATGTGTGTTGAGATTTACAGTCTATCAGGATGTATACAGTCTCAGCAGTGGTGTGATAATATATGAAAGACAGAGCACTACTGGTCACTGTAGCTCATGGAACGGCAACGTCGTTCAATCACATATGCATAATTGCTCTTTTCTCTCTCACCTTTTTGCCTTTCTCTCGTCTCTTTCCTCCCGCTTTGTCACCCTCCCTTGACTGATTCTCATGCACACACACACACACACACACACACACACACACACACAGCACAACTGCAGTGTGTGAGATGGACAGATAGCTGGTGTGAAAGGGGAGCATATGTGTTGGCTCTTGGAAAGCTCAGCATGATTCGTCAGCAGATAGCTGTGACCTCTCAGAGCAAATCCTCTGTCCAAACCTGCCCGAATGACCAAACCTGACGTATAAATGTGAGAAATAATTGCATAGGCATTCTGAAACATGATGCTGTGTAAGCCTAATCCAGTGGGAAATACAGATACATGTTAGTTTACTGTGGTGATTCATTTGGAGCATAAGCATATTTTTTACCTTTTTAATTACCACAAAGTCAAGTTAATTTTTCTCTTGCATAGGTTTTGCATGTGGGAGGAATATAAATTATTCTTCTCTGTTATTTTGCGATTTAACATGTTTGTTTGTCTCTAAAATCAATTTTCTATTTAAATTGCAACTAATTTTAGCTTTAATTTAGAAATGTTTTTGGATAGAAACTCACTGTTTAACCTTCAAACAAACAGTGCATGGTATTTCATATTAATACATCATTTAGTTTATTTCTTAAGCCGGTTTCCTTTTGCACAATTTGCTCATGTTCTAGTGATTTCGGGTTTTACTGTCCTTGTAGTTACATTTGGTCCTCACTGTGAGGGTAAAACCTGACTCCTCCACACATATGTTTCATATAGGTATCCTCTAGGGATGGCTGTCCATCTCCGGCTATATAAAATCAATGAAAGAGATAAAATATACTGAGATTAGAGGTAGAACGCAAGAGATTGTGGAAGGGAGGAGAGGACCTGGCACTTGTATTTATTTATTTATTTTTGCTGGAAAGACGAGTCTGTGTCTCTCAATATCAGCTCACAAGCGGCGGAATGTTGCATTTGTGTAACCCTGGCAACATCTCTGGAGAATAAAAGCAATTCAGGTCTTCATTTTAGTAGATAACTAGTCATGGCAGGTAGATGGGGATTTTATATACACAGATTCATTTCATAATCATTATGGTTTATATATATTCTTTTGGAGTTTTATAAGCCTATTACTGTAGATTTTAGGTAATCATATATTTTATAATTCACTTTAGTTAACTACACACAATTTTTATTTTGCTATAAGATAAGATAACATGTCTAAATGTATGTGCATTAATATATTATTACATTCATAATAAAGGGATGGGACTTTAGAATTGGACTGTTAGGTGTCAGTGTGTGAAAACGTATGTCATTTTCTTTCCAATTACATGTACGTAAGCCATAACTTGGCATGAAGAAGGTATTGGGATATTCACCAGTCGCCAGTCCCACACTGAACCCAGTTCATCCTGGATTTAGTATAGAGGGTTGAGCTTGTCTTCACCCTGTAAATTAACTAAATACACTGTCAGCAATACAGATTCAGAGGATGCATGTAAATGTATGTAGCTGTATTTGTATTTACGAGATCATTTAAACTTATTTGGTCAGTTTAGTCAGGGGTGACCAGTGTAGCCAGGGTTTGGTAGCAAATTTTGCATGCAAATGTATATATATATATATATATATATAATTTGAGATTTGCATATTTGCTACCAAACTTATTCTGACTAAACTGGCTATGTGTGTTTGATGAATCTTATTTGCATGTATTTACATTACATATATAGATTGTAATAGACTAGGTATGCAATATCCTAGACATACAGAGCAGGGAACAACAATAGCCTATATTTTAAGCATGTGTATTTTCTGTATGTAGGACAAATGAAATTAATCCGATTTTATTTTTTTGTAATTCATCAACAGTATAAACTCAAAGCTTTTGTGTCTTAGTCGAGGTAATTCTGAAGTCCTAAATATTAAACTCAACACAATACCAAAAATATTAAAATACAAATCCTTCACTTAATCCCATTGAGACCATTTTAATCTGGGATTTTCTGAAGGAAGACCGTACAAGGTATACGCAATATTCCAGTCAATTTCTACCCATGAGACAAAAATGGCTTAAGATTTTTAAATCTTCTTAACAAGTGAGCTCTGAAGTTATGTCTTTTACACTAGCTTAATTGAGGTCAATTAATGAATTCAGATTTTGAATGTTTAAATTTCTAATTCTCATCATTTTGATTAATTAGTTCAAGCAATTTTGAAAATTTTTGAAAATGTGTAGTTATCTTGTATTACATCATTTGAAAACTGAAAACTTTTTATATGCGCTCTGAATCTATAATGTGAGGTATTCTACCAGGTTTGATTATACTTGACTACATTTATATTTCTGATTATTAAAAAAAAACTAAAGGGTTCTAAAACAATTACTTGAAATTATTTTTGAGTGCATTTGTCGTTGCTTTAATAGTTCATTTTGTTCAAACAGCATGACACCGAGCAATTAATCAACAGTTTACAAAATTTGTGGAACAAAATTAGGGGCGTCGAACTCGGTTTCTCGATCGTGACGATACAAACCCTTGCATTCGATCTTGAAACATGGATTTTTGAATCGTGAATTGTTGATTTTGGACAGTAATCGATTTAAAATGCTAAGAATCGAATGAATCGCGATTTCTATAGCGATTCAATGCTTTCAAAATATATACATATTAAATTACTACAAGCACGAATGAATGGAGACCTTGATCAGTGTTCGTGCCTCACATCTCTCCTTCACGCGCTCCACTATTAACCGCCTGTCACAGGATTGTGCTCGTATCAGCAACTGATTCAACAGCAGAGCTGCTGTATGAGCAGCTGATGTGTGGTCTCGTAGAACTCGTGGCCAGTAATGCTATAGTGTGAAGCAGTTTTACTTTGCTGTAGTTTTTCAATGGCTCTCATCTCCGACGATATTACCTGAGCAGTCGCAGGCTGCGCATTTATTGCATGGACGGAGAAAAAATCTAAATGTCTAAAGCATACGCACAGTTCCATTGCATGATATGTGTGTTTTAACAATGTCGTTGAACCGAATGGATGAAGGAAACTGTTAAAATAACCACAGCATTAACAACAACCTTGAAATAAGAGCGCGAGGTTTATCTAATAATCAGATGCATGAAAGTAGCGTTTGTTGTCATAGCAAACAGACATTGGCACTTTTTCTTTCAGAATCATAATTCGCCAGTGGAGAGGAAAAGTTAAATACTATAGCATTTTATTTTATGAAAATTATAAAGAAGTTTTCGCACTGAAAGAGAAGTGATCTCTCGCTCAAAGAACATGCCAGGCTATATCTGCAGCTGAGCTGAATAAAAATAATGAACTGATGAAACATTAAGACAATAAACACAAGAAATAAATACAATTTATGAATGATGCAGTGCTAATTGACATATCCTTTATTACAGTACAGATACTATAAAGGAAATGTTCTACCTTATTCTGTGAATGAAATGATGGCTATGCCCCTGGTGTGACAAAATGTTAGCCTATACATAATACTTTTAAAGCTATTTTTTTAAATCTTGGTTTACATACATTTCTACGTATGCCATGTCATGCCATAGCATCATTAAACTAGCTTCTAACAATGGACAAACGTTTATTTTTTCTCTAACCTATGGTAACCATACATGCTGCTGTGTAATTTGCCCTCTGACTAAGCATTTAAAGAATTTAGGGGAAGCATTTAAATAATCCTGTGAATGCACTTAAAGAATGCAGAATTGAATCGTTAATCAAATCGAATCAAATTTTATTGTGAATTAATCGAATTGAATCGTTCTGAATTTGCAAAAATCATCCTTGAATCGAATCGAAAACCTATGAATTGTGAATTGAATCGATTCGCTGTCTACCCAAAGATTCACAGCCCTTCGTGGTGTTCCACAGAAAAAAACAACAACATATATTTGTTTTAATAGACACAAGAGACTAAAAGATCAACTCATTGACTAAAGTCAGTCTGTGAATAATGTGTGCAGTGCTGAGGCTCTTGTAAGGTGACTTCTGAGGGTTTATCTCAGTATTCTATTGTGCTTTCAACACAGGAGCATTACAAACAATCTCTGCGTTTTCTTTAACTCTCACACACAGGCATGTTCGCTAACACACATAATGGCACATGTTAGGCATCAAGGATTGTCCCACTTTACTGTTCACTGACAGAATTAAATATATAACACCTCTGCTGTAGCAAGGTCTTCTTTAATTCTAATCTGATGCGACTTCAAGATGCTTTGCGTAAGCTGGATATCTTTGAGGGTATCCTTGCTGAATGTGTGTGTGTGTGTGTGTGTGTGTGTGTGTGTGTGTGTGTGTGTGTGTGTGTGTGTGTGTGTGTGTGTGTGTGTGTGTGTGTGTGTGTGTGTGTGTGTGTGTGTGTGTGTGTGTGTGTGTGTGTGTGTGTGTGTGTGTGTGTGTGTGTGTGTGTGTGTGTGTGTGTGTGTGTGTGTGTGTTATAGACACATTTGGCGTTACAGAAAAATCATTACACTTTAAAAGGTTCTGTCCATCACTCCCTTGGCAGGGTAGAAATAATAAGACATCTTGGGGGAGAAGCGGCTAAAAGGTTTTTTCTCACTGAGGGCCAGATTGTTATATACAGCAAGAGTTAGTCTTAAGGAGAAAATCCCACAGCATTGTATCTCCGCCACCTTGAGCTGTTCAGATTTGGAACAAGTCTTGACCTTCATAAGTGCTTAATTTAAACTCAGGTCAAGTCCAGCTGAATTCATAAAAAAAAAGACAGGTGATCTTGTTATCTGATTCAGCAGGTTCAGGTTCAGTGCCGGCCAAGCTCTCAGCAGAGATGATTGAATGCTGTTCTTCTGAACTATTAAAAATTCATCACTTCCCAGGTTCCACCATGTCACTGCAGTCTTTGCGTTCTGTGAAGCCTGACGTGATGGAGGAACTCAAATGTTCATCAAGCATTCAGAGGTGTCTCTGTTAAAAAAGATCCTTGGCTAAAACACGTTTTCCATTATTTTTGAAATGTTGAGAGAATTCAGTGGTTGTTTTTCTCTACACATGTGCTTTGAAGATTGTAACATGATTTCGAAACATGTTTCAAAGAAAGAAATGTTGTATAAGTTCATCTGACAAGGACAGTCAGCCTTACCTTGTTATGATCTCTGGTCTTTATTTCCTTACTGCAGATGGTACAGATTACCTCTTCACCTTATGTGCTTAGATTGGTCCCAGTTTCGTGATTCGCCCAGAGTTTCAGTGCTTGGGAGAAGAACGGTGCAGAGGCTTAAAGAAATAGTTCACCCAAAATAGGATTTAAAAACGCACTGAGGGCTGTCAAGTGAGAATGCATGATATCTGTAGCCTACCATATAGGTTATTGGCCAAATTTTTTTGATTTATTTTTGGATATATATTGACTGATATCAGATGTCCAGTTCTCCTTTTTTAATTTTGATAATCTTTTATATTATCTAACACTTGCTTAAAGTTGATCTTTAAAAAGACTAATAATAAACAACACTTTTAAATGTAGTCTTTAGCTAATCTTAAAATGAATACCTATTTTTTCATACCATATCTGTGCTCAAAACAACCGGTAATACAGCTGATTGGATACTAGGTGGTAGGGATGGCTCGAGACCATAATTTTGGATAATAATTTGAAGTTGGGGAATTTATGCAACACATGTTGCTTTATTGTAATATGTTATTCTAACAGTCAAAATAATATTCAAAATCACGTTATTATTTCTCTCTCTCTCTCAGATTGTTTTCAGATTACAGAAAAAGCATTAAATATAAATCTCACCCTCTCGCTCTCTTGACTGCTTCATATTAGCACAAACATTCCCTTCATATCATTGATACTAAAATTATTATAGCAAAACTCTTGCTCAATTCAAATCCAATTAATATTCGATTGTATGAAATGCAAGTTCATATATTACGTGACCAAAACTTCACTGGTTATATCGTGTCAGACACGCATGTTTGAGCTACTGTATCACATCTGTATGTGTGCTGATCAGTTGTGAAAAAAGTTCAAATTAAATCTGAATTTATGAATGATGCATCACCTGTCGATCTCTTAATTCTCTGAAAAGATCAGGATGAGCAAGCGACAAATGCTTAAAAAGATTTGATGTGTCCCTGTGGCAACATGATTATAGCAACGCTTGCACACAGGTGCATTAAGGTCAGTTCGTTAACCGTTGTTATCTTTTTTGTATCTAAAGTAATGCCATATTTCACTTCTACTGTTCTCTTTATTTATTAATTTCGGGTGCGTGCGTTGAAAGAGTTCCATCTGTTTGATCCATCGCGTTGTTCTGTTGTCACATTTACCGTTTGCGCAGCAATTTGGGAAGCACTGCCACCTACAGGTGCACTTCTGAACAGCAGCGTATGAAATACCGAATTGAGCAAAATTATGATATCGTATCGAAAACTTTGTTTTATTTTTTATTTAGTCAGCTTTACCAGCTAATTGGTATATGCCAAAATGTTTATATTGGTGCATTCCTACAGTCAAGCTTCACACAGCATCATGAAGGTATTTCATTTTAGTTGTGCATTATTACAAATCTTCTCAAGCCATTTGATATCTTAGTGGAAGAAACAAAACAAAATATGTCATCATTGACTTATTGACAATGTCAATCAAACCTGACGTGACACATATACAGCAGGTTATTGTAAATAATGACCTAAGTTTCAGCATGTTCCTCACACAAATCTATTGCATGGCTTGAGAAGAAGTCTGTAAATAAGTCATACAGGTTTGGAACAATGTGAAGGTGAGTACATGATGAAAGGTGAACTGTTTCTTTAATATTTTCAACTATGCTTCAAAACTTCTTCACTACACAGCTACTCTCAAACAACTAAAGGCATTTTATGATTGAAACAGTAAATCTACTAAATCTACAGGCTTATCTACTAGAGCTATTTTAGGAGTTCTAACTGTTTAGCCTGGGATTCTGAGTTCTGCTATGTAATTCAGTCAGAGGTTTATATGATTAGTGAAGGTTTAAGAAGGCAACAGATGAAAATCACATGAACACTGTGAGGCTTAGGGTCTTTTGCGGCTTAGCTGGTTTAACACTGATGAGATGGCAAACTTCATTTTAAAATATCGCAGCACTAGAATCTTTGCGTTTTCTATCTTTTCCTATATGCTTGTGGATCTTTGTTGGATTCTATGGAGTTGTAGAGATACTGATTGAACAGCCGATGAGAGTCAACAAGCATCTTCTGTTCCACACAAGCAAGGTTCCATATTTGAGGTGATTGAGGACGTTCCCATGGACAGATCAAAGCAGAGTTGATACCTTGTATCTGACACATTTATTTCAACTATAAAAGAAAATGTATTTTATTATTTGATGAACACAATTCAGACTCTTTACTGAGCACAATCGTTCCGTTTGTAAAATCGAATTTGCTTTGCCTGTAGATAATTTCTAGGTTTTCTATAGATCAATCTTAGGAAAACCATTCAATCACAACCATTTAATGAGTTAAATCAGCCTTAGCTTACATTGATATTGATTGTTCCCAGATACATTGATCAGCACATATGAACAAGTGTGTTTAGACTCTTCTGTTTATTGATATTCACAGCCTCTGCATGTCACTCTGGCGATATTTGACTCGTGATCATAAAGCTCTTGAATCTATCATTTAAATGCAGTGCATGTTGCCCGGAGTCTCTGGCGCTTGGACCGAATCCCAGGTTTCAAACTCAATCCACACACTTCACCTAGTCTTCAATATTTAATTCAGAAAAGCTAACAACCATCCTGCCTCAACAAAACACCTTCACACTTATCATCCTTTGCCTCTGCTAACGGCCGGGTTCATAAAGTGCTGATAAATCACATCTACAGGACATTCACACCAAGAATGAAACGGTCGAAGGGGCAAGAAAATATATTTGTAGGGCTGAGCACTTATTTGATTGGAAAGACCACCAGGACGTGATAACACTGCAGTAAGAGTCAAAGCGCTGTTTTCTTAAGAAAGAGTTCTATATCAGTTCAAGTTCAGTATCAGTTGTTATACCAGATGCTTTTCAACCCAATGTGACCTGTGGTGCAGTAATTACAGCGCCAGCCCTCTGGAGCAATCTAGGGTTCACAGCCTGCATTATCAGAAATAAAAGCACTGCTCTATGTAAAAGAGAAGAGAAACCGATCAGATAACTCATTACATCATGCATTTATTGGTTCTTCTCTAAAGCTCCATTTGAATAAACATGTGTGACCATATACCTTACTGCTGAATGAAAGTTTACCCTGGACCTTAGAAACTCAATAGGACTGCATAGAGCTCTACAAATTAAGGTCAATGCTTGCATGCCGATATTGAACTGGTCCTTGGAGCTTGCTAGAATCGTAATCCTTCAGTGAAGACAACTAGAACTGAAAAAATCTATTTGACTAGCTCCATACACAAATGCAGAGATGCACTGAGCTGTTTGACAGTGTAGTCTCTGTGTTTGTGTGTCAATTACAGTACCAGACCGCAACTTGATTGCTGCTGTCTGTTTTTGATTTGTGTTTTCCCCCATATTCATTACCTTACAGGGATCAACAATAATGCTTTTTTCTCCTTGTCGTTCTTATATGCACTTGCCCTGTCAATATTTTCAATTATCAGTTTTTTTAAATGGCTTAAATTATGTTATTGATTTAAAAAAGACTTTAGCTTTAGCAACAATTTATGTGTGTCAGAACATTTTTTAATTCTGTTGGTAGTTCACATTTGCACTTGCCCTGTCAATATTTTCAGTGATATGTTTTTAAATCGTTTAGCAACACTGTGTAATAATAATATATATATATATAAATATATATATATATAATTCAGCAATGTTGCTTTTTTTCTGCTGCTAGTTCAGATTTGCACTTTCTCTGCCAATATTTTCAATTATAATTTTTTAGATAGTTTAAATTAAATTTGTGATCAAAAAATGTATTGTATATATTTCTTAGCAAACTATTTAAGTGCGTCAGAAAATAATGTAATTTCATACAATACAAATACATCTTTGATTTTGTATTTAACCTTTAAAAAAAGCTTTTATTTAAACTTACATTTACTCAAAACAAGATTTTAATTTATTTATTTTTAAGGCTTATTTGTTTATTGTACAATGTACAGTGAAGCCCATGTTGTTGTCAGGATATCTTCTGTTTTACATAGAACAAAGAAAGTCATACAGGTTTGCAAAGACACAAGGGGGAGTAAATGATGACAGAATTAAAAAAAATTGTGAACTCTTTCTCTATATATTTTTTTTAATTGATACCAAAATATTACAGATAATTTTCTACAAATAATTAAATTCTAGTTGTAGTGACACTGGCGCAATATAGTAACCAAAATTTTCTTAATGTATCCTGATCCACCTTATTGCCCTTGTGACTTTAAGTCAATTAGTAACTCACAGAAAGCTCTGGTTGTTTAATTTATGTCTCCAGTTGTACTTATTTATACATCGGTAGGCTTTTACACACATCAACATCCTGAATAATACCACTTGTCCACACATCACTGCTCAAAACTTCACTAAGTTCAGAGCCAAAGCCAAACACAACAACAAGGGCAAGAGTGGGAGGAGATGATGTTGAAAGTAAAAAATGAAGGAGGTCAAACGGTATCAAAGAGACATGTGAAGCCTGCCGGCATACTTCGCACCAGGGTTTTTTTTTTTTGGTGCAAATGTGACACTTATCAGACCTGACAGGAGATGAGAAAGGTCAGAGAATCTCTCAGTTGGGCCTTGGGTAGATTTGTATTACAATTTTTGACCTACTTGTTGGACAGACATTTACATTTCAAATTTACAATTATGTACTGGGCAAAGGCATCCATACAAAAGCAATTACCATTTAATAAAAGGAAGCGGAAAAAAGGAAGAAAAGACACCTTGCAGTCCTTGCAGAAGAGTGAAGATCTGACCGGATTAGAACTTCTTGTAAGAAATGAAAAAGTATAGCAAAGAAATACATACTGACTAGTCTAGTACATACAGTCACCTTGGGGATACAGGACAAAGTCACCTTGGGTAACCATTTACCAATGTGCCACATTCAGACAACACACTTGCTTTTGCATTAAATTAATATAGACACCATAATACATTAAACAATTAATGTGAAAAATATGTTGAATGGTGTCTATATTAATTTAATGCAAAAGCAATTTAAAATAAATTATTTTGAACTATTTGCACTGAAGACTGGAACAAAAGCTGATTTAAATTAGTTTTGCTATCACAGGAATACTTTTAAAATATGTCCAAATAGAACATTTCACATTTTTGATAATATTTAATACATTTTTATAACATTTACAATATTACTTTTTAAAAATGAAATAAATTAAGCCTAGATGAGCATAAGAGACAACTCTTTTCCTTCAAAGACTCTCAAGTGTATTTTTATAATATTTTGTCAGTTCATAGTGATGTGATCATGAAGGTTCAGTTCAGACCCTTGTGAAGCAGAATTTTGTTGAGATGTTACCCTTTAACAGCGCGTCTGCACTACTTCCCAGCCCAACTCACCTCATTTAACTGACAATTACAGTCCCTTTCCCCTGAGGCCACACTTATGCCCACAACCGCTTGCTCTTCAAAAAGAACACACTGGTTTTGAAGTTTGGAAAGTGTCTGAATGCATAAAGTCAATAAGGTAAATCCCAAATCCCATTAGATCACATGCGCCTCTACAGAGGGTACAGAAACACCACAGTCCCAAATTCAAAGCTATAGCTCAAATTTGAACCTTGTTCGTACCTTCCAGAAGAGCATCACAAACTCCTACGGTTCCTAGTAGTTCTATCACATGCCCACAAAAGGTGCTTCTTAATAGAAAATGTCTGAAATGGTGGTACTTACCTGGTGAATCATCCAGAGTGGTGGAAGAGGCACAATGGTTTTTGTTAACTCTGGACCAGTGTTCCTCCTACACGTCTAAGCTGCATCTAAGAAGACAGAGAACATTTATAGTGTATGCGTTAATGTCACATTGCCTCCAAAACATGTCCCGTATAAATGCATGTTGAGGAGATGTCAGGACCTCAGTTCTGCTCACTTATCAAAGCTAATGCTGAGGTCATTGGGGCTTTTTAAGTCATTCAAATTGAAGATAGATTTGTTATGAAGCTATCTCACGACCAATTCGTAAGTATTTTACGAGGTGGTCCTAATTCTAATTTGTATTTCAAATTTGTACGAATTCCTGCAAATTTGCCATAAAATCTATGATTTTTGATGAAGGATAAATTTGAAAACTCGTGGTATTGAGGACGTAGATGCGTATCATATGTACGCAAAAACTGTGTATCATATGCACGCCAACAAATTTCGTACCATATGCACACGAAAAATGCGTATTAGATGCATGCCAAACACTCGCGTGTCATATATACGCCAACATCCATTTTTGCGTATCAATACCACAAGTTTTTGTTTTTATTTTGCCGTGCTATTTATATGCATTTGTACGAAGTAATTTGTAATGGAGCTCAGTTATTGGAGTTTAATTATAATATTATTGATTAAAGAAAACTTAAATGTTAAATGAATAATTGTTAAATATTGCTTTTTAATAAAAAAATTAAAAATTAAATATATTTTGTCAAATTAAAATATAAAAAATATAAATATATATTGGAAGACTTCGATTTAACTTATTACGGATGGAGCTAGGAAGCAAGATTTATACTCCAGCCAGGGTATGAAAACTTTGTGTGAGAGATAGTTATCCGTCAGTAGAGCTTGAGTTCAGGTTAGAGTTATTTGTTACATGAAAAACAAGTACTCACACAGAAATACAAGGATATGCCACTCAAACACTCCACTGACGCACATTTCAAAAACATACAAGACTGACATCATTCAATAACATCCAAATCTGCTCTGTTACCATGGCTGCAGTCTGTTTCATTTTATAACCACTGGCTGATAAATTGAGTGTAAAAAATAAATAAAAATAAGCCCTCATCCCTGACCATTTTCTACTCACAGAACAAACAATTCTCTTACTCCATTAAGTAGCGCTATAACTGTATTTGTTCTGTGCTTTTATCAGCATCACATGGGTAGATTTTGAATGCGTAAATTTTAGTTGGTACGTGCATGCAATGCAGAAGCTCTGCTTCCTTTATTTGTACAATTAAAGGGACAATTCATCAAAACATTTTTAAATATTATCACAATTTCCTCACCCTCATGCTGTATGACATTCTTCTGCAGAACAAAAAAATGACAATTTTAACAATGCTTTGACTGTTATAAAGTGTGGTCCAAAACAACATTGGACCCTATTGACTTCTATCGTATCATTTTTTTTTTCCAAGAACGAAGATCCGAAGCCATATAGAAAGTGTAAAAAGTGCTGTAAAACTGTGGTTGAACCCGAAAATGTTTTGCTGCACTTTTGCACATTCGATTTAAATTTGATGTAAGCTTGTGTTCTATGTGTGCATAACTTTCATTATATTTTGACTTGTTTTTGGATCTATGCACCTGAAGGCATTTACCTTTTTATTCTGGACGTGTGTTTGGTGCTACGCTATTTATTTTTTTTCTTTTTTTTGTCTGTGCCGTCAAGTCAAACACACAAAAATCCAACCAGTCAATTGACAAATATAAGTTGACAATTACAAAATACAAAGGCATTTTAAAATGTTATGTGTGTTTGAGTGTATATGAGGATTCGGTCAGTACTGGCAATAATAGGTGGCAAGACATTTTGTGTTGTTAAATTAACCTGACAGTCTCAAAGTCTCCTTCCTTTCTGATATATGGACCTGGCTTTTTAATTTTGCTATTTTGACTTTCACCAATTACACAGAACCAAACAAAAGTAGAGAAAACATTGGACCAACATTTGGAGCATGGTAATACCCTCGGGTTGGCCTCATTAGCGTGCAGCCCGTTGGATCTGCTGGTGTGGAGATAATCTGCTTTTGTTTCCTGCCGTCTCACATGAAGTATATGCTAATGATGACACTGTTTTACAGAGATACAAGTCACAACAACAGCACTACATTCTGTTCTTTAGTTTGTACATTTTAAATCCCCTTTAACATCTGAAACTCGCAGTTAGAAGTCTTTGCCCAGTTCTCACATGCTGGCTGCATTTCATATTGTTTTAGGCTACATAATAGTATGGAGTATTGTTTTAAAAGTGTGGGATCTGTAAGATTTTTTTTAAATAAATGAATACTTTTATTCAGCAAGGATGCGTTAAATTGACCTAAAGTGACACTAAAGACATTTATAATATTACAAAAGATTTATATTTCAAATAAATGCTCAAGTTTCTGTTCATCGCAGAATCCTGGAAAATGTTTCACAATTTTCACAAAAATATTAAGCAACTGGATGATTTTTGAAGGATAATTTTAAATATATATAAAGAAAACAGTTATTTTAAATTAATAGTAGTTCATAATATTGCTGCTTTGCTGTATTTCCGTGGTGAGCATAAGATAGATCTTTCAAAAACATTTAAAAAATCTTACCAATCCTAAACTTGTTTTTCTTTTTCTAAGAAAGTGAGGGTCAAGTGGAAATTCATTTCTGTGGCAGTCAATGTTATGCCACATATTTGTGTCGTTTGAGCTTAACTTGTACTTAACCCAGAATGGCCATTTTTTTGCTATGTATTGGGTTAACCTGCAGTTTTGTTGTTGAGATGCTCTGCGTTCATCCTGGCTAGCAACACTATTTACCAGAAAAGGTGTTGGGTGCTTTTGAGATGTATGACCTTTATGCTTTCAATTACAAGTACAGAAATGGCATGTTTTATACATGAAGGGCAGTGGACATGTTTTCTTTGCAGAATTTCAATTTCAAATCTGAATGCTTGGCCCTAAAAGCATCACATGGAATATAAATTGCACCACAATTATAATTTTTTTCACTTACGTTGACATGTACGGAGACATAACATGTTTTGCTACGATTTGCAATAGGTTTTTCTATAAATATTCAGATATATATCCCTACGCACGTGTATCTAACTATGAAGAAAAGGAAATGCAGCTCTGCAGCACACTGGCGGAAACTGCTAATGTTTTAGTGAAGATGATGGCAGGTGATGTGACTGATGTGTGTGACCTGACGGCAGGAGAGTGAACACCACGGTTTGGCTTCTTTTTTCCACCAGGCAGGAAACAGAATGCTTGCAGGCATCATGGCACATTGTTAGTCAGACTCAGGAACTCTGGAAGCTCCTTGGTGACAGGTTTCCCCCCGAGGCTCTATAATACTCTAGATACTCATCAATCAAAGCTTGAGTCTGAAAAGCAGAGCCAAGGGTAAATAAATATGTTAATGGAGGCAAAACTTACAACATAAAGTTACATGTTTTTTAATGAAGATATCAGAAAAATAATGAATTCCATTTGTGAGAAAGTATCTCGAGTTGTGCATGCACAATTAATGTTATTATAGTGGGTTGGTTTGTGCAAGAAAAAAATTGAATATTGCTTTTTTATATTTTCAAGCACTTCAGGCATGTACTGCTGCAAAATAATGTGTAGGAAGATTAAGAGCTCTGGAAACTGAAAAAGCTATTTCCATATGCTAGCTAACTACTCTGCACTAATTTAAATGATAAATAATAAAAACTAACAGTAAATTGTACATTGATCTTCTGATTCACGACAATTCAACACGGTCTTATATTTCTAATCTACAAGGGCTCTTTCTTCTTTCCCAATGTGGTCATTTTCAAATTTTACATATATAATTTGATATGTATTATTTAATTTTGTTCCTGTGGCTCAGTAGTAGAGCGCAAAAGGTTGTGGGTTCAATTCCCAGGGAACACACATACTGATGAAAAAAATGTATAGCCTGAATGCAATGTAAGTCGCTTTGCATAATAGCATCTGCTAAATGCATAAATGTAAATGTAATTTTTATTTTGAAATTATTTTTAAATATGATGTATTGTACAATTTACATATAAATATCATTTTTACACATATTATACCGTACAGTTAGTTTAGTTTTACGTTATACAACATTAAATTCACATTTAGGGACACGTTTGCGAAAATATTTTGGCATTCAAGGCAAAACATCACAATTCAAAAAATTATTCTGTATTATGTTTTCCAGCAATTTTGAGCAGTCAGAACTTATTAGTATATTTCTTAAAGATTAACTGTTGTGTATGTAAAGACTAGGGGTCGAACAATATGTGTTTTTCAGGTCCGATGCCAAAACCGATAATTACAGATCAAGTAGGCCAATAACTGAGATTTTGAACCGATATATTTGGCTGGTGTAAAAATGAAAATTAATGCCAAAATTAAGAATAATAAGGGCTTTGACAAAAACTTTGTTTAAATGTTTTAAAATTATTTTATCGGAAAACCAGTTTTGAAATGGATAACCTAACCATAAAACTGCTTAATATTGGCGCCAATAATCGGTTGACCCCAAGTAATGACCAAAATCATAAAGTTTTCTCTGACTTTCCCATTCTTCATTCTCTTTCTTTTTCTCTCTTCCAGATCTTTTCAGATTTGAATTGAATCCTTTCATCTGGACTAACGTCTTCTTGAGGACAATACTCAAAACAAGAATTTGTCAAGTTTGTGGTACACCTTTCTATAAACCATTTGCAGCCATCAGTGGATCTACAAGAATTCTGTCTCATTAGTCTGAAACAGCAAAGCCTTTGCAGACCAACTGGAGAATATTTTGAAAAGTCTTCCAGCAGTTCATAAGAGCCAAAATTGACGGACCTTCAGTTCTCATGGTAGAATAAGAGACCATAAAGAAAATAATGAGCAGTGATTTAAGGGCTAAAGGAATATTTTTTATAACTCAAATTCAAACGCAAAGGTTAAAACTGCTTCCTTGTTTGTTCTGTGGCATTTAACTTTCTGTGCACATCAACACACTGCACAAAAAAAACATTAGAAACAGTCACAGTATTTTAGCCATGAATTACTGCTCATATTTATCAGCCATGACCTTTACAAAGGCAAAGCATCACCAATATCTACAACTAATAAACTAAATTACTTTTTTACCCAAGATTTTTCATGAATTAATTGATCCTTTATGCTAAGAATCATGCATAGATGATACGAATAGCTGGTGAACCATGCAACATGGATCTGGTGAACAGCTCAGATGAGTTCTTCCTTATCAATGCCACAGTCAGTCCCACAACCCCGGAGTCTTGGGATGACACTACACTCCTCAGCCTACAGATTTCCATCTCTGCCATGCTAGCTATTGTAACTTTGGCCACCGCTCTGTCCAACGCTTTTGTGATTGCCACCATTTTCCTCACACGCAAACTTCACACCCCCGCCAACTTCTTGATTGGCTCTCTCGCAGCGACAGACCTCCTGGTATCTATTTTAGTCATGCCGATCAGTATTGTGTACACGGTCAGTAAGACTTGGACCCTGGGTCAGATCGTGTGTGATATCTGGCTATCATCTGACATAACGTTCTGCACGGCTTCCATTCTGCACCTGTGCGTGATTGCGCTCGACCGATACTGGGCCATTACCGATGCTCTGGAATACTCGAAGCGTCGCACCATGCGGCGAGCGGCGCTGATGATCGGCGTAGCGTGGGTGATTTCGGTCTCCATCTCCTTGCCTCCTCTTTTCTGGCGGCAGGCGAAGGCCCACGAGGAGCTCACGGAGTGCATGGTCAACACCGACCAGATCTCCTACACGCTCTATTCCACATTCGGCGCATTTTATGTTCCCACAGTCCTCTTGATGATTCTCTACGGGCGTATCTACGTGGCAGCTCGCTCCAGGATCTTCAAAACGCCAGCGACGAGCGGAAAACGGTTCACCGCTGCTCAGCTCATCCAGAACTCGGCAGCTTCTTCGCTCTGCTCGCTGAACTCCACTTCTAATCAGGAGGGACAGCTTCATCCTGGAGGAGGAGGTGGTGGAGGCGGGGGAGGAGGGTCTCCTCTTTTCACGAACAGTGTGAAAGTGAAGCTGGCTGATAGTGTGCTGGAAAGAAAGCGTCTTTGTGCCGCTCGGGAGAAGAAGGCCACCAAAACTCTTGGGATTATTCTGGGTGCGTTTATAGTGTGCTGGCTCCCATTCTTCGTGTTCACGCTGGTGATAGGGGTCTGTAAAGACTGCTGGTTTCATCCTGTGCTCTTTGATGTGTTCACCTGGCTGGGGTACCTCAACTCGCTCATCAATCCAGTCATCTACACTGCCTTCAATGATGACTTCAAACAAGCCTTCCACAAACTCATCAAGTTTAAAAGATGCTATTGATGTTACACGCCTCTCATGTGTTTTGACACGTTCATGACTTAATTAGAGGATTCTGTGGAAAATCTGAATCCTGTGAACATTCATCGTTCATCTGCTGTCGAGGACCCAACGTACCTTGCCGTTCGTTTTTCAGTGAGCTCCCAAATGTGCACATAGTGTCTGGTCGATGTATATTACTGTTCTCATGAGACCACTTGTAAAATATTGTGCTATATTGTTGATGCCTCGTAGTTTATGAATGCATGCAAAGATTAAGAATCCTTCGCTAGAGAGCGATGTTCTACTGTCTCTGTAACTAATAGCTGTCTATAAACTGCCTTATTTACCAGAAACAGACTGATATTAATATGAAAGACTATTTATTTAAAAAGAAAACAAATAAATAAAGGTTGCTGTTCCCATAGGAACAAATATATAGATCCCCTGAGGACAGAGCTGAAGTTCATGGACATTAGCATAGACTCCCTAAATAAAACTGTTCATTATAAAAGATTAAACAAAGCTTTAGGTTTTGTGGTTTTGTATTTTTGTGTGACAGAACTTTGGTGTCAGTTTCCTCTTTAATTTTGATGTCAGAGTTTGAGGAGTTTTATGATCATGAAGATGAAAAACTGGCTTCGGGCTGCATGGCTCATTTCAGGACATGATGCAGCAGAAGGAGCATATAATGATCAAAAGTTCAAATTCTGGATGTACCTGATGAGAAAGAATGATGTGTTTTGACACAAGGTGCAGCTTTAGCTCATTTCTAGACAAAAAAGTGCTACAGAAGGAGTTTTATGATGTGAAGGTCCTTATTTCATCAAATATCCCAATAATGCACCTATGACTGCAGTGGTATATATGAATAATGGCATACAGGAAATTGGCAAACTTTGCCCTCCCATCACTCTTTCTTATGATGAAGGTCAGCTGTGTTGGTTCAAAGGGTTTTTTGATAAGAAAACACAGCAATAAGAGACTGTAGACCTGAGTCAGACAGGAATAATGAGGCATATCCCCTGAACGCGTTGCCCGCATGCTCTCAAACAACATTTGAGAGTGTGGGGTAAAGCTGTGTTGGCTGTTTGGTTGAGATAGATGGTCTGTATATTCACAGTCTGTATATCAACAGAAACAGCTCCCCTTACTCATCCACGCAGCAAGGATGAGGTCACACCCCATAAAATAGATCTTTAGAGACTCATTATCATTCACAACCACCAGTAAATCTAAACACGAATGCATTCATTCGCCAGTATTCTGTCGTGTGTTTGGTACATGAAGGCTGGTGCGATGTGTGTGATGTTTATCAGAGTATGACCATCATAAGATGGACTAGAAGATCAAACAGATACATCTGTGTGATGTAGAGGAGGTACAGTCTGAAAAAATTATACACAGTGGGGACTTTCCATTAACTACTGCATTTATTCTAAGCTAATGACATCTCCTATCCCCTAAACCTACATTAAAAAACAATTGTTGTTGGATTTACTTTGAAACAGCTTCATTCAGAAATTGCTTGTAAATTTCACAAACAGTTACAAAGAAACACCAAGTAACATGCCATATGTTCAAGCAGAAAGACTGAAATAGCATTAGCATTAGCTCTAATAATCCTTAATTGTTTTACACAAACCACTTAAAATGATATTTCACAGAATGACAATTCTGTCACACACTGGACCTCATTGACTTTTGTTGAACAGAGAGTTTTTCCAAATATCTTCATGTATGTTCCACAGAATAATGGAAGTCATACATGTTTGAAATGACATGAGGGTGGGTAAATAATGACAAATGTATCTAATATTTACAGATTTATTATATTTATTTCTTTTAATAAAGTTCTCAATATATTTTCATTTAAGAATTAGTGGTGTCTGAGATGTTCATAATTCCTTCGGAGAAAGACAAATAGACAAAAATGAGATAATTATTGACATACAGCAAAACTACCGAGCTGTACAATTAATATGGATGGTTCTCATTATTTGGTCTTGGGGAATTTAATATTTGAGCTCATATCATAATTTCTAATTATTATCTGCAGACTTTGCACAGAAACTGAAAACATCTCCCAAGAAGAACATCATGAAAAAAAATATTTAAACTTTATTGCTGTCTAGGAAAAACAAGGATGATATTTTCTCAATTTCACTGACATCTTACTTTCTTATGTTAACTATTTTGTAATTCTTGACATAAAAATGTATGTCAGGGGTACCATGTTTTTTTTAAGAGATATTGGGGCAGTTCCAAAGAAAATGAACTGTGGAAGGTTAAACTTGTTTGCATGGGTTAAATTTAGACATATGAATCTATCTATATGCGTTATATAACCTCCAGACTACACATTATTTTTGTTTTAGATTAAGTTTATTTGTCAAGCAAAGATTACAGGAAGTGTGTCCTGAATTACTTTTTCTAGTTATATTAATTTCTTTGCATTTTTTTATTTCTCATTACTTAATTTCAAATTCAAATAGCATTGTTTCATCCTGTTTAATACTTCAGTTCATATTCAATTAAAAATCAGGAAATTAATTGGACCTTAAAATGTATTCTTAATTGAGTTTTAAACAGCTGATTCTACCCCAAGCTTTCTAAACTTGTAAATCTTCAGTAAAAACATCCCTTCTTCCTTCCTATAATTTTCTCACGGTTTGCCCTTTCGCTTGATGCATTATTCATTTGCACTTCGGTGCTCACAAAACAAATTTGAAAATTAAGTACATCTCAAAGACATGCATTTTAAAACAGTATCAGTAAACAGAGCCTATTAAACACAGCAATACATTAGTTTATTGATTTCCAAAACGATATTTAATGTGAGCAGACGAAAAACCAAAAGGACCTTTTTTTTCTTCATTTCACGCTTTCAGCAGGTTTCTCTTTTCTCTCTCAGCTGGTGTCGTGAGAGAGAGAGCACTCAATAAGTGAAAGGTAATCACAGGTGACAGAGACGCAATTAGCTAGATATCTCCTGATTTCAGCCTCAGGAAGTGTTTAAATCGACAGCATCACTGAATCAATTTCAAACAAATGGAAATGTAAATTACAAACAGGCATTACGGTTGGGGGGTTCGAGAGGAGAGACAGCCTGCCACCTTGCTTTAAAGGAAAATAAGCAAGGAGCTTCAGATGACGTTAAGTTTGCATTGAAACAGGATGGAGAGGGTCAGCATGCATTTAACCTTGCTGGGTGGTGTCTGTCTGTTTGCACTTAGAGGACACAGAGATATGGAGAAAGAAGGAGACAAGGGACAAACAAACCGCTCGCACCCACAGAGGAGAGATACGGGGTTTAAATGAGGACAACATGGAACATTACCACACACTTGCATGCACAGGGAGCACCAAACACAAACACACAGACAGGAGGGAAAAGGACAGCCAAGAAAACAAACAGAGTTTGCCCTTTGAGTGCACATCAATGAGACGTCTCCCTCTGAGAGACAGAACTATACTGCCTCAAGAACTGCTGATGGGAAGAGACACAAGCACTAATGCTGGACAACGACGTGAACATGAATCAAGAAGAGATCCCTCTTTTTCTCTTCAGACTAACTTTATGCTTTTGATGTCCCCCAATGACTCCAATGATTTATGATTTTCAAATGAATCTATTATTTACTTCAAATTACTTGAAAAAGTTTACCACTTGACAGATGTTTGCAAACTTTGCTTCTGTTTGGAGTCAGTTTTACCTTGGCAAAAGCACAGTTTAGCACATTTAAAAAAAAACATATAAGTGGGCCATTATACTGTATACTGGTCAAAGGTTTTTGAATTACTTTGATTTTTTTATATATTTTTGAAAGAAGTCTTTTATGCTCACAAGGTTACATTTATTTGATGAAAAATGCAGTGAAAACATCAATATTGTTAACCATTATAATTTCAAATAACTGTTTTCTATTTTTTTATATTTTAAATGCATTTTATTTGGAATTTATTCCTGTGGTGTTTAATTATTATTGGTACTCAAATATTTTATTATTATTATTATTGAGTGTTTTGCTGCTTAATATTTTTGTGGAACACTGTAATACAGTTTTTTCAGGATACTATCAAAAGAACAGCATTTCTTCGACATATACATTTGTAACATTATAAATGTATTTGCTGTCACTTTTGATCAATTTAATGCATCCTTACTGAATAATGTTAATTAAATAATGATTTATTAAATTCAATTTTTATCTAAAACTTCAATTTAAAAACTGTTTAATTTAAATAGTTATTTTACAGTAATACTGTTTTTCAAATGCAGCCATAAGGAACACTCAAAAACATTTAAAAAAAATGTACCAACCTCAAGCTTTTGTAGTAATTTAATATATAATATAATATTTATAGTGATTAGTAGTCCCATTGTTTTCATTCAGCTTATTCAGTATGTAATTTGTTTTTACTGAGACAAGATAAGCCTTTTCCATAAAGCATCTCTAAAAACAACAGCTAATTATGAAGCATGACAGCAGTAATGATCAGTGCTGATGGTACTGTCTGAAATCCATCACAGCACAGAATGATCTGGCTGAGGAAGGTTTGCTAACAGACGGGAGGTTCTCAGTTGGCTATGCGTCTAATAAGACTCCCTCTCATTCCCAGTTATTACAAACAACCAAGGGACACCACATGAGCCTGGTGGTGTTGTCTTGACAAATGACTTGACTAGAAAGCAAATCTACAACAGATGAAAGGGGAGCTTCGAAAGAGAGCAGAAATATTGCGCCAGCACACAGAATTGAGTGGGAGATCCTGATGAAGATCAGTAGCCACCAATTCAGAAATAATAATAATTATAGAACAAAAGGTTACAGCAGTCTGACATTAAAAAAGGGCTTCTGTCACTGTCACATTGTTGCATCATGAAAAGGGTACTTCACTCTTGGGAAGAGATGGTTATTAGTCATTACCATAAGGAAAAAAGTTGGTACTTAACTGTATGAAACATTATTCATTTGCTTTCATTTCCTTTGCTTTTACTATTCTTTTAAAGAGCGTCCATTGTGAGAATGTTCTTTAAAGGAATAGTTCAATCAAATCTCCTCATCATGTCATTATAAATCTGTATGACTTTCTTCCATGAAAGTTTAGCAACATTTTTGCAGCTCTTTTCCATGTAATAAAAACATAAATTTATTATGGGTTGTCAGCTTAAGAAGCGTCAGTAAAGTGCCCTATATGATTTCTGAAGAACAATTTGTAAAAAAAAAAACTAAATTCAGAAACCCTTGTTATTAGCGACACTGGTTGCCTTTAAGTGAACTGCAGCCAGCAACTTATTTGCTCGTGCTTGCACACGTGTACATGCAACCACAGAAGCCGAACGTGATTCTGTGCCCTGATATACTCACAACAAAGTTATTTTTCATTCTTTTGTCAGAAGTAAAATAAATTGGAAATACTATTAACAAACATCCAGAGGCCGTCCACGCTGCTTAGAGCGACATTTAAATGAACATGTAAATATATGCTGGGTTTTCCAAAATCATCAGTTTTTACAAAATAATCTCACCACAAACGTGATAGCGGTGGGAAAGCAGCAGTTAAGAGAGATTGTGATCATAGCGAAGCAGAAATATTTCACCAAATCTTCAATTCACCAGCATCATGTCAACATATAAATAAATTTGATAGTTATGATAGTTTTATTATAAAGTATATTTGAGACTGTAGATTTGTAGATCTGGCAATATGAGACTATAATTTGAATTATTTGGTATAACACAACATTAGGGCACAGAATAACTCTTTAACCTGGACATTCTATCCACCTCATTTTTTAACAAGGAGGTAAGCTATTTTCTGTTTTCTTTTGCCATGGTACACTATTAAAAATGCTGTGTTAAATAAAACCCATGTGCTGGGTAAACAGAACACATGCTGGGTTGTTTTCAACCAACAGTTGGGTTAAATGTTTAAACCAAACTTCTGGGCAGTAATCCAATCGCTGGGTTCGTCCATATTTTAAACAGCACTGGGTTGTATTTAAGTGTACGGAAATAACGAGATGAATAACAAACGACGTGAGTGTCGTTAGAGTGCGGTAAACGGTAAAACTCTTTGAACTACACTCTAAAAATGCTGGGTTAAAAATAACCCAACTTGGGTTATTTGGCAACCCAGCGCTGCTGGGTAAATATTAGACAGAACACATTTACATTTAGTCATTTTGCAGACGCTTTTATCCAAAGCGACTTACAATTGGGGAATACATAAAGCGATTAATCTTTAAGAGGCAAACAGACAGAGGAAGTGCTCGTAACACCAAGTCTCAGATATTGTTCAAATAAGTACAAGCTAGCAAGGGAAGGAGAGAAAGAAGAATAATTTTTTTTTTTTAGTTTAGGATGAAGTCAAGTAGTGTCGAAAGAGATGGGTTTTCAGTTGTTGCTTGAAGATTGACAGGGATCCAGCGTTCCGGATGGGGGTGGGAAGATCATTCCACCAGCCAGGAATGGTGAAAGTGAATGTTCTGGAGAGTGATTTTGAGCCTCTCTGTGATGGTACCACGAGGCGTCGCTCACTAGCAGATCTCAGACTTCTGGAGGGGATGTAGATTTGTAATAGTGAGTGGAAGTAGGCGGGTGCTGGGCCTGTGGTTGTTCTATGTGCAAACATTAGTGTCTTGAACTTGATGCGAGCTGCAACTGGTAGCCAGTGCAAGGAGACAAAGAGAGGTGTAACATAGGCTCTTTTGGGCTCGTTGAAGACCAGTCGTGCCGCTGCATTCTGAATCATCTGTAAAGGTTTGATTGTGTTTGATGGAAGTCCAGCCAGAAGAGCATTGCAGTAGTCCAGCCTAGAAATGACAAGGGCCTGGACAAGAAGTTGTGCAGCATGCTCTGTCAGAAAGGGCCTGATCTTTCTGATGTTGTGTAGTGCAAACCTGCAACATTGAGCAGTCTTTGTAATGTGCTAGAACACATGCTGGGTTATTTTGACCCAGCTGGGGCCTGTTTCATAAAACATGTTTACCAAATAAGCCAGGCTTATTTAATTTAGTCTGACTTATTTTGAACCAAATCAACTGACAATAAGTAAGACTAACGGAAATAAACCTGGCTTATTTGGTAAACTTGTTTTATGAATTAGGCCCCTGGTTAGGTTAAACATTTTTACTCACCATGCTGGGTTGTTTAGTATATTGTTTAAAAATTATTATATTGCTGGCCTAAAATGGGCTGGAAAATAAAAACCACACACAGAATTACTTCAGGCAACGGCAATAATCAAAAGATGAACATTTATTAAGCAAGAACACCCATGGACAAAATAAAAGACAAATTTAATTTATTTGGGAGAAAACAGCATAGTTTACACTATTACATACATTTAAACTAGTTTAACAAGCATTTTAGAAATAAAAAAGGCATATAGAAATAGCATTATAGTTTAAGTGTATTCAACCATTCTCTGTAATACATTTTACCGAAATAGTGCTAATTTTCGTCCCGGTGTGTCGCTGAAATCTGAGCTGGTAAAGGGCTGCTGTTCGCGGGGAACTGCGAACTTCAGACCGCGGCCTAGCGTTTCACTTGTAGCTGAGATGGCGTGACTGACTCCAAAACCTGCCCCAAAACAAACAGTACTGATATTAGAGAACATATTTTAACATCAAATTAAATTACACAGTATTATAATGATTAAAATCCATTTATGTTATGCAAGGCAAAGGCCTTTCCAGTGCGAAGTGACTGCTGCTAATGCAGCTGACTGACATCTCGTTCTTATGTTACGTAAATTAATATGATTTAAACCACATTAAAGACTTTATAAATATATATAAAAAATATAAAAATAAAATGTATACAAATTTTTATTTCCCCGAAAGAGTACACCAAATCGGTGGTGGCGCTGAGCTTTCTCCTGTGGACTTTATACACTTATACACTTATTTATCTAACACACATAGTTAGTCTACACTTCAATTGCACATAATATACCTGTTACATACAAAACTGTCCATTGTTATATACCTGTACATACAATTGTCAATTTGTATATTGTTATTCGTTATTTACTTGTTCTTTTTTAATTCTTCTTTTTATTATCTGTTTTTTTTTTGTCACTGTCATTCTGTTGCACTGCGGTAGCTTCTGTCATGAAAACAAATTCCTTGTATGTATAAACATACCTGGCAATAAAGCTCATTCTTATTCTGGTTGTGATTCCGACTTAAAAAGCCTGTGCTCTCAGTGGCTCTGTTGTTGAGAAGTTTCATAGGAGACGAGCTCAACTCAGCGGGTTGGTAGAAAAAAATAACCCAGCGTTAAAATAACCCAAGAAAATGACCCAACAAGCTGAACCCAGCACCTGGGTAAAATTATTAAAAATAACCCAATAAAATTACCCAACAAGCTGAACCCAGCACCTGGGTAAAATTAATTAAAAATAACCCAATAAAATGACCCAACAAGCTGAACCCAGCATTTGGGTTAAACAAATAACCCAGCACCTGCATAAAATTATAAAAAAATAACCAAATAAAATGACCCAACAGGCTGAACCCAGCATTTGGGTTAAAAAATGTACCCAGCATTTTTTAAAGTGTACAAACCAGTGTGCTCCTAATTCAGATAATACTTTCAAATAATATGGTAAGACACACCATTTTGCAATATCGATCAGCAAAATAAGCACTTTTGTTGCTGGAAGTGGATGACACCAGAAGCAGTCCCATAAAATGTACAAATAGCCGCGCCCGCTATTGCCGGAAATATAAGGTGTATAAGCATTAGCATAAGCATTTCATTTTTTAGATTGGAAAAGAGGCTCTCGAGCGCCCATAAGCGTCATGTCCTTTTGATTTTCCCAGCAAAAACATCCCAAGTCCTTCATATTACAATCAGTCAACAGGCTTTCATAAGAAGTCACAGAAGGTCAATTTTTTTGTAAGTTTCATTACAAGTTGTACACATTTTGGCAATAAAAAAGCATTTATTACATGAAATGTCTTACATATAGCACCTTGAAGTCATTAATCACTGACATTTGTGAGCCTGGGCCACAAAACCAGTCTTAAGTCGCACAGGCATGTTTGGGTAGCAATAGGCAAAAATACATTGTATGGGTCAGAATTATCAAATTTTCTTTTATGCCAAAAATAATTAGGATATTAAGTAAAGATCATGTTCCATGAAGATATTTTGTAAATTTCCTGCCGTAAATATATCAAAGCTTAATTTTTTCTTAGTAATATGCATTGCTTAGAACTTCATTTGGACAATTTTAAAGGCGATTTTCTCAATATTTCGATTTCAGATTCCAGATAACAAATTGTTTTATCTCGGCCAAATATTGTCCTATCCTAACAAACCACATGTTAATGGAAAGCTTATTTATTCAGATTTCAGATGATGTATACATTTATATTTCAAAAAATGTATCCTTATTACTGGGTTTGTGGTCCATGGTGACATTTGTTTTTGCAGTTACACATATTCCAGCTACTAGTGTCAAAATTGATCATCTAAGGCATTATACACATTTATGACATTTATGGTTATTTTAAAACAAGTTTCAAACAAAACAAACATGTGAGTAAACGATAGCAGAATGTAATTTTTGTGACCTGACTATTTAAACAATAAGTCTTAAAGAGAGGAATGAACACAAATAGAACGTATTTTCATGAGTGCTGGACAACATTGTATGGATATCTTTCATAATCTTCAAGGTAGGTAAATGATGACAGAATTTTCCATTTTAAGGGGAACTGTTTCTTTAAGAGTACCTGGCTAAACGATTGTGAACTGTGGAGATAATTTACATAACTAATTTACCTGTGTAGAACAAAATGCACAGTATAAGTGAATGATGCCCGGGAGCATATGTACAGCCACTGCGAAAATAATGTTATGAAGTGATGAGTGATATGCCTTTGTAAAAGTATAGAAACAAGCTGTCTTCGGGGTTGCCATGACAATACCTGCTATACAGGAGCATGGAGAGTGGGCAGCCAGCCCACCATTCACCCAGAGCTGTGCTGTCTGTCAAGGCATAAGTGATATTTTCTTTGAGTTGAAGGACCTTTGCTGTAAACTTTTGCTGACCCCATTCATAACGATGGACCTGTGATCCATACAGTCATTCTAAGATAACAGGATTTTCCTTTCTGGAATGACCCTGCCTCAGTGGGTCAGTCAAACACTGATATATGACTGTCAGACTGGCATCCATGTGAATGAATCACTGAAAATGATTAGAGTGCTGAGACTCATCAGACTGAGTTTACATAAACCCTTTATATAACACTCTATATGTATAAGTATGGGCTTTAAAACAATTAAAACGTTCAATATAGTTAAGCACATGCTGGTTAATTAAATCACAATGAACTGCATGTCAATTGCTCAGAACAGTCCCCAAGTGAAGATAATTAAAAAAATTGCATTATTATGGAGGACAAAACACTGAATAGAATTTAGACCTTTAAGCTTTAACCAAAAAGTAATAAAATTAATCTAGTTAAGCTGAGTTAATTAATTAAATATTGATGCTTGCATGCAAATACCAAAATGCATTTTTAAAATATGGTAGTATGTAGTATTACTACACGCATAGTTCACCTAAAAATTAAAAGCCTATCATCATTTTTGCACCATAATGTTGTTTTATATGATAAACAGATTTAATTTATTTTAAATTGATCAACAAGACTTGTTAACCACTGAATTTATATGGATTCATTTGCACAATGACTTTGGTTACCTTCCAAAGTCTTTCTGGAGGGACAGAAACCTTTTAGGTTTTCAATAAAAATATCTTAATTTGTGTTTTGCAGATGCACTTAAGTTGCCTGACTATGTCAGACTTCGTACTTCCGCTCAATTTCAGTTCACTTCTGTACTCAGTCTGCAAACAGCTCCCAGATTATCTCCGGTGCCAGATTAACAGAGGGCGGGCTGAGAGCCGTGACGTAGACGCTAAGCGGCGAATTTAAGATTGTAGTTTAGGTTAGGGAAACCTAAAATGAGAGCGGACACGGAGACACGGGATTCGCTCTGTTGTGGAGAATATTCCCGGCATTTGCCAACTGAAGCCCGAACAAGAAGAGTGTTTGGTTCACATTTTGAATGGAGGTGATGTTGTGGCCCTACTCCCGACAGGTTTTGGGAAAAGTTTAATTTATCAACTGTTACCGATCGTCAGCGAGAAACTGTGGAGGCCAAAGTCCGGCAAGGCGATATTTGTGATTGTGTCCCCCTTGGTTGCCCTCATGGACGATCAGGTTAAGGAGGCATTGTAACCCCCCTGGGTCCGCACCATCACACCGAGCGGGTCTCGAACCCGGGATGCCGGCACAGGAGGCGGGCGCTCTACCAAGGAGGCTAAAGGCTACAGCCTCTAGCGTCAGAGCGCCTCTTTTTGAGGTCAGGGGAGTGAGGTTTACACACAGCCCTTACCGGCATACATCCATTACAGCAGCAAAACTCGGTCTGTGTGCTGCACAGCTTGGCGTGCACAATGATCGAGAAATCATGGAGAGGAACTTTAGCCTTATTTTTGGTAGCCCCAAATCCTGGATTCTCAATCCAAAATGGCGAGCCATGTTGGCATCAACCCTATACCAAGACAACCTCGTCGCCATTGTCATTGACGAGGCACACGTCGCATACAAATGGTGAGTTTGCACACTCGGGTTTGGTTATTAACTTCAAGTTAATTTATTTCGACATCAGCTCATTTCAACACTGTCATTTGTTAACTTTTGTGGCAAGTTCGAGGTGGCTGAGCCGGCGCATAGCATACGTCATAACCAAACGTTATGTGATTGCCTTACGGGTACACCAATGATTTTAAACTTCAGACAAGCATTTCTGAGTAAATAACACCATTTTCGTTTTTTGGTGAACCATCCCTTTAAACATATTCCACTGCAACATCGAATTATCACATCAACAATAAAATTTGCTTGAAAGATAAACAACAACAAATTTTTTCTCCAACCCTGCACTGAGGCTATTCTACAGGGCACCAGACTAATTTACCGGAGCTCTAGACGAAAATTACTATAAATTACAAAAATGACTGTGTTAGTGGCTCCTATTTCTATACTGACCTGAACCCTCCAACAATTAACTGACTGGAGCTGAAAAATGACTGTATTTTCTTGCTACATACAGCTGCTTAGCAGAATTTACCTCATTTTTGAAAGTTGCACCACTTTTTACTGTTGCACTGTTATTTTCCTGTTGTTACTTTCTCCGCTTCAACAACTCCCGGCGGCAGCGTAACAGCTCATAAATTCATGTTTGTGCAAATGAATGAGACGGAAAAAGTTACCAATGCATGCCATTTCTTAACTCGGCCTTGTACTGCCAGGTTTACAGTGCAAACTAGCTCCCGGGTGGACTTAAAATAAAGCAGAATACAACTCTCTTTCTCTGTTTTAACTGCACGGCTCACAGTGAGAACACGTCACTCCAGCACATTTTTCACTGAACTACTTTACACATAATGCATCTCACTTTTGACTACAACTCCCGTACAGAGCTGTCTTAAAGCGGCAACTCCTATTTCCTCTCTCCCGCAACACTGTTTAATGCTGTAAAACTGCTCTTTGTATTACTGTGAATCTCTATTGTATAAACACTATGAAAATAAAGGTGACTGGACTTAAATTGACTAAAAACATTTATAAGTCAAAGGACTTTGTAGTTATCATATTCAAGACATTGCACAATACAGATTCAGAAGAATGGCATTGCCCATTTTGAGAAGGTACTGTTGTGCGAATACTATTTTTACTTTTTTTCCCTCATCACTTCTCATAACACCAGCTGACTTTTGCATAATATCATTACTGTGCACACTGAATGTTTTCGAGTGGATCTCTGGGATTGTTATGCTGGTGTATGATGCATGTTGGACATTTTTAGATTAGTGTCTTGATTCATTCTCAGCCAATACGAACTGCACATGCCCTTTTCTGCACTTTAAAATCCCCAGATGTCCTTCATTGATTTCTTCATTGATATCTGTTCTCAGCCCTTTAGTGATTACTATTCTATTGCTCTTGCACACAATCAGAGCATTAAAAGACACTTCAGCTCTGCAGTTAAAAAGCTTATGAACATCTGCAACAAGCAAGCTTAACAGATGGTAAACATCTTATAATGGGGGCCACAGGGCAGCCGTGGCCTACTGGATAGAGCATTGGACTTGTAACCCGAGGTTGTGGGTTCGAATCTCGACTCCGGCAGGAATTGTCCACGACTGAGGTGAGACCCTTGAGCAAGGCACCGAACCCCCAACTGCTCCCGGGCGCTGCAGCGTCAGCTGCCCACTGCTCCAGGTGTGTGTGTACTTGGATGGGTTAAATGCGGAGCACAAATTTCACTGCTGGTTATACTCTGTATAATTGTGTATGTGACAAATAAAAAATTCTTCTTCTTCTTCATAATGTCATTCTTTGCTATCTTACAACTCATAATAGCTTCACACAAGGGGTGTGACGAGACACTTATCCCACGAGACGAGACACAAGACTGGGTTCACGAGAACGAGACGAGACAAGATTTTTAACCTTTTTTTTAATCCTCAATGATAAAATATATAGGGAAAAATAGTATTTTATTCAACTGAAAAACACAAAATGCAAAAAATTTGAATTTTTAAATGAACTTGTACTTTATGAAATTAAACTTCTATTTTACTGAATTATATGTAGTATTAACAACATGTAAACAAGAGCTGCACGATTCTGGATAAATTGAGAATCACTATTTTTTTTATAAAAATTGGAGATCACGATTCTCTCACGATTCTGAAAAATAAAAATTCAATGAAGGAGTCAGTGTCTCACTTCATAAAGACTTCTTTCACCATTGGAATCTCCTGAATTAACGATTAAATGACAAATACTTTTTAAATGGGTTGTCCTTAGAAATACAAATGTTAAGATACTTTCGTTTTGATCGCTACTGCAGACAATAAGTGTTTGTACCCAAACTATAATCTTTTATCCCAGTACATCTTAGGGAGGCACCGAAATTAAATTTATTGGCCGAGGCTGAAGCCGAAACAAATTGAAACTCTGGGCCGAAGACCGAATACCGAACATGGTTTTTCGCAATCCTAATTAAATAGCCAAAAAGTTATTTTTTACTGTTTTGTCCTGCTTTTTAAATAAAAAATAAATAAATTACAAAACAACAATTTTTTGCCCAAGCAGATATGTTGTCGAGGAACAATGTCTCTTCAGAGGAATGGACGCTCCACCCGCTCGCAGTTCAGAGAATTTGGGAAGTCTTTGGCAGAGCTTGAGTAGACCTCTTGGCCCACGAATAGCCCAGCCTTCCGCTCTATGCTTTCCCCCCAGTCGCTCTGCTACCGCAGGTACTCAGGCGAGTCAGGGAACAACGGCACAAGCTGATTCTAATAGCTCCCTCTGGAGGAGGTGTCGTGGTGTGTCAGAGTTATTCCAGCTGCTGAAAGCAGCCCGTGGCCGATCCCCTTGAGACGGGACCTGCTCTCTCAAGCGAATGGCACGATTTGGCATCCACGGCCCGAGTTATGGGCCCTGCATGTGTGGCCACTCGACGGGAGCCTTTCGTCCTCCCAGAGCGTGTCCTAAACACTATGGCAGAAGCTAGAGGCCCGTCTACTAGACGCCTCTACGCTCTGAAATGGTCAATTTTCTCGGCTTGTTGTCAATACCGCGACTTAGACCCGGTTACCTCCGATGTGTCAGTAGTTCTTTCATTTCTGCAGGAGATGCTGGATAAACAGCGATCCTCATCCACCATCAAAGTTTACCTGGCAGCCATAGTGGCTTTCCATGCCCCTATTGCTGGCCGATCGGTGGGCAGAGATAGTGCGGTAATTAAATTTTTATGAGGCGCCAGGAGAATTAATCTCCCGCATCCTTGTACAGTTTCACCTTGGGACATACCAACCGTGCGTAAGTCAGAACAGCTTTTTGTTGGCTTCAGTAACCGTGCTAAAGGTGACCCTGTTACGAAGCAGAGCATTTCTAGGTGGTTAGTGGATGCTATCACATTAGCATACTCCTCCTTGGGGTTGCAGTGCCCCATCGGAGTCAGAGCCCATTCCACCAGAGGCATCGCCTCTTCCTAGGCATGGTCCAGCAGGGTGTCCATTTCAGACATTTGTGAGGCAGCCGGCTGGTCCTAGCCGTCCACATTTGTAAGGTTTTACAACCTGGATGTCCCTGTCTAGCAGGCCAGAGTCCTTTCTGCTTAAGTAGCAATCTTCTGCATTCACTTGACCAACATTGTTCAAGCCCCTCTTTTGCTTGGGCTGTCCATAACTATATGGACGCCATGTATCACTTATGGGACGAAACCCAGGCCACGGATGACCCTCAAGGCTCACCCTGTGCTTGGTGTATTCTATTGACTCCCCTGGGCCTAATCCCACGTGAGTCTAGGTTTCGAGTCGTTCCGCGTCATAGCACGGTGTGATTGGACTAGTTCCCATACAAGCTTTCGATACTCGACGCAGTACGAGTGAAATATCGAAAGAATGTACTCATGCTATGAGCTGCACGCCTCTGTTGCTTCCTTCGAAGAAATCTGAGATGCGGTGGCAGGGCAGCTGATTATATAGCTAGACGCCCCTCTCATTTTGGCGGTCTATGACGGGCTGCATAGCCATTGTCTCGCTCGCCACCGCCATGCATTGGTTCGTTTTTAAATCCTACACGAACCAATTCGACATGCAGTTATAACTGTGTGATTGAAATAGGCTTCAGTTGAAGAGGAAAAAAAGAGTTTTTCCCATACAAACGTCGATACTCGATGCAGTACTCGTTCCCATATCTCAGGGAACCGAGGTTACGACAGTAACCGAGTACGTTTTCCTCATCAGCCGTAAATCAAAATAGCCTATTTCATAAGTTTAGTCAACGACACCCAATATTTCCTTTACCTGAAATAGTCCATGAGACTCATTCTATTCAGTAAAATAAGGTAACGTGAATGTTAAATTGGCAGAACATCTAGACTAGCAGAACAACTAAATATCTCTCACACAATAATGGCCAAATCCACATAGCAAAACAGAATGTGATTTGTGTCATTCCCACTGGGCATTGCCCACATTGGAGTGGTTATGTACTGCAAGAAATCTCAGCAAGCCTTCATTCATTTTGATCTCAGTTGGTTTTTCATTATGGTCCTTTGAGAGATTGATGTGTTTGAACAGGCTCAGCTGATCTGCCTTTGTCTTGTGCTTTGTCCTTTATAAAAGAATAGCATCAGTAAGTTAAAGCAGCCAACCAGCAATTAATTTTACTGCATGTTAAAAATAATGTAGTTCTGGGCAGAAACATCTACCCTTTACATCAAAAGCACTGTGTGAGAGAAGACTTTGGGTACTGGATTATCAGGTAAAGTGTGGAGATTCTGACATTTTCAGAGGCTGCTGGTGTGATAGTGATGCACATTGGCGTCACTGCCACTGGGCAGGATCAAGGGGGCTTGACCCATAAAGACTGCGAACTGACTGCATTGCATAAAATTTTGTATATTATGAACTCTTGGGATTTTCACACTGAATAGGGAGTATGGCTTGAAATACAAAACATTCAGTGAGCGGCAGTTCTCTCTGGGCAAAAAACACCTTGTTAGCGAGAGAGGTCAGAGATGAATGGGAAAATTGGTTCAAGCTAACTGTAAAAGGACTAAAATAACCACATGTTACAACAAAGCTGTGAAGAAAAACATCTTTGAACACACCAAACCTTAATGTGTATGACCTATACAGCAGAAGATGAGCACACCTGAGGCTACAGAAACTCTACAAAACTGGACAGAAGCCTAACTGGTCCTAATTTCAGTTTGACATAAACCATGATGCCTAGCTTAGTCTGGCAGTTATGGAAAGCTTATTTCTGATTCTGACACACACAAAAAAATATACTTTTTATCTCACAATTCTAACATGTTTTTTTGCAATTTTGAGAAAAGCAAGTCAGATTCGTAAGATGTAAATAGCTTGAGCATTATAAAAAAAAAGAAAGAAAACCCTGCCTGATTCTGATTCTTGCTGACCATGTGCCTTTATGGCAACTCAAGAAAGATAATTTAAATATGATGATTTCAGTATATTTCAGTTTTACTTAGTCGTTGGCATGTGGCTAAATATTTAAAGCGTAAATGTACAACCAACACAACTACTGAAACTGAACTGTAGGTTTGTCAGTTAAACTCACTTGAAAGTAGATTTTTTTATAGAATAACCATTAGTTTATGTTACAGTGCTTCAGAACCATAATTTGTTAATTGCAAATTGTACAGTTTTTGACGATTTTTTACGATTACAATTTTTTCAATACTTTTAACAATTTTCCTAAACTCGTAACACAGTTAGCACAACATCCGTCTGTTACAATTACAGTTTTTTTTCAATTGCTTTCAATTTAGTCTTCTTCTTCTTCTTTCTTTCTTTCTTTCTTTTTGATTATCTTTTGATAAATAGATGGCTTTGGAATAATTTTGTTTTGACACATTGGTGGGGGGGGAGTGGCAGAGAGAGGGAGGACTAGAACCCTCACAATACTGAACATCCATCCATTTTATCCATCCATTTTTCCTAGTGCTTGTCCTATGTAGGGTCATGAGTCTGGAGACTTTCCTGGGTCATAAGCAGGAAAACCCCTAGACGGATGGCCAGTCCATCACACACATTCATATTCACACTCTCTACAGTCTCCAGGTCACCTGTCCTGTAAGTCTTTGGATTGTGGGAGAAGCCCAGAGGAAACCAACATCAACACAGAGAGAACATACAAACTCCACACTAAAAGGTCTTCTGGGACTCCAATACTGCTTCTCATTATACTAAACTGATTATGTTTTTTGTTTGTTTTAGTTTTTTTGTAATTATTGCTCCATAATTTTTTTATTATATATTTTTATTTAACTTTTTATATGTATTTTTATTTATTAAAATTTTCACAAGTAAATTTTGTAAATGTAAAATGGGTTTTGTTTTTGGTATATGAAGAAATATGGTGGAAATGCTGCTTTTCACATTAATTATTTGTGCCGTAATACAGTTAGTACAATGAAAATATTTTTTTTATCCTGTTATTAAATTCTTATGTGATAAATAATTCAAACTTCAAAGATAAAAGTTAATTTATTATATAATGATCCCTGTTTTTAGTATTTTTTAGATCAGTGTGTTAAGAATGAAATGTGTTTTGAATTGATGAGATGAAAATGAAATTGATGAGTGCTATACTGGAACAAGCTTGTTTTGAGACCTATATGAAGTGTTTTGTTGGTCTGGGTGAGTTTTGGAGGTGAGATCAACTGTTTGGCCATGATTCATGTTGGTAATGCAGACTGTGCGAACAGTTTTGAAAATGTGGTTTCAGTATTCAACAATGCTTGTTAGCAATTGAAAAAAACTGTAATGTCAGACTGTACGACAGACAGAGTTAAAAACGGGTGCGTGCAATAAAACGTGTCCGGAGTTTTACATTATCAACCCATACATGTCCAGTGACTGCGAACTGCATTGCACGCGGGACCGAAATGTTGGCTATCATGAAAAGTATATGAACAGCGGCAACACCGGCGTATTTACTGTAAGAAGAATAGTGTATGCAGCTCTACACACCCACATGAAAACAGCGGCGCAACCAGTGTTTATATAGAAAAGACAACATATTAGATTAATTCTGTGAGCGGTTGACGGGAGCGCTTGCGTTTTTGGCTGATAGAATAACTATCTAGCATTAATTCTGCTCATAGCTTTTCTTGAAAAACGAAGAAAGTTTTAGTTTCATCGTAGGAGATGTCACACTGCAAGACTGTGTGCCAAATCTTCTGACACTGCCAGAATTTCGTCGGAGGTGAAATTTGATCGCAACAGCCATTAATCGGTTGTTGGTGAACATGTCAACCCAGCGATCAAAGACTACAGATTTTAGCCTAGGATTATAGGAATCTTTTAGGATTTTCACATTTTGTCTCAGGCGACCAAATCGTGGCCAAAATCGCACAGTGTGAGCCGGGCTTAAGGCATACCAAAATATTCTTCCCAAGATGCCTTGCCAGAGAGGATATCAGGTGTGATGTGGATGAGAAAATGTGGCAAATACAAAAGACCAGGCAGATTACATTACATTTTATTCTTCTGTGGCTTTTTCTGTTTGTATATTTTGCATTTTCCCATTAATGCAACTATATTCAGTTACATGTTCAAGTGCCATTTAAACATATTCACAATAACTGTCTTCTATAAATGGCTAGGATCTAACTGTCTACTCTGTGGAGTAATGTTTTGTAAAAACACAAATCCAAATTGCTTCAGAGCCAACTGTTCATAAATAAACCATGATGTGCTTAGACCCTAACAGAATATGTAATTTTCACATCAGACACACCTACACCAAATCCCTTTATATTCAGCCGCTCATGAATTAATCATCCTGGATTTTTCTGCAGTGTGGTTTTTACAGTATGTGCAACATTTTCAATCCAGTCACACTTGTGTTCAAGAGACTCAGGCAAAATGCACCATATCATGGTCATGTTCTCGTATAGATCCCAAGGCACACCGCACTGCATAAAAACTGGTTTGAAGCACAAACAAGTTGAACGCATGCTTGAGGACTCCTGCTGCGCTGGTTTTGATGTTGTGTGAATTCCATTGTATTTAAGGTAGCTTGTATCAAACCGTATCACTGAGTGAAATGGAAAAACAGTGTGCCGTAATGCATTGATTTAAGCTCATAAAAGCATGAGAAGCTAAAAGCGCAAGGTTTTTTAAGCAATAGAAGAGCTTTTGTTGGGCAGATTAGAACATCAGTGCTGAATTTTCTCTGTTGTGACACCTGAGGACAATGTACATAGACTGTTTGATAAGACACTTGGTGCCTTATGTTTGCAAAAAAATTTTTTAATTAAATTAACAAATTTAGGGTAAATAAGATTATGAAGGACTATACTGTAAAGGTCAGGGTTAAAAGAATAGTTCACCCAAAAAGGAAAATTTGTATTTTTGTATTTCAGAATATGAGTGTGTATTATCCATTATATGCCCTTCTTCCAAAGAAAAGGTATATCTCCTTTTGTCTTCTCACATCAAAATCCACCAACATTTTTATTTAGAACTGTTTTTGCTTGTAAACAGCAGTGCTCCATCTATGCATATTTCTCTCCCAATCCAGACAAGACAACTTTTTTATTAAGACAGGTCTTCTATTTTAACTGAAAGCAATGGCTTGCATTCGTCTTAATGATGTTCCTGTTTATTTAAAACACAGCGTTTATCTTCACAAGACATTCATTGATGGACTGGATGTGGATTACATGTAGATTATGTTTTTATCAGCTGTTTGGACTCATTCTGATGGCACCCATTCACTGCAGAGGATCCATTGGTGAGTTGGTGATAATGCTAAACTTCTCCAAATCTGTCCCACAAAATGAATAAACTCTTCTACGTCTTGGATGGTTTGAGGGTGAGGACATTTTCAACCAATTATTATTTTTAGGTGACCTATTCCTTTAACTAGAGACAAACAATTTCAGCCACTGGCAATTTTCAGCCAAATAATGAAATAAACTCCAAATGAAATGCCATTTTTAGTTTTCTGATTGAAGAAAAATTACCATAAGTTTTGAAGAGGTAAGTTGAACGGAAAACATTACTTTTTTACATGTTTAATGCATAACAACACTCTGTATTTTGTCTGAGAGTCTCTAACTGTACATTAGTTAGGTATTGGTACAACATCAATAATGGTATTGACATGCTTGCACAGACTACACACAGTTTGTACTATTCCCCATGCAATACTGTATATATGAAATAGTAATACAGCAATGACAATGGGTTTGATTCCCAGGGGAAGCATGAACTGGAAGGTACACCTTCAATTGTAAGTTGCTTTAGATGGGAATGTCTGTCAGATGCATACATGTAAATGTATATTATATAATATTTTTAAAAGCAGTTGGAGACTAAATAGTATTTTAGTAGCAGCATAGTGTAATATTTTTTTTAAAGACAGTACAGTTCTTAATACATTTTTACAGCACTTAGGTGTTTGGGAGTAAAAGTCAGAATTAATTAAAGTCATAACGAAAAGTAGAAAATTGAAAGTTGAAAAATGTATTATAAAAAGTGATTAGAAATGTATTTGCATACTTTGAATGAAAAATGTGTCACACTGTCTTGAAATGAGGAGCTAAAGCCACAAGTACAGTACATAACAATAAATAGCTTTTGATCAGTGAAGTTTTGTTTGATGCAATAAAATCACACAACACAAAGTGTAATCATAAAATAATTCATGGGTAATTATGTTTTGACACCAGTGATTATTATTCTAAATTAGCTTATTAGAATAAATTATCTTCTGCATTGAATCCAGAATGTAAATAAAAATTACAATAAATCGTACCACTACACACAGCGGAATATTATACACTTGAAACAAGCAATGAAGCACAGAGCAAGCACACACACACACACACACACACACACAGAGAGAGAGAGAGTCATACAATGCTAAATAAAAGGATCATCAGTATTGAGTTTTTCACGTCATCCTAATAAAACTAAAACCAAAACACTTGTTCCATGCATAAATATTACCTTTCAGCAAAGAAGTCTCAAGCTGCATTATTGTATCAGTTGTTATTCAGTACATCTCAGTACAAGAAGCTCATTAATCACTTAGAAAGAGGTCCATCATTATATTTACATTTACTTTTAGTCTTTTTGCAGACGCTTTTATTCAAAGCGACTTACAATTGGGGAATACATAAAGCGATTCATATTGAAGAGGCATTTAGACAGAGGAAGTGCTTGTAACACCAAGTCTCAGGCATTGTTCAAATAAATACAAGCTAGCAAGGGAATAAAGATAAAGATAAAGATTACGTGTTTTTTTTTTTTTTTTTTTTTTAGGATGAAGTCAAGTAGTGTTGAAAGAGATGAGTTTTCAGTTGTTGCTTGAAGATTGACAGGGATCCAGTATTCCGGATGGGGGTGGTAAGATCATTCCACCAGCCAGGAATGGTGAAAGTGAATGTTCTGGAGAGTGATTTTGAGCCTCTCTGTGATGGTACCACGAGGCGTCGCTCACTAGCAGATCTCAGACTTCTGGAGGGGATGTAGATTCGTAATAGTGAGTGGAAGTAGGTGGGTGCTGGGCCTGTGGTTGTTCTATGTGCAAGCATCAGTGTCTTGAACTGGATGCGAGCTGCAACTGGTAGCCAGTGCAAGGAGATAAAGAGAGGTGTAACATGTGCTCTTTTGGGCTCGTTGAAGACCAGTCGTGCCGCTGCATTCTGAATCATTTGTAGAGGTTTGATTGTGTTTGATGGAAGTCCAGCCAGAAGAGCATTGCAGTAGTCCAGCCTAGAAATGACAAGGGCCTGGACAAGAAGTTGTGCAGCATGCTCTGTCAGAAAGGGCCTGATCTTTCTGATGTTGTGTAGTGCAAATCTGCAAGATCGAGCAGTCTTTGCAATGTGCTCTTTGAAGGTCAGCTGGTCATCAAAGATTATACCAAGATTTCTGACCGAAGTTGATGGGGTAATTGTTGATGGACCTAACTGAATCGTGAAGTCATGCTGTAGAGTTTTAGAGTTGTAGAGTCATTAGGCTGCTGTCAGGCTGTATAATTCCCAGTGTTCTCTCCCTGGCCTGGTTTCCTGTCAGTGATCATCTCTCTCTCTCTGTGTGTGTGTGTGTTGTGTTGGTCCTGTCAGTGAGTGTCAGTGTGAATAAAAGTCTGCTGTGTGTCATGTGTGTGTGTGTGTGTGTGTGTGTGTGTGTGTGTGTGTGTGTGTGTGTGTGTGTGTGTGTGTGTGTGTGTGTGTGTGTGTGTGTGTCTCTCACTCTCTGCCTGTGGGTAGGTTTAAACATTGGTATGCACGGAGAGCAGTGGAGAGTCGTTCTGCTCGTATCTGCTGCATGTGCGGAAAGACGTGCGGTGTAGACGAAAGAGAATTAGGAGAGGAACAGAGTGTAGAAAACGGCAGGCATTACTGAGCTCACATTTGTAATTACAGGCTTTATGCTATTGATTCCATTGTCTAACTTCTCCTTTCCATTCCAAGTCCTCCAGCCAAAAAGATTTGCACAAGCCACACAGAGCTGCTAAGATGACCAATCAGTGATTGGGGGTCTGAAGCCGAGGGTCTGAATACATTTGATTAAACAGCGGGTCAACATAAACAAAATCTATCTATCTATCTATCTATCTATCTATCTATCTATCTATCTATCTATCTATCTATCTATCTATCTATCTATCTATCTATCTATCTATCTATCTATCTATCTATCTATCTATCTATCTATCTATCTATCTATCTATCTACCTATTTACGTCTTATCTGTCTATCCCTCTCTTTATCTATGTGTTTGTTCATCTGTTCATCCATCTTTCAGTCCATCCCTCCCTCCATCCATCTGACTGTTCATCTACAGACAGTGTTGGCCAAAATTGTTAGAACACCTAAAAGATCTGCAAATACTGACCTTTTTTGCCTCCAAAACATGATTTAATTTCATAATGTTCATGAAACATACAGATGGTTGCTCTGAGCACAACAAATATCAGATAATATCAGTCAAATATCAAATATCAGTCGTACTGTTTTTCATCCACTTTTAACAATCACTTTTTATATATCTATCTACAGATAAAAGCACCAAAATAAAAATGCAAATGAAATAGTACATATTTACGGTATATACAATAAGCATTTAATATGTAAATATTTTATGTTGCACAGTGAAAAGTGAACAAAAAGGGAACTTTGCAGTCTCTGCACTGAGATCACTCTTCTTGTTCACCCATCTCTCTGTCTCTTGCAAGACTGATTTAATGCTTAACCCTGCAGGAACAGAGTTATTATGGAGAAAATATGAATTATGCTGCAACTGATGGAGGTGGAAAGTTGCAGTGCAAGATAGACAGAGACAGATGGAAAGAGAGAATACACAAAGTTATATCTTTATAATAGACCTTGACGTGAAACACATTGTCCAGAGCTCGGGTTAATTCATATGAACCCTGGCAATGGATGATGGTTTAGGGAGCATCAGTATTACATATGAATGCTTTTGTATAGGCCTACCATCCATCTGAGCTGAGGTCTGCTCCATATTATATAATACAAGTGGAGGGATAAGGCGACGTCTGGCAAGCCCTTCATCAAGACCACCAGTTACAACAATGAATGAACTGCAGGCATCTGTTGTCAAACTTAGCTTGATGTTGTGCTGATTGGAGAAACCTGTGCTCCTTTGTGTCCATATTACTCCAGACAAGAATCTCCAAAGCTGCACTTGAACTCAATGTGGTTTCAAATCAGGATTTCAAATCTTTACAATCCAAAAGTCGTAATGACATGACTCAAGTCGCCATGTGGGACAATTTTAGAGTTTAGATTTGTTTCACAAATATAAAAGAAGTTCTCAAATTAAATTAACAAATTGTTAGTGGGAATAATTTGTATATTTTTGGCATCACACACCACAGGTGTGTTGTAGATCACAGCTGTGTTTTTTCAGCACTGAGCTGCACAGAAAAATAAACCTTGAGATAATTTCATAAATATATGACTCTTATGAATTGTGAATCGGTTCATTGAATGAATTATTCAAAAGACTCACAAACTAAAGACTTGCCAGTTTAAATATATTTGATAAATCCTCCACTTGATAAACTAATAAATCCATCACAGCGGCTAGTGAATCAACACTGAACTGTAACTTACTCTAATATAGCCTTTAGGCTACTATTACTTGCTTTTTCTCATAATTTATTTGATTGATGTTTACTTCACATTCATGCATTTATGTATGTTTATCTTCATTTTATAGCTTAAAGCACTCACACTTAGTCAATGAAATTGATGAGCAGACCTACCCAATGTAATACTGTGACAAAGAAAATAAAACACTAACTTAAAAATAGAACAAATGCATTATTTTCTCATGTTTTGCTTATGTTTTCAGTGGGCCCCAGGTCCTGTACTTTCAAGCATCAGCTCTGTGACTGTATAAACATGAATACATTAATGTTTTTCTTTTATTTGTCTGTATTCAAGACAAGGCTATTGAACAAACACTGCACTGCAGACTCTGATCTGAAGTTTATGAATAATTCTGAACTAGACAAGAGTTGTCTTCTATTATATATGGATTCCTTTTGAATACACTATAGATGGAGTTCATATCTATAAAACTAAATCTTACTAATGAATTTACTGAAACATTAGCTCTGTTCCAGAACCTATTGAGCTGTTTCATTGTCTGTCCTTACTCTGACTCTACATTACCAGGAACTTCATACAAAAAGCACTCACCCTCCTTAAAGAAAGCAGAGACTCAACTCACAACTGAATTCAATACAGATCAGAGGAACTTTTATTAAGCATAAAAACATAGCATGTACAATTTAATTTTACATTATTAAAAAATATATTGTATATTTATCTACCTCCTTCCAGTCTTTAATGAATTAAGAGAATAAAAGAGATAAGAGAATGCCTCTATTTCAATGCCTTTGTTTTTAACGTTACAGAATGATATTATAAAGCAGGATTTCTTTTCGTTTTGTATAATAACACAATACTTGTTGGATTGCACTAGTCAGATGAAGTACAGAGCGAAGTTCAGACCAAGTCTGGACAAAGTTCAGACAAAGTAGGGATGAAGAAACATTCAAAGATAAGATTGTTCAATACAAACTGTTCATTTCTTATTATCACTTTGTCTTCAGCTTCTTATTTCAGAGCTCTGCTGACGGTTTTGGATACCAGACAATCTGACAGGATCTGGTTTAAAAAAAGACTATCAAATATTCCTGGTGTGGAGATTTGATCTAACATTTTTGGTCGACAGGATGTCAGCACGATCTAACACTACTTTTGGAACAGGCTTGTTGTTGGAAGCGTGCCTGTGATACCTCAAAATGCTGTCTTCAGAAGCAGATAACCAGGTTATTGACAGAGCTAATCTACGCTCAACAGAACTAACATGTTTTGCGGTGATGCATCATGAAGAGTGGGCTTGCATCTACTGAATCATTCTCATCTTGTCTGTTAAGGGCAAAGAGAGTGCAGTTTTTTCCAGACTATCGTGAAAATGTTGAACATATCTCCCCAGCGGAGACCCGCTGGCATAAGAGGAAATTACAGAAGCCTTACTCTACTTTTCTACATGCATGTTATCGCCCACCTGCACAAACAGGAAATGAGGCATGCTGAAGATACAACTTCCATTATGGCGTCACAGATGAGCATTCATGTGGAGACAGGGACGCTCACAAACTTGACTCACCCTCACCATGGAAAAAAACTTTACACTTCCTGTTTCCATCAGCATAATTGCCATGGAATTCTGATAACCTGCCATAGAGCATGATGGGATTAATTACAGCAAAACAGAGACTTGTTTGTTAATGTTACCCTTTCATTTTCCTGCTCATTTACCTCCATTCACCCTCTCAAAGTCAGTGCAGTCGTCAAAGAATGGCACTCTGTCAAACAACAACACTCCATCACTCAGACTAGGACTGAACCTGAAGGTCCAGAGAGAGACAGAAATGATTAATGCACTAAGCTCATGTTCAACCACAGCCAAATCTATTGAGAACCATAGAGTAAAGGCCAGTGTTTCATGTACAAAAAACTGTTGGGATTCTCCTGAATAATGATCGCAGAGCTTGAGAAAGTCAGAGTAGAGTCAAGCTTTAGATTTCAGGTAGTGAAAGTTGTTTCTGACATTTTGGCCTGAAGTATTCTCAACTTCCCTTTTCCTCAAGCCTCCCTAATGGCGTCTGAGTGCAACAAATCATCATTAATTGGTTACAAGCCTCAGAGTTGGTAAACAACCATAGGCAGGCTAAATATTCATCTGCCTCTCATTTGCTTTGCACTTAGGGGAAAGTCTAAAGAATGTGTCTGTCAAAGGACGCTGCAGGAGAGAAAGAAGCTCCATTCTCAGTCGCCACCAGAAGGCTGATATAAACAATAGCATCCAAATAAGGCTCATCTAAGATAGCAGCCTATTCCATCTGAACTTTGTGGATAAAGCATTTGGAGAATGCTTTATGATAAAGATATTATAAATACATGAACATAGGCATAAATGCAAGCACAGTCAGTACTAAAAATCCTCAACAAAACAGCCTGAATAAAATGTTTGTGTGCCTTTGTGTGAATAGAGGCTAGTACACCAAATCCTAACAAATGTTAACCATATAGGTAATTGTTGAGCAAGTGAACATGAGACTTGTGTTTCTCAATATTCTATATCCAAAATCCAACTTTAAAATGATTGAACTGTTGATATTTGTTTGGCCTATTTGGGTGAGCATCAGGGTCATTTATTAGCTTAGCAATCGGCTAGCATGAGAATCTGTTGAAAAAAATGGTAAAGACTCTCAGTAAACAATAGTTTGCCAAGTCCCTCAAAATTTGAGGAAGTGACTTGGTACCTGTGTAAAATAGTTTTTTTTATGTAGAAAATAAACTGGTGTTGGAAAGCTACAACTGTAGCTTGTCAAGCTATACTCATAACTTAAAGTAGTTAAACCATCAAGATAACCTTTTGAAAAAGTAGTTGGCTATACACTCCAATACAAAATAGCTAGCTTATTAAGAAGAAAGCATTAAACAGCATTTGACCAGCAGCATAGTTTAGGGATTACTATTTTGTAATAAATATTTAGTAGTAAGTATAACCATTTATAATTATGGTAAATATTATAAAATGATTTTGTATTCTCTGCAGGGACTCAACTGAAATCTGTTAATCTTTTTTTTATTGGCGTAAATTTCACATGAATCGATTCACTAAATTGAATCAGACTTCATATTAAAGAGAATGGATATCATAGAAGTGCACATTTATTTCATGTGTTCATAAAATGTTACATAAATAGTAATGCATCTGCACTGACCCTGCTGAAAAATAAATGTAGTCAGCTTAAAACAGAGGTTCTCAACTCTGGCCCAACTCTGGAGTTTAGCTCCAACCTTGATCAAACTGACCTGCCTGTAACTTTCCAGTAGTTGTGAAGATTGGCTTGTTAACCAGTGTTTGATTAGGGTTTGAGGACAGGGCCAGAGTTGAGAACGCCTGGCTTAAAATCTCCCAGGTCTCGCAAACTTGCAGGTTTGAAAGGGTTTTCTGGCACCTTTTAGCTCGTCAGTTCAAGAAACCATCTGGCCAAAACCAGTTAATACCACTTTACACCAGCTAAGCTAGTAACATTGCTACTTTTAGCTAGTTACTTGCCAGCATAGGATTTGATTTGGGATTTGGAGGTTGTGTATTTACTCAACACATCGCAGTAAACATACTGAATCACGCCTATAAAGGGACTCAATATATTTTTGTGTCCTGGCTGGTTATCATTTCTGTTTATAGGTCAAATACCACACTCCACACTTCCAATCTTCTGTCTGCTTCTTATCTCTTTCGAAAGGCTGGCCATTGCTTCAACCTGAACTTCATAGCTTGCTGCACAACTCAGATTAGGCCAGACAGCCATTTAATCTCAGAGCCCGAGAGCTCTATCGGCCAAGAGCCAATGAACATGTGATGGAACTCAAAATGACAGAAGAGAGACAGAAAGGAATGGTGAATTGGAGAAAGGAACTGAATAAACAGGAAAACAAGAAAAAAGGGGAGATGGACAATGAGACAGCAGGACAGACTGAGAGCGGAGAGATGAAGGGGAGAGTTCGAGAAAGTGTAAATGGAAACCCAAATGACAGAGGGATAAGGAGATGGGCCATTACATAGATCAGAGGAGGGAGAGGGCAGGTGAGCAGCACTTTATAGTTTGTGAACTTTATCTGGGCGCAAAGAGCCCAGAACTTCACAGCGAAGACGAGACGGAAGAAATCCATTCCACTATTTCCACTCCAACTGTGATCAAAACAACCTGGAGATATAGAGGACCACCAACACAACTACAATCACCAGGTTGACAACCATCCCATATAACACAACATTGTCCCATAATCGAAAGCAAAGAAAATGGGTTCTGTATTAAATCCATCAAAATACCTAAATCAAATCATTAAAATACACTGAACTGCACTGATCTCTCTGCCAAAATGATTAACATGCCATAGGCTGAACAGGAAAATTGGCAATTTTATAACTGCATAAACAACAGCAGAAGAGTGATTGACATTCTTTATAGCATGTGTTTGGTTTGTAAATGTCAGGTGAATTTAAAACTTGATGCGCTTGGCAGTCATACAAAATACTTTTTCATCGGGTTTGTCATCAGCACAAACCATGTGTATTATTGGTGCAAGTGAACATATTTGATTGAAGGCCTATTCACACCAAGAACGATAACTATAAAAAATAATTACCTGTATATCGTCTTTTTATTCTAAGCGCACACTGCCGCTTTAAATTCTCGAGCTTGTTATAACAGAAATGATTTTGATTGGGTGTCAATTTTTTAATTGTTCATCAGCTAGAAAAAAAAATGGTTCTGAAAATCTGTGCCTTTATCGGTTTAGCTGTAGTGTGGACTCTGCTATTCTTTAATATTGAGAACGATTTTTAGAGATATATATTATCTTTATCGTTATCTTTATATTTCTCAGCCTTGGTGTGAACAGGCCTTAAGAGTGGATCAACAAAATGTCCATTACAATGTACAAAGCAATAATATGTGACAAACACTGAGAAGTTCATATTTGTTTTTATTTATTTTTTCATATTTTCAAGGTTTTTTTCTACTTCTACAAAATTATGAATAAAACGAATGTGCATCAGGCGTGTCTGTGTTTTTTTTATTCAATTTATGAAGGATATTTAAACAGAACTGGTATTCAATCATAATTGTTCAATACTTTTATATTTACCACAAGAGCTGTATTCACTTGCACCACCATGTTTTCTCATAGACACACCTCGTTCTCAACTCATGAAAATGAAGAGTTCCCCACTTGTAATGGCATTGCGGTGGCATTCATGTTTGCTCAACATGAATATGATCTTTGCGACATGTCTTGAACACTCTATGTTCTAAAGTCCTCTGATGTTATTTTCATTACAAGCTGAGCTAACTGAGATGGTACCAGTTGTGAGAGTGTGAGTCCGCAGTGTGATCAGATACAGGAGACATTATAATAGTGGCAGTTTCAACGATCAAGCAAAATCATACTTATCAGAATCAGAAATATCTTACACGCAGCGGCTTACCAATCAGAATCAAGTATTCCAGTTTGTTGTATAATAAGCCTATTTATTTAGCTATCCTACCTATACGTGTTATTATTTGCATAGGGTCGATAATCCCTGCTGTCATAGCAAGCCAGCACACCTGTGTTTTCTCAGGAAAGAGCTATCATTTTTTATCTCTTCTGAGCTCAAACTGAGCACAATACAACAATAAACCTGCACTTCTCTCTTTCTCTCTCTCTTTTAGATCTTCACTGTGAAAGGTGAATGAAGATGGAGTCCTAGAAGAGTGAGTAAGACACACACACACACACCTTCTTTCTTGGGAGTCCAGGGGATTGATGCTTGACAGTTCTTACCCAGTAAAGAAGAGGAGCTGCCATAACGCTGTTAAAAGACTGATGTCACGCTCATTGTGATGAGCTCCTGCCAGATCTGAGCCCTTAACCAGAACGAGGGAAAGCCTGACCTCTGTGACACTGCTGTCAGCATGGAGGAAATAAAGCTGTCCAGCACTCCTCTCACAGTCAGGGGTTACATGGACTGCTGAGAGTTTTACATGATGTGTACATGTGTGTGAAAACAGTATTAATAGACTCGGGTCAAAGCCTCAGGTACTGCGGAAATACAACACACACCGCTCAGCATTCTTTCATGACTTACCCAAGGTAGCTGCGCCTCTATAACTATGTCTACTGGTCAGTAGGGATGTGTCACAGAGGCTCTTGGGTACGACAATATGAATGTAACTCCATGCCCTAAGCAGGCATGATACATTTCCAGTGACAAGTAATTTATCTATGCACACCGAGTACAAAACTACTGCATGGCACAAAGTACTTTACATGCACAGTTATAATCAAGCTGCAGTGGGTTTTGCATAGTTAAGTTTCATATGCTTGTCTAAATATACGTTACAATGCATAATTCAATATTTGAACAATTAAATACACATTGTGCACAAAATATTGCGTCGGGCTAGTATGATTTCAGTCTGACTAAAGCGCTTACATCACATTAAAGAGTAATTGCTTTAGTTTGACTGAAATTAAATCAAAGTGTAAAAGTTCTGACACTCACAGCCAATCTGAATTTATTTGATGTTTAATGTATAATAAGGAGCAGGATTTTGAACAAATGAAATTTATAGCTGGTGGGGCTTCTCAGCATGACATCATGGAAATAGAAAGCTATTAACTGGTAAAATGTCCTGCCTTGCGTTGTTTGTCGTAGCCGTGGCAACTTAGGACATAAAGATGTATAGTGCTGTAGATTTAAACTACAGTTTGTGAAAGAAAGCTATACTTTTATTCAGCAAGGTTGTATTAAATTAACCAAAAGTGACAATAAAGACATTTATAATGTCAAAAAAATATATTTTTTTCTTCTTTAAAAAAAAGCATCTTTAAAAAGAAATACTGTTCTTTTGAACTTTCTATTCATCAAAGGATCCTGAAAAAAAGTAAGAGGGTTGGTATAAAAATATTAAGCAGCAGTTTCCTGTTTTCAAAATTGATAATAACGAGATTGTATCTTGATCACCAAATCAGCATATTAAAATTGATTTTTGATGGATCATGTGACACTGAAGACTGGAGTAATGGCTGCTGAAAATTCAGCTTTGCCAGGAATTAATAATTTTTTTAAATATATTAAAATAGTTATATAGTTATAGCAAATAGTTATTTAAATTGTAATATCTTATATAATAAAACTAAAAATAGTTAATTTAAATGGTAATAATATTACTGTTTTACTCTTTTTCTTGATCAAATAAATGCAACTTTATTTTATTATTATTTCTTTTTTTTCTTTTTAACAAAACATAAAATAAATAAAATCCTACTGACTCCAAAATGACGACTGGTACTATATGTAAGAAATGTTATCAATTTATCACTTGTTGCATTTTCCTGACTATTTGGATATGGCGTAGGGTACAAACTAAACATTAATTGTCCAGATTATGAAAAAGTTGTATTATTTTGCAAGAAAGCGACTGTCCTGTACTTTCTGTTATAGAACCTGCCAGAGGGCAAAGCTGCTGATGTTCACACCATTATACAGGTGTGTACAATGATCCCATTAAAACTTAATAGAGCAACAAAACAAAAGAACACTGCATACACTTTTTAAGTGTAGGGAGGAAAAAAAAATGTTTATGTAATAAAAAGGAGTAGGGGGCAATACACCTGCTACCCACAGAAAAACAGTTGGACAGCTCTTCGGGCTCATGTAAACAGACACTGGTGGGTTCATCAAAAGCTCTGGGCTGAAAATGCTTTAAAGGGATTGTTCACCCAAAAATAACAATTCTGTCATCATTTACTCACCCTCATGTCACTCCAAACTTGTGAATGTCTTTCTTGTTTTGAAGAGTATGCTGGTCACTCTTTTCAGTATAATGAAAGTCAATGAGCACTGGAACCGTCAAACTTCAAAATAACAAAAAGGCACCATAAAAATGTTATACAATATTTCAAAACTTCAAAAGTGACTATTCCTTGAAAATCATTCATGAGAGAAGTAGCACAGTATGACTTGTGAATGAATCATTCTTTGAATCAGATCTTTTCAGTGAATCGTTTTCATCCAGTTTACAAAAGCATTATGATTTAAGAATCTACAGTAGTTCTTAAGTTCAACTCAATGATCCGGTTTCAGCAATTAACAGCCCACCGTAGGGAAAGATTATGAGTGAACAACAACTTACTTATTTCAAAACTATGATGTTTCTTATGAACACAAATTATTTGCTTGGACCACCTTTTTTATGAAAGTCTTATGAGCCTTTTGTGCCCTTTTTGAAGTCTCCATTCATTGGAGTCTCATAGAACGGCGCCCAACATATCACTCAAAATGTCCAAAGAAGGAAGTCATGAAAGTGAATAACTCTTTTATTTTGGGTTAACAAATCCCTCAAATACAACTTTCCCCTCAATGCCAACTGATGTGGTTTCACAGTATCATACATTTCACATAATGTCACAGCATTTCTCTCTTTCGCTGTCGCTTCCAATAGCACTCCAGTCATTCTCCACAATGCAACAACATGCCAACTGCTCCGTCAGTCCAATGGGATTGTTTGAGAGTGAGACAGCCTTAGGGGTGGTGGGCAGAGGAAGACAGAGTGTGTGAAGGGAAATGTCATCTGCTCAGCTCTGAGCGGATGTGGCAGTGTGAAACAGCGCTTTCCCGTTCAGCGTTTCCATGCTGCACAGCATCAAACACTGGCACATAAATATAAAACTACACTTATGAGGCTCAGCAATACATGAGAGGTATATAAATTGCGAAATGTGGAAAGACGAGCGAATATAATCAAGGTTTTTGCATCAGATAAGACAAATCCCAAATGAGACCTCAGTAATATCTCAATTGTTTCTCCTAGACAGCAATGACATCAAAAGGAGGACAAAATAAGTGCGACTTGAAATAGTCCAACCAAATTATATCATCATTTGTCACCATCATGTTATTTCAAACCCATATGCTGTGGAGCAAGAGACATTTGGGCTCTTGTCCACAAGTACAATTCATCTACAATTGTCATGCTCTAAAAAGGACCAAAAAAGGCCATAAAACAACACCTTGTAGAGTGTGGGAAGCTGTGATGCACAAATAAAGATTCAGCCAATGAAAAACCTTTGGCCAATTTCTACACAATCTTCTTGTTATCTTGTATACATGCTATCGTAACACACTTATTGAGGGACGCTATAGAAAAGAAAGACAGCGTCAGAGTGGGAGATAAATATCAGTCATGTAGTAGATTAAAAGCAGTGTGAACGAGAGATAAACACACATCACATAGACTGCTTTGGCACAGAAATCGATTTTCTAATTAAAGATTTCAACTTGTAAATTGGCTTTCAACAATAGAGATTTCCACACAGCAGCTTAGGATGTCAACCCTTAGCCCCCCGGTGACCAAGAACAAGGTCACTGCAATAAAAGACTAGAAGGGCCAGAAAGAAACCTTGTGAGAAATTAGCCTCAAAGTTGATTAAATTTCATAATATTTATAACATATGAAATATGTAAGCTCAAATCCCGATATGCAGAGGATTAAGCCCCAGTTGATATGATTACTGGGTCGATTCCTTTCTTTCTTTCAGGTGAACGGAGATGATGGAGCAGAAGAGTACTCTGAACTGCAGTACTATTTGGGTCTGAAAAAGAAACAAAAAACTAAATGTATGACATTGCATCATATACCAATGTATAAGTAATCACTAAAAAAAAGTTACATTTCCATTACAACTTTATATTTGCTTCAAGTTCCACTGAAAAATAAAGAATATGAAAATATCACACCTGTAAATTAGCTTATTTTATAGCTTATTTTCAAATAATAATTAATAGATTAACATTTCATAATATTTATAACATATGAAATATGTCACCAGACAGACAGGAGGACACAGAGGGAAGCTCAAATCACAGCAGGTTTATTGAACGATATGCAGAGGATTATGAGCAAGGCAACGAGTCCGGGTGAGTATCACTTGATATGGCAGATTACTGGGTCTTAAAACTGAATGATGATTCCTTTCTTTCTTTCCAGGTGAAGCGGAGATGATGGAGCAGAAGAGTACTGGAGGTAATCACAGGAGCAACGGGCAAGTAAGCTGAAAGAGGTGAGAGTCAGGTAAGTGCACATAGAAAGTTCAATACCAGACTGTGACTGTGCGGGAGCAGTGTGTTGATATGGAGTGGTGACAGGTGGAGGTGATTAGTACTCAGGTGACTGGATCTGGTGAGCGTGGTTGACGGTGACTGTGACTCCCTGGCAAAATATAACAAACAAATTGAATATGTTTATATTATTTAGTATTTATATGCATTATATTAAAATAATATAGTCATATTAATACTTTTAAATAGCCTATTTCCAAAAGGATAGTGAAGGTTCAGAAGGAATTGTTTGCAAAAGCACATTTACAACTCTTGGTGGCTTCATTTGTACTGTGGCCTGACTGATACCATGACATAATTTTTATGCACATGATTATCAGTACAAACAGAAAAAAGTAAAGCAGTACATCATGAAAACACCTTATACATAGTTCCATACTAAATCTACTTACAGATTTGATAAGTGCATAAAAACAGCACAAAATCTCAAGAGGCCTGCCACAAAAATAGACAAAGTCACGAGGCAACCTAGAAACCACAATGGCCTGAATCCCAAACTCAGCCAGCGAGTTTATGTCTATATCGGAGACAGTGAGGTGACACGAAGAAGCTAAATTTATCCATGCGGACTCGCAACTAACACCCTGCTTTGCATAGAGTCAGCCCATCTCTCTGGCTCTATGTGACTTGAAAGAAACAGAACGCAAACACAACGATCAGTCCCTTATTTTAGAACAAACTTTTGTGTCCCTCAGTCATGCAATGAGGGCTAACCGTTGGGTTCTCACAGGATCCAAAATAAAGATGTCAATTCTCATTACCGTCACACAGAGCAATGCAGCAAAGCACTTCCTCAAATCTGTTGTGTAGGTTTACTTACAGATTCACTCGGGAAAAATACATTTATTCAAATCAAGTAACTCAACATACAAACCCGAGGCCAATTCAAATAATTGAATTTAGGGCCACTGCAGCACTGTAAAAGCGTTTCTGTGATGCTCTCTGAATCTGTCCGACAGGGTGTTGTAAAACGCATGAATTGTGCCCTACTTTAAATCAATATTAATTTTAAAAACACACACATATACGCACGGTCGACTGGCTGAATATAACTCAAACTTTCCTCTGCATTTGGGTGGCTGGTGAAGTCAGAGCAGGCCAGTTATCAAGCACACCAAATGAGACCACAATTACAGCGATTAGCACTGAACTGCCAGCCATTTACTTCCAATTAGAGGCAAATCAGGGTTTAATGAGAGAGACAATGTAGAAAGATGATACAAATCGTGAATGTTAATGCAAATTTAAGACTGTATCCAGACCTGCATAAAGTGGCGCCTGAGGACAAGACTCTCAATCTTTCTTATTCCCACTGCTTAAAACTGATCATCCCTCTCCCAGTTTAAGCCTATATTTCTTATCCATCACATCTCTTCCAGATCAAGGTCATATATTTATGTGTACATCATAAACTTTGTCATAATGTCTCACAATTAAGAAACTTCTGTTCAGTTTATAATAATTTTGGGGCATTTATAATGTTTTATGACATTATGGAAAATGTCTCTCCCAAAGGGACGACCAGAGAGAGGAGTTATTTTCCGAATGAAGGTGGCCAGAGGATCTGAGGAGGACCAGAGTCCACTTGTGTGGGAATCTTTTTCTAATTAACGTCAAGATTGATGATCACTTGAAAAATTTAGCTGCAGGGTGCAGTTCTCAGACATTTCATTTCATATTAATGGAAAGCCATTTAAGAGGAATCTTTAAATACTTAAGGTATTATGCGTATTTTAGAGTATTTGTCATTTTTGTAACTTCACTTTAACTCTGATTGTCCTTTTGATGCTAAAAAGCAGCATTGAACATGCAAATTAATCTGACTGGAATGTCACAATATCTAATCCAATTCATGAATAACATGAGCTTTATTTACTCCACATTTTCGGTTTATAATTATATTATATATGCATGAAATGCAAATAATTTATCAAGCTCAACCCCCAGTTAAAACGGGAAGGCAATTTATACAACCTTTTTTTATTTTAAGCATGCACTGCCATTCAAACGTTTGTATAAGGCTGCATTTGTTTGATCCAAAATACAATAAAAACATAGTGAAAATTATAGAAAAACATAGAAAAAATATAGTGAAATATTACTAAAATTTCAACTTTAATATATTGTAAAATTAGGTTTATCCTTTAAAAATCATAATTATTATAAATTATCAAAAATTAATTAACATATCAATTATTTAATACATATTTTTTATGAAAATTGTAAGATCTTTTGTTGGAAAGAAAGTTAAAACAGCATTTATTTTAAATAGATTTGTCAGCTTTGATAAATTATTTATATGTAACACAATGTAGAGATGTTTATGATTTTTTTTAAACCTTCCAAGGATCTCAGTATTTTGATCAGTTTTGCTTGTAATAAGAATATCTTGTTTTACAAATAAAGAGTTCAGATGCAAAAGCCTCTATAGTGCCATTTGAAATGTTCTTCTAAAATGGGCATTTTTATCAGGCTCCTATGTGTAGGTTCAGTTATTTCACTTTAATTGCAATGAATAGGTTCATTTCATTGCCATTAAACTGAAATGACTGAGCATAAACATGGGAGGCTGAAAACAATACTAATTTTACAAGAACATTTCAGAAGGCGCTTAGAGGCTTTTGCATCTGAACTCTTCAGATTGAAAAACAAGACACATAAACAAGACAGATAAGTTTATTTCTGACAATCCTGTCAATACCCACATCTTCAGACGAGTGTTGTTGCTTCTCTCCTATCTGAAATCCATCATTGTTAAAAAAACGAGTAAAAAAGAGCAAGCTGTTATCTGTGTGGAACTGATGGGTGCTTCCAGACTCCCAGACCATCACTGGATTCATCTGTTCATGTCTATTTTGCATAAAATCCCTGCAGTCACGTTGGCTGTCTAATTGTTCGACATTCTGCATTCTGTGATGCAGAATCCACACTAAAAGCCCTCCCTAAAAGTCGCAGGCATCACAAAGGCTTCCCATCACCTCAGAAACCATAACATGGGTTCATAATTGCTTGATAATGTGGAATCAATCTATTATTAGAGCCTGAGTGAAGTTGTGCACTCGTTTAAATAAGGGAGTTGTCGCAGTACGATGTGCTTGAATTCATTAGAATAGATGTTTGTTTATCAACACTTTGCAGACACTGCGGGACTGAATCATTGTGGAGACATAGGTTAAATGTACACTTTCCTCCACTCACTTCCAGCATCAATACCACCAACCTGTGCTAATGCAGTCCTGGTGAGTCAGTAAAGATTCGACTCTTCACTCTCATTTAAGTTGTCCGCTCTACCTCGCTCGGTAATAAAAACCGTTCGTACTTGTTACAGCCGTGAAACAGGTCATTGCATACAGGAATCAGGATCTGTCGTTATGGCAACACTTATCACTTAAATAATAACACAGTGGTTTGCATTATAGGTCGGGGTCCGACAAATGAAATGGCTATGGAGAGCAAAACAAAATATGGAGCTCTCCAGAAGGGCGGAACCAGTAGGATAATGTCTTATAAATATCCGTTCTGTTCATAAAGATCCTCGCTCTCCAGAATAAAAACAATAAAACACCCACACATGAACCATCATCACTTACACTTATAATGCAATGCCTATATTAAGAAAAGAGAGAGGAAGAAATGAAAGAGAGAGACCCACCTCTGGCCTTGTTGTTGTTTTTTGCTCTCTCCTCTCAGCTTTTCCAATATCAGGCCTGCTTCAACCTTCTGAAAGAACAGGAAATGAAGGCACCCATATCACAGGCTAATAATACAAAAACAGTGATAGCAGCCCGGCCAAAACAGTCGGTGTAGACGGTACAGAGTCATTATGGGGAGAACCACTCTCACACTAAACACATACACATCCTGCTGCACCTCACATACAGACCTACAACCGAGCAAAGTGAGGCTTTCAGTCCTTCTACTGAGCTTTAATAATAAAGCCATCTTGTAAGGTAAAATGGTTAATTACACAGTTAAGATAGGCTATTTAAACAACAGTTACAAGTTTATAAAGAAGTGTAAAAGAAGTGAGACATGGAAGTAGCATTTCTTTGCAGCAGGTGTACTAACACATAACCTTGACCCAACCATGCCACCTAGTGCACATACAGCAGTGTTACGAATCTCATTTGCTTCTTTATAATTTAGCAGCTATAAATCAAAATCCATTTACAGTTCTCTTACTCAATACTGTTCCAAGGTTTGAGTTCAGTAAGATTTTTTTTTAAAGAAATCAATACTTTTATTCAGAAAAGATGCATTAAATTGATCAAGTGTGGGAGTAAATAATTTTAGAAAGTTACAAAACATTTCTATTTCAAATAAATACAGTGCTTTTGAATATTCTATTCATCAAACAATCCTGAAAAAAATAAAATGATGGTTTCCACAAAATATTAAGCAGCACAACTGTTTTTAACATTGATAATAATAATAAATGTTTCTCAAGCACCGGCATATTAGCATGATTTCTGAAGAATCATGTGACAGAAAACATAAAAGCTGGATTTTCAGTAGCCTTAAAATGTAATATTTTACAGTAAGACCATTTTTACTGTATTATTTATCATGTAAATACAGCAATGATGAGCATAAGAGAGCTAAAATTCATTAACCGATTACCAACCCCCAACTTTTTATTCTTTAGGGATAGTGTAGGTTCTTTCCGAAGCAGCCTAATGTTAAATGATGTATACGAAGGTGATGGGTTTCAGTAATTCACTAATACTTCTTTTGAATTAATCACAAATCTTGATTATGCCATCTTTACTTGCCAAACCCATGTGCAGACAATAGCCTTTTTTATTTTAAGTTGCATGAAAAATCAGGTCCAGTCCAGACAATCAAAAGTTGTACATTTTTAAATATAAACAAAGTAAAATCTATGAGCAGATTTAATCTGAATAAAGTTCTATCCTCACTCTTCAAACATTTGACTTCAAAAGACACTGAAGCAGAGCGCAGAATTAGAGCTAAACTCTGCACAGAATACTGCTCCCAAATAAGATCTGCTTCACTAACAGGGATCAATATCACAGATGCGTGCAAACAAAGTCAAGATTCACCCTTCACTTTCATTTAACTTGCCCAGTACAAATGGCACTGTAAAAAAACACCATTTCCCTTGCTTGGAAATAAAATCTTTCATGCTTGAAACAAAAGCTCACAAGAAAAATGTTTTATTATAAAACAGCATTTTAAGTTTATTACAGAAAATATTCAAGCAGCAATACATTTTAATTCTCCATATTTTGAAACTAAACATACACAAAGCTGTAACCAAGCTATGCATCTGATAGGTAGATATGGCACCTGAGACCGTCTCTGTCCATATATCTGCTAAACATTTCCCGATTAGTCAAGACATCTAAGTTTTAAGCATATTTAAAAACCATTATTCGCTTTGTTTTATCTGTATTGTCCAGAAAATAGAAGTAACTGCTAATTAATATTTTATACCTGAGATAGTCAAAGTAGAATAAAATAAACCTGTAACATTCCCTGAATTATGACCTCTGATAATCATTTTAATCTTCAGATTCTAAGACATTTGAACAAACTCGTAGAATATTAGCCTAATAGTTTTTCTCCTTAAGCCTAAAGCACATCTTGTGTTCTTTTAGTAAACAAATAATCCTGGTTTAAAATAAATAAATGACCTGAAGGTAAAACTTTCTAGCATGTGAATGCAAAATGATTGATTTAGACCATGATGTTTTTGTCCATCTTAATGAACCCCTTATTTCTTTTCTTTCTTGTTTTTAAGATGCATGTACAATGTGGTCTTTATAAGCACAGCCGCCTTGCATTATCATGCATCATCATCATCTGAGAATTTGAATTTGGCATAAACTATTAGCATAACCACTGACATGACCACACACAATGAGCCAACTACTAAATAAGCAATGCCCAAGAAGTCGTTCTTCCCTCCCATCCAAGACACGTTGCTGAAGACCACCTTCTTACGTCCATCAAAACTCAGTACTGGGTAGTCTGGAAATGATGTGGTTAAGGAACAAACATGCTGCATATGTATAAAAAAGTAAATTTTTCTGAAACAACAAGTGCTTCTAAAAACTTTGCCTTAAAGGTGCACTTCGTGGTGTGTTTACATTGCACAGGCAGTCATTTTGGACAACATTTTTTCAGTGTTTTCAGTCACTAATACTATTGTAGGAATCCTCTATTCATAAATAGCCATAAATAATTTATTCCACGTTCAAAAATGGCAATAACAAGAGGGTTACAAAGATAAAGGAAGATTTCAGCTGTCATGTGGTCCCTTTTTAAAGAAATTAATACTTCACTCAGCAAGTATTAATTATATTGATCAAAAGTGGTAGTAAAATGTTACAAAAGACCTTTAAAAAATGGTTCTTTTGAACTTTAGTTTTTTAATTCATCAAAGAATCTTGGAGAAAAAAATGGATCATAAAAATATTAAGCTGCTCAACTGTTTTCTACATTGATAAGAGTTGTTGCACCAAATCAGCATATCAGAATGATTTCTGAACGGTCATGTGACACTGAAGACTGGAGTAATGGCTGCTGAAAATTCAGCCATTTGCCATCACAGGAATACATCTCGCTTTAAAATATATTAACTTAGAAAAGAGTTACTCTATACTGTAATTTTGTAATTCACAATGTTACTGTCTTTACTGTATTTTTCATTAAATAATTGCCTTGGTATGCATAAAAAATACTGATAAAAACATTTTAAAGAATCTTACAAACCCAAACTGTTTCAGGGTCGTTTACATTTAAGTTCCTTTTTAACTTGTGTAAAAGTGGGAAAAAATTACAAAAGTGCACCTTTAGGACACATTCCATCTGCTCTTTTGACTGTCATGCCTTTTCATCAATTTACATATTCAAAACCCTCTGTTTGTTGCTTCTGCTCTGGACCAGCTAAAAGCCACACCCAACCTGCAAAACCTGTTGCTCTGGATCACAGGCAAACATGCTCAAAAGACATCTGCGAAACAGGACTGACGCCATATGCGGTCTTACGTCTAAAACATCTGAAGACTTCCTAATTGAAAGCATGATGAGGCTTTAAGTCCTACAAACTTCAGAACATGGTAAAATGAATAAAACATTAAAATGATATTATTAATCCCTGTCTTGAGTGGGTTTTGACTTTCATGAGAAGGATACTGTAATGGACGATCAGAGAGTAGTTTCCAGCAGGGAGCCCCGCAGCATAATCCCCCTCTGTGATTCGCCGGTACAGCTTCCTGAACTGAGGAAGTGCAGATCTCCTCATCCACACTAGAAAGTCCTGGTTCAGGAAACCATTGTTGTTTGGGTCTGTAAGGTCCAGCTCATATGCTGCCTTAGGCCAGTTTAAGGGCTTCACTGTACCTGTTAATCAGCATTCATAAAGAATTTAAGTTCTATTCTAAGTCTCAAATCCTATAGCTACTATTACATTACAACGTTAAGGCAAATTACCATCAAACGCGCTTGCAAAGGAGCCATTCACAGACGAAGGGTTCCTGTACTTTATGTTGTAATCAGTCCACCAGGAGATTCCTTTACCATCTAATGAAACCTTCTTATTCGTTCCATTGATTATTTGGTAGAGCTCAAATGTGTCTGCACAAGACACAAATAAATTATTAGTAGTCCATTTCGGAGCTTAATACATATACATGCATACATAAAGTTAATCTCCAAATCTGAAATGATACCATTGAACATGCTATTCGCTATAGCTCCACAAGGGACAATGGGTTTTTTTTGGGAGTCATACGAATATGAAGCGCAAACATCTTGTGGACTCTGAAAAGTCAGATGAAAATAAAAACAAAGACAGTGGGATTCAATACATAAAATGAAAGATCCAAAAGTTGAAACAATATTTAAAAGATTCTTCATGCCAAATGCAAACCTTGAAATACTTTGTATCGCCAGTGAGCTGATAATCGTCTTTTGACACACCATATTTTCTGAAGTTCTGGTAGTAATTAGACAGGCCATAATAAAAGAAGACAGGGCCCTGTAAGCACCACAGATGTTATTAGTCACTTTCTAACATTGAGGGAGAAATATCAGGCTTCAAAACAGAGTTAAACTCAAAGACTTTACCGTAAACAATGTGTTAAGGGAGAATGTGACATCACAGGTGCAGTTTTGGAGACTTTGGATCGTACAGCGGAAACAGGGTGAATCCTTCTCAACGCCTGTGTAATCCATCTGTGACATGGTGAGAAAAGAGAGCATTAATGTTTAATTAATGTCTCTCACCTTGCACAAAACACCACGGTATGTCAACACCTCCAAACTAACTAATCTCAACTACTAGGTGGTAATGTGGAGTCAGGGGTTCATTGACTTTAAATAGAGTTGTCTATCCTTTAACAAACAAGCAATAACTGACCTCAGTACATTTGTTTAAACTTTTAGATATGCTACTTAACCAAAGGATTAACAAACTCTACTGTAAAATGCCATGTCATCCACCCAGTGAAGTTTTGTCTGTTGATGTCCCGCAGTAAACACTTACCTCCAGCACTTGGATGGTCTGTGAGGTCAGAAAGAGGCCAATTCCGATGCCTATGAAAGCCAAACCAATGATTAGGAAGCCAGGAATGACGATGCCAGCGGAGAGTATGGGCTGCCATGCTGGGAGCCGTTGCTGCGTGAATGCCGTGTTGTCAGGCCTTTCAGTCGCCTCTCCCTCGTTCTTCATCCTGATGTCCTCTGAAAGAAAGGACAAGCTTACTGTGTGCAACTCAATTTCATGGATAAAATAAGCAATACTAAAAAGCCCAATGGAAAAGAGATCAGAGTGCAGTGCAACAAATAAGACATCAGACACTGGATCTTTCATCAACTTTGAGAACTTTTATATCCCAGGAGTTTATAAAGATTTTACCCTTTACCTTTTTGTTTTGTGAAGGTTATTTAAAGAATGTATTCAAATCTTTTTTACTATGCCTTCAACATTGATGACTTTTCAAATAACTTTTTATGTATAGATTTTATTTGAGCTTTTTCCCAATATCTTGAATCTTAAAATATGAAAATCATGATAAAAAGATGAATTAATGTTAACTATATACTACCATAAACTATTTTAATATTTATTGCCTGAACATTATTTATAAACATTTATTGTTGTGGCATCATTTCCACTCCACAGAACAATAATAGTTAACAGCATGCTTGAGATAAAATATGACACGTGATGTATGATGAAAAAAAAAACTAAAATACATACAAAAGTAAACATAAATTTACATATATTAAGCATAGTTTCTAATCAAGATTTTTGCAACATTATGGAAAAGAGTAAAAAAAGAGGCTAAATAAAGCATGACACTTTAGTTTACCATTTTATTCCAAACATATTTAAAATGCTATTTCCATCACATAATATTATTAAATTGATGATTAATACATGATTTGAGATGTGGTGAAAATGACTTAAAATGAATTATTATATGTTGCATGTTTACTAATAATGTTTATTAACTGTAAAAGTGTTTTAACAAATTAGACCTAAACTAATGGAATTAGGCCAATATTTATTGACCGTCATAAATCTGTTAACTCTGTTTACGGCCAGGGTTATAAACAGCTCAAAATTTTGGCTAACATGATAAAGACTGAATATTATTTTTGTAAGAATAACCTGCTCTACAACAACAGCAGGTGACGTCGCAGGAAAACAGAACCTTTCTTCAAGAATCTCGATCAACAATCAATCACTTACTCTGAGAGCGGAAACTTTAAAGCTTTATAAACAGATCAAAACTCACCTTTAGAAAAAGACCAGCGCGCTCAGTTTAGCCTAATATAGGTGCATAGTTTATAAAATCGGGAAGATTTGTACATCGACACGGACACACCTTTGTACCAGACACACACACAGTGTTTTACCTGCACCTCCGCGTTACAGCTCTTCCGCGCGCGCTCCCACCAGGTCACACACCTGACTCCTCCCAGTTCCACTTCAGTCCGGTGGAATAAATCAATACGTTTGTTATTTCTTAATGATTTTGTATCAATTCCAAAATGTTACGGTTTCTTGGAATGCCTTTGTCTCTGATGTTGCCTGTAGGAAATTATGGCTGATTCCAAATAGATACTTAATTAACTAATAAGATAAAATACATTTCCTTTCGAATCTTCCATCATATATATCCTGTATATATATATATATATATATATATATATATATATATCGATACAAGCTGTTTTTATGTATGTATGTATGTATATATGTATTGATTGATTGATTGCAACAGCACCGAGAGACTATAGTGCATTTATTTTGGCACTGCTATTACTCTAAATTGTTGTGGAAAGACCTCTCCTTTTTTGTTATTGAGAATATTGATAAAGCTTTTTCTTTACTTTGGGAAAATGTTTTGTTTGGATTTGTTCGTTCAAAAAAGTGCATTTACAGAAAAACTAATTGTACTTAATCTCCTTATTAACAAAATATTGTATACACAAATGTAAATTCTCATGTCAGAAGCCACTGTTTTAAGGTTTGCTTGAGGAAATACAGCATTACTTTGGGACCATTTCTAACTCATGTAATAAGAAGGCTTTAAAAACAGTTTAATTTGTTAGCTGTTTAATCTCTTTGAATGTTTTCGCCCATGTTGCACTTATATATTGTTTAGCAGATTTAGCATGTTAATTGTCGAATTATGTAAATATAAGGACCTTTATTGTAAATAACTTCAAGATAATCTGTCTCCCTTGCAAATTGACCGAGGTCCTCTGGTGGGTCCTGAGGGCCCTGATTCAGTTGAGTCAATTTAAGGTATGGGGCCTTTTATGTCATAGATTTGGACATGAATTTGCATACAGGTGAACGTTGCATAACAAATTTGCATAAAATGAACCTGACTTTATGTAACATTTGACAGATCGCTCTTATACCCAATTAAAACACTTGACAATTTAGATCCCGCCTTCTGTTCTCTCGTCGTCTACCCGGATTGGTTGAGAGATTCCGGTAGGGACAGGCGTCTGTTTCTTTGTGCTAGACTCTCCACAGCCGCGAGAAGGTAAATAGGAATACTGTTTTTATAAACACAGCAGAATACGGTAAATGAGAAGTATGCATGCAAATTATACATGTTTAATACTTTGTCATAACTACAATGAATAAACTGTAATACAGAATTGCTGTTTTCCTGGAGTTTGATAAGCAGAGAAAACAGCTCGTGTCGCTAGCAATAGCATATTAGCTAACCAGTGCATTAGCTAACCAGTTATTTTCAAAATATTTGTAAACGTTTTGATAAAATATATTCTTTAACATCTTGGTCCACATTCAGAGATGCGATTTGGTGTTCTAACGTTAAATGTGTGCGGTATAGCGTTTATCTGCTAACGTCAGCTCTCTTAACACAGTTAACGTTAAACTTGTAAATTATATTCATGTCGCTTAACGTTATTTATTTGGTGTCTGATTAAAAGAGTCGGTTTGCTTCAAATACACTTGTAAATAGGCTCAGTACTGCTGAATTTGTGATCATGTGATAACAGTGTTTTCACGTTCTATTGAGCAGAGAAATTATGCCAAAATATCGTAAGTTTAGCTAGCTTTAAAGTGAAAATAGATAACTTACACAAGATTTACCCTCATCTCTAATCTCCTCTCATACCCGAAAAGCTTGTGTATTTCCAGCATTGCCTGTTTGGTCAGAGCAGGTGCACAAGTGCGACATTAAACTTCTGCGATCCTCATGTTGTTTTGAGCTTTTACAGCCATTGGTTCATATGGTCTGTGTTAGAAAACAGTACATTAATTATGTTGGGTATAGGACCAAACTGTGGAAGGAATCTAAGATGTTCATTATTAATATTTATGTAGATGTGTATATATAGACAGCATGTTGTATTGTCTCTGTTCATATGTTCTGGTCACCCTATTATTGGTACACCTACGTTCAGCTCTTGTTTCTTCATTTTAGGAAAGGCTTCTTTCATCTGTAATGCTGTCCAGTAAGAAGTCAGACCCAGGTTCCTCCTCTTCCTCAGGGGGTAACGGCGGAGACCGTGCTCCTGAAACCCTCTCTGCTCCTCAGGCGGGTCCAGCCGGTCCCTCTGGCCCAGGTTTAGCAGATGTGAAAAAGAAAGAGAGAGCCTCTCCAAGTGGAGAACCAGGTGGACCTCCTCTCTTACACCCTCCTGGACCCGGAGGGGTTGATCAAGACACTGCAGAAGGACGCAGGACCAGTCGCCGTAAGAGAGCAAAGGTAAATATCTCTGTTAACTTTTCCTGTTCTTTGAACAGGAATAATTGAGCCAGGCCTATATATTTAGCAGAGTCGAACTGAGACTCAAAATAATTTATTGGGACTAAAATATGCAACTTTTTATTGCTCTGAAACTTTAAGTCGCTCTAATTACTAATCTAAATATGTACTATATAGTAATTGTATATTTTTAAAAATCCAACATAAAATCTTAAAGTATATTCTGGATAGACCATTACTATAAAAAAACAGTTGTGATGTTTTGTCTGAGTAGGGAATAATTGTCATGTTTCACCCCAGGGGAAGCAGAACAAGGTTTTAATGAAGCTTTTATTGTGCCTCCTGCTGCAGGTGGAGTACAGGGAGATGGATGAGAGCCTTGCTAATCTGTCGGAGGATGAGTATTACTCGGAGGAAGAAAGGAACGCTAAAGCTGAGAAAGAAAGGAAGCAGGTGATTCCTCCACCAGCCCCACCAATAGAGGAGGAGATTGACAGTGAACCTGATGAACCATCAGGTATGGAAAGAGGTTGGATTAATCAAATAATTTTCATCTTTTACAGAATTTTAAATTAAAAAAATATATTTCAGGATGCTTTTGGTCATGAATGTTATGACTTCTCAGGTGTAGAGGGGGCCGCCTTCCAGAGCCGTCTCCCACATGACCGTATGACATCACAGGAAGCTGCATGCTTCACTGACATTATTGGTGGACCACAGCATACTCAGAAAGTGTTCTTATATATCCGAAACCGAACGGTGAGTTCACATCTGTAGACATTTCATGATAATTAAAGCATTTGAACTTAGTTTTTTAAAGCTGATAAGCAGGAGCCAATAAACAATAGAAACAGAAACTCTTCTAGAAGTTTTATTGACTAATAAATACACTGTTCTAAAGTTTGAGGTCAATACGTTTTCTTTTTTATGAATACTTTATTTAGCAAGACTGCATTAAATTGATCAAAAGTGACAGTAACATGTTACAAAAGTTTTCTATTTCAAATAAATGCTGTTCTTTTGAACTTTCAATGTATCAATGATGGTGAAAAAATGTATCATGTCAAGCAGCACAACAAACACTCATTATGTGTCTTGAAAAACGCATGAGCTTGTTAGAATGATTTCTGAAGGATCATGTGACACTGAAGACTCGAGTAAGGACTGCTGAAAACATCACAGAACTTTGATATCACAGAAATAAATGACATTGTAAAATATTAAAATAGAAAGCAGTTTTAAATTGTAATAATATTGCACAAAATTTGTGTTTTTACTGTATTTTTGATCAAACAAATCAAAGGGGTCTTGGTGAGCATAAGACACTTTTTTTCAGAAGCATTAGACCAGGGGTCTCCAAGCTCGGTCCTGGAGGGCCGATGTCCTGCTGAGTTTAGCTTTAACCCTAATTAAACACACCAGAACCAGCTAATGAAGGTCTTACTAGGCGTTCTAGAAACTTCCAGGCTGGTGTGTTGAGGAAAGTTGGAGCTAAACTCTGCAGGACACCGGCCCTCCAGGACAGAGTTTGGAGACCCCTGCAGAAAGTTACTGACCCCAAACTTTTAAATGATAGTATATTCAAAGTTGATCCAACTGAAGCGTTGCATTTCAACAAGAATCATGCGTTTTCCAGTCAGTTGTGAAAATGTCTTTTCTCGAATGTTCAGCTTCAACTATGGCTGGACAACCCCAAAATCCAGCTGACCTTTGAGGCCACTGTGCAGCAGCTAGAAGCGCCATACAACAGTGAGTCCATTTCACCTTTCATTGCTCTGATTCCAAAATCCTTTCTCTGAGAATTCTGATGTTATTACACTTCACCAAATATATAGATTATATTGTGTGTTTTAATATTTCTTTGTATCTTTTTAACTTGTCTTTGGTTTTTCTCTGCAGGTGATGCTGTCCTGGTGCACCGGATACACAGCTACCTGGAGAGACACGGGTTCATCAACTTTGGAATCTACAAGAGAGTAAAGCCTCTGCCAAGTAATTGAGACACTCGACGTTACAACAGAGCAGATCTAGATATATTAATGTCCAAACAAACAGAATGACAACAGTGCAAGTCTTTTTCCACAATCACATTTAATTTGCCTGGTGTAGAGAACAATGACAGCTTGTTTGCAGCAGGCATTTAAACAGACAAATTGTACTAATACAAAGACAGAAAGGGTAACAAACCACAACACAGAAAGCACTCTGTTCTCAAGTGTTTTAATTTTACTCTCTTCTGTTCTTGTAGCAAAGAAAACTGGAAAAGTCATAGTTATTGGAGGTGGAGTGTCAGGGCTGGCAGCAGCAAGACAACTGCAGAGTTTTGGGATGGATGTGACTGTTCTGGAATCAAGAGTAAGTACATGCTACTTTGAAACTCTACAGCTGAGACAAGTTTTTTTATTTTACAAACCTTAATTGCTCTTGGTAGGATCGTGTAGGAGGGAGAGTGGCCACTTTCAGGAAAGGGAACTATGTAGCTGACTTGGGTGCCATGGTTGTGACTGGACTGGGTAAGAATGATCAAATACTCTTCTCTCCAGGAGGTGGCTCTGTTGACCATGTAAAAGACTTGTATGCTCAGGCAGATATCTCTGAGGTTTTGTAATAGTTTTAAATGGAAATGCACTTCTCTTTTAGGTGGAAACCCTATGGCTGTAGTCAGCAAACAGGTCAACATGGAGCTGGCCAAGATTAAGCAGAAGTGTCCACTCTATGAGGCTAATGGACAAGCTGTGAGTGCTTTTGAAACATAAAAATACACACATCATATTAGGGTTCATACATTTTTATAATAATTACATATGTGCTAATGTTCTGATCTTAGAAAGTATGAAGTAATATAATAAAAGTAATTATTAAAATAGGGATATAATGTGAAAACTCACAATTTGATGTACGTCATCCCTAAGACCTCAGTGCTTTTACAGTCTTATAGTGCCGTTGTTTTTCAGACTAGTTAAAATTGTTTAAGTCAAAAATGAAAAGTCAGTGCTCTTCCCATTCTCTTCTGATTGGCATCTTAATTATGTTTAAAGTCAAGCACTCAGACTAAAGAAGAACAATCTAACTGTCTCTTTCTCTCTCTCAACCTGCCCCCTCTTAACCCCTGGAAATGTTCTCTTTGCTACATCCCATCCTTTTTGTTTTTATCTCTCACTCACTTTCACTCCATTTTTCATTTCTTAAACTGATGGATTGCCCTGGTCATACAGGGAGAGCGCTGCACAAGTGTAAGTATTTCTGTTTATAATACCATACGACATATGCAATTAGAGGAACTGTTCTAATGGATTTATTTGCACATTTAGAAACAGCACCCAGTGATAACTGCATATTCAATACAGGTTTATGACTTATGTAAACTTGATGGAAATGAACACCTGTTTAATAGCAGATATCCTGCTTTCATAATGCTTACTGATCCTGAAAATGCGTCAAGTTAATTATCTTAATTGTTTAGTGATACAACTGAAGTTATGAATTATTAAGCTCTGTGTGTCAGCTAAGGTCAGTGTAATCCCTCAGAGAAAACGGGTCTCCGTTAATAAAATGACACAATTTGTTTCTATACAAATCCAAACAACATTGCTTCAAATGTTTCTTATTTTGTATAAATTTAGCACACGCATATAACACACCGATATATATATATATATATACATCATATATTAAAACTATGACAATGTATTTGTGGATAGATTATCCTCCATAATGTCAAGTGTTTTGAGTTTGATTGATGCTCATTTAATGGTTGTAATTGCTCAAGGTCCCTAAAGAGAAGGATGAGATGGTAGAGCAAGAGTTCAATCGCCTGTTAGAGGCGACATCATACCTTAGCCACCAGCTCGACTTCAACTTTCTTAACAACAAACCTGTGTCTCTGGGACAAGCACTGGAAGTAGTCATACAGTGAGTGAACTGTTTATTTGCTTCATATTTTGTTTCTGAGAGTTTAGAATCAAGCCTCAGAGTAAAAGCAATTCTTGTCATTAAAAGTGAAAAGATAATAGCATGCCATTGACGTTGCTCATCTCTGTTCAGGCTGCAGGAGAAGCATGTGAAAGATGAACAGATTGAACACTGGAAGAAGATTGTGAAGACTCAAGAGGAGCTTAAAGACCTTCTGAACAAGGTCTCTTCGTGCATGTACTACCTCCCTCTGTTACAGCTTACTCATCACACACAATTAATTGAATTGTGCCTGCTCTTGTTCAGATGGTGACTACTAAGGAGAAAGTGAAGGAGCTGCATCAGCAGTATAAAGAGGCCAGTGAGGTGAAGCCACCCAGAGACATCACAGCTGAGTTCCTGGTGAAGAGCAAACACAGAGACCTCACAGCACTTTGCAAGGTAGTAGACCAAACTCGCCACATTAACCGAATCCACATGACCTCACCCCACACTGACCATATAAACATTGTGCACGCTTACACATATAGAAACTCACATAGGAAACCACGTCAATGACCAAATCAGATTCTGGCTTGGTTAATTTCCCAATTCCATTCCAGTAGCCAATACAATTGTAAAAATGGTTTGTGAAAACTGTATTTCTGTTCATTTCATCTTATCCTTTTTTTGTCAAATTAAAGCTGAAGTTTAATTTAAACAAAAGTCTGAAGCCTTAAACTCATTAGTTGTTCTATAAACTGACTAACTTGCCAGCAATGCTGATTGCACATTCAACAGCCAAGTATCTCTCACGATGTCTCCTCGGGTAGCGACTGCCGACACCTCTGGATTCGTCATGCTTAATCTTAATATATTTTTACTGCACAGCAGTGTTTTCCAGCCATGCCAAACACCTCTGTGCTTGGTAATAGAGTATAATACCATTTCAGCCTGCTGTTTCAGTTGGGTTGTTTTAGTACTTTTTCCAAACCACAGTCTAACACTGCCGTACTCCCTTTAGCGCCCACAGAGCCAAAAGTTAAATTCCTAACGTAAACAGTCTTAACTGGTGAAATTTTAGAATGTTAATTTGCATAATCACTCTCAATTGTAGCCCATTAGAGGCATTCAGACCATTTACGGTTGAAACATGAATTTCGACGCCTGCTCGCTCGCGCAAGGATTTGACTTCATTTGAAACTTTTGAGATACTTTTAGTGCATGACTCATGTAGATATGGCGATAAACCTTTCAGATGAGCAAAAATTGTTATGGTTTTATTTACACTGTCATATACTCAAATCAAAACATGTCTTCAGAAGGCAATGTTACCATTTACAAATCAATATATCTAGATTAAGTCTTCAAAAACAAACAAAAAATATTTTACATATGCACTACTGTTAAAATGTTTGGGGTTGTAAGATAAAAAAAAGTCTCTTACAAGGCTGCACTTATTTGATAAAAAAATACTATAATATTAATTGTTAATTATATTAATATTAAATATTAATTTGATAAAAAAAATAAAGGTTACACTTTCTTTTAATGTGTCCTTATTACAGTGTAATTTAAACATTTAAGTACTGAATAATATTAATTAACTACATGTACTTACTGTATGGTTAGGATTAGGGTTTGACTTAGGGTTACTTGCATGTAATTATGCATAATTTATTGTTATTATAATAGCAAGTACATGTAAGATGTTTAACAAGGACCCCTTAAAATAGTGTTACCAAAATATATTTATATTGTAACAAGTTTTTGGAATATTATTACAATCTAAAATAACGGTTTTGAATTTTAATCCATTTTCAGATGTAATTTATTCTTGAGTTGGCAAAGCTGAATTTTCTGCACTTATTACTTATAATATGCAGATTTGGTGATCATTTATTAACAACTTTGTAAACCATTGTGCCACATGTTTAAAAAGAACAGCATTTATTTTAAATATACTTTTTTAATGTTATGTCTTTACTATCACTTTTGATCAAATGAATACATCCTTGTTAAATATGTTTTCACCTTGTGTGGAGAATAATACCATAGAGTGTGCTTGTTGATTTCATGCGACTTAAAACATGTTCTTGCAGACTGTAACAGTCTGAGTCTGACAGACAGAGAAACTATAGCAGGATATTTCAAAATTGTGTGATTTGGTTTAGGGGGAGAGTTTTCTTTTAAATAGCCATGTGCTGGTCAGATGGGTGAACGGCTGGCCCGCTCAGAGAGGGATGACTCTGCCCTCTGAGAGGAAACCGCTGCCCTGAGCCCTCAGCCGCACAGCAATGTACACCCCCGAAAACCTCACACTTGGGTGCTGGGGAGAGAGGAAGGTCTTATTTTGAACTGTTCCATGTTCATTGTTAAGAAATAAACTTCTGGTCATACAAATTTTGTGACTAATGTAAATATCTTATTTTTTTTTTTTTTTTTTTACTGTGTAAAAAGTGTGCATTTGATTCCCCAATGTTGCATCACACATGCTTTCTTTAAAATGCATTATTATCTGCATTTTGTATCAGCTATTGGCCACCCTGCTCTCTAGATCAAGGTATCACCATCTTTCATTTAAAAACCCACATGTGTGCTGATTTGTGATCCTGTCCTATTGCTGCAGGAGTACGATGAGCTGGTGGAGATGCAGGTAAAATTAGAAGAGAGACTGCAAGAGCTGGAGGCTAACCCACCCAGGTAATCAAATACAACCCATGCAAGTAATAAGACCCACTGAGGTCACATTAATGGTGCTTTTCCAACTGCATGGTAAGGTTCGGTGCGGCTCACTTTTTTTTTTTTTCCACTGGGTACAGTACTATTTTTTTTTAGAACCACCTCGGGTGAGTTCCACGGAGCGAACCGTACCGTTACCAAAACGTGATGTGTATACTCAGCTGATCACTGATTGGCCTGAGAAAATCGTCACTGCCTGCGTCATTGAACTTGTGGCAAGAGACACAACAGACCCGCTAGATTTAAATCAGTACAGCCAGCAAAGGATAGAACGCAACTGCTTTGAATGAGCGCACCTTTTTTGTTTCGTTGTCTGTTGAGGAAGTAGAGACGCTCCTCTCATTCAGAGCCGAGGAGCGGATCCAGTGAGAGCTCGATGGAGCGACGTGGAATGAAAACATTTTTCAGGAGTCACGGCAGTTAAGGCAGTGCGACTATAATGACATGTAAATAATCCCGCCCTAAAGCGGTACTAAACTGCAGTGGAAACACAAACCGAGCCGTGCCGGCCGAGCCGAGTCATAGCACCATAAAAGCGCCATAACATACCTGTCTATCCCTCCAAATGGAGTCCAAGTAATGTCGTTCTGAATCTCTATTTCAGTGATGTTTATCTGTCTTCGAGAGACCGACAGATTCTTGACTGGCACTTTGCAAACCTAGAGTTTGCCAACGCTACACCTCTTTCAACACTTTCACTCAAACACTGGGATCAGGTACAGCACGGCCACTTTTTTTTTGCAAAGCATCTTTCATGTCTTAATAGTGTTTTTTTAACTCAACTTGTAAAGAATTTTGCTCAATATGGAAATGTCATGGGTTTGATTCACAGTCAAATCCGAATCAGAATTTAAAGAAAACAGCTTGCTTCTGCAACCTGTCCCTTTTCCTTCTGTGTTTGAGTAGGACGACGATTTTGAGTTCACGGGCAGTCACCTAACGGTGCGAAATGGATACTCATGCGTCCCAGTGGCACTTGCAGAGGGTTTGGATATCAAACTCAACACTGCAGTGAGACAGGTCCGATACACATCATCTGGTGAGTCAGTCAGTCCAGCTCCTGCTGTTTGGGACTATATTTTTGTGTGATTGTGTATTTACATTTATGACCATAATTTCCTCCATGTCTCAGGTTGTGAGGTGATTGCGGTGAATACCCGCTCCACTACACAGACGTTCATTTATAAGTGTGATGCCGTGTTGTGTACTCTTCCTTTGGGAGTGCTGAAGCAGCAGCCGCCAGCCGTGCAGTTTGTGCCGCCTCTGCCAGAATGGAAGACGGCTGCCATCCAGAGAATGGGCTTTGGGAACCTTAACAAGGTGTGAATAATTCCTGTTTATTCTTTTGCAGATGGGAGGGTGTTGATGTAATGACAATGCTGGCCTGTATCAGCAAGATACATTTTATGTGCATATCTAACTAATCTACTTTGGCTAAAACAGAGTGAAGCTTAGGGTTGGGCTGATTAGGTCAAGTCATTTTAATATGATAGATATAGGTGTGTATTCAGTGAGTACTTAATGAATTTACCCCCTCACATATTGAGTGTCCAAGATGCGTCATCCTCCTCTGCACTCTCTCTCTCTCTCCTCACTTCATCTCCTAGTTCAGCTGCAGCAGAAAAATACTGCAGTATTATGCAATTGTCCCGCTCCATTTCTCTGTTTTTGTCACAAGAGGGCACAGTGTGGTACCGGATTCATTCACAGTTCTGCTATATCAGAAACAGCTGTATGCATACACCGCAGGATGTCAGAAATGTTTTTTCATTGACTCAAGCATATTTTAAGACTGTATGTGCTTTTTTATTTTTATCATTTTGTATGCAATCTCTCAGTAGTAGCTTTAGACATCTTTGAGGCATTTTGTACTGCATTGTAAGTTGTTTTGCTTCGTTAACATCTGCTAAAATGTGATTAAAATAAATTGCATTATGGTGGTGGTGTAATTCAAAGAGGCTTGTTAGTGGATTTGAATACATTTGAGTTATGTTAATGCAGCATTGGACTGCTAGTGCATGAATGGGGTTTAATTAAAGGGTTAGTTTACCCCTAAAATTAAAATTCTGTCGTTTCTTCACCCTCGTGCTATTCCAAACCTGTATGACTTACTTTCTTTTTTGGAATACAGAAGATATTTTGAAAACCATAACCAAACAGTTTTGGTGCCTATTGACTTCCATTGTATAGGCAAAAAAGAAGGAAATTAGCACAGGAAAATCTTATGTGCCACAGAAGAAAGTCAGTCAGCTGCATTTAAAAAGGCCCATTCTGTCCTAATCTTTGTTGTCCTTGTCCTAGGTGGTGTTGTGTTTTGATAGAGTATTTTGGGACCCCAGTGTTAACCTCTTTGGACATGTGGGAAGTACCACGGCCAGTCGAGGGGAACTGTTTCTCTTCTGGAATCTCTACAAAGGTAATCATCCTTCAGTTTAGGGATGCTTCAGTATTAAAGATTTGTTAACATTTTTGTTGTGGTTGTATTTGTTATTTCTTTATTATTCCTAGACATATGATTATTATCATTATTGGCTGTTGATGTATTAGTTAAATTAAATAAAACCATTTACATTGGTTAGACTTTGCTGTCTGATCCCTCTTTTATGTTGTGGCTTTAAACGAGCGGGTCATAACATAGAATTGGGGGCTCGTCCAGGATAGCTACATTGATGGTAAAAATGTAAAGATGGGTAGAAATGAGCCTTCACAATGAAGTTTCCAATATTGACCATATATCAGTAAAAAATCTTGGTTGAAAAACTCTCTCAGATCATTTTAGTTACATAATTATGTAATTCAGAGCTCACTTTGAATCTGGCCTTTTGTGTCTTCTCAGCTCCCATACTGCTGGCTCTGATGGCGGGAGAGGCTGCAGGCATTATGGAGAACATCAGTGATGATGTCATCGTTGGCCGTTGTCTGGCAATTCTCAAGGGCATCTTTGGAAGCAGTGCAGTACCTCAGGTGAGCTCGGATGTCCCAGAATATCTTACTTAATTTGTAGTTCTTTACTGTGCAACAAAAGCTTGTGTGAATAACAGTCATGAGAGGAAACGCCAACCTAAATCTCATGAAAAGAGTTCAGTTCTATAATATATAGCACACTGAGACTCTGCGGCTCTTTCTCTTGGTATGGAGCATCTGGCTCTGCTCCAACGACAACAAACTGACTATGTGTTCTGTGTCTGTCGTCATGGCAGCCAAAGGAGACGGTGGTGAGTCGCTGGCGTGCCGACCCTTGGGCCCGTGGGTCTTACTCGTACGTAGCAGCCGGTTCATCTGGTAATGACTATGATCTCATGGCCCAGCCTATCACACCTGGTCCGGCCATACCTGGAGCCTCACAGGTGAGTGTCATAACTTATTGCTCATTTCCTCTGAGATGCTCTTGTCAGCAGAAGCAGATGTCATGCTGATTGTGTGCATTTCGCAGCCTGTTCCACGTCTGTTCTTCGGGGGTGAACACACGATCAGAAACTACCCCGCCACAGTCCACGGTGCTCTGCTGAGTGGGCTGAGGGAGGCAGGAAGGATCGCCGATCAGTTCCTGGGAGCCATGTACACTATGCCACGCCAAGCCACTGCCAATCCAAACCCACAGCCGTCCCCCAGCATCCAATAAACATCTATACACACACATGATGCGCAAAGAGAGAAAATGTGAGTTGGGGATTAGCAGCAAAAGAATGTCTTGCTAGATAAAGAGCGGCCAGGCCAAGTAAGGACACCGGGTGACTCCTTAGACTGGGAATGTGTGTGTGTGTGTTTATGGGAGAGTTGGTCTGCATGTTAGAACATGCCTTTAGGGAAATCATTCACTAATCTGGGAGCTGGAGATTTAAAGCAACCCTTCACTCATTTACTTTCTGCTGCTGTAGCTTTTCTGGATAACTTCTATGGCATCTAAAAGAACAGGTGGATGGTTCCAGAAGAATTCCCAGGGAAATGTCGGAATTTACCTGGAGTGGTTTGTTCCCCACTGAGGCATATATAAGAACAGGGACCGTTATTCACACGTAACGCAACACATGTGAAGTCCTCGATCACAAAGTATCAAATGTTTCAAGGCAGAGCATTAAAATTACAATAGTAAAAAACAGATTGGAGATGGATGTGGATGCATTAGTTGAAATCCAGCTGCCTACCCAACCTATTCCTTTTTATTTTTTCAGAATATTAAAAAAAGAAAATGAAAAGCAAATGTTATGAATTTGCTATGTCCCTCACTTTGTAGCTTGAATGTTTTTGTTAGGAAAAATTGCTTATTAGCTGGAATGCACATGAAGTGTTGCTATTAGGTCTGTTTCTGTCAGAATATCAGTTATAGCTTTGTATCTTTCTTGATTAGCTCATGTTTTGTTATTTGTTAAATGTCATTGCAGTCTTTTTCATATTTGTGTGTTTTTGGTAGGAAAAATAAATATGAAGTCTGCTTCATACCCCCAGCTTTCTGGTAGTTTATGGTTCTTTGGGGATTTTTTTATATTTATTCTTTTCAGTATCAGGTTTTCCTTTAATAAAGGGCTGGTGTAGAATGAATGCATACTGTGTGTTCCACTGTGATGCTTTATGTAAAAGTTAAATGTATATTTTTCACATTCTCCTTTAAACAGTTTGAGAACCTTCTGTTTTTTTCAGTGCTGCATCTCACATTATTTGTGAACAACCTCACAAGTTTGCCGCCTTAGGTTAGTTTCATTCCTAACACATTTATGCGTTCCACCGTTACGGCAGGTCATGTTAAAGTTGGTGTAAAATGAATATTCTAAATGAATGTTCTTGATCTTGCTGTAAATTATTCATCTATGCATGTTTCATTTTTTTACCGTTTTTAATCAAAAGGTAATAACTGGATCTTCAGGTAAAATGACAGCCCTCTTTCTGGCGATGTATGCTGGACAAAAACTCCAATCATTCTCCAACAATAAAAAGTAAACAAACAAAAAGCATCCCAACCCTGCACTCCTTTCTGTTCCTTGTGGTGAATTCCATTTACCATTGTTTTGTGAAATTTTGTGTGCGTAATCCATAATTTCTATAGGAATCCACAATATTTTGGTCAAACATATCTTTAGCCCCTTTTCATGGTCTCATTTTTCTTCTTTTGGTTATGGCCATTTCCTTCCCATTTCTGCCTGCTTTGCTTTTTTATTCTTAGTTTATCCAGTCTCTTCACATGTTATGCTGCCCAAAGGGCTTTTTTGGCCTCTCTTTTGGCTCTCTCTGTTCTTGCTATAACCCCTCCAGGCCTCTGGCCTCAGCCCCAGTTTGTGTGGTGTGGGCCCTGGCAGCTGCACTGCATTGTGGGAGTCTGAGGGACCTGAGCTGATATTGGCCCCAGCAGTTTGGTTCATGATTAGAGCCTTGAGCAGCCTGCACCATGTTGCCACAACCGTACTTTAATTCATAATACTGCAGTCGTCCAGTGGTTTTGATAATGTGAGTACATTCGGCTCATTGACCGCAGAGCCAAATCGCCCTCAAATCATGTCTATTAGATATTACGGTATTTTGTGGATGCTTTTATGTTAGACTGTTAACTGCAGGCAACTTCAAGACCAGTCCCTCTAGATTTATTGACTTTTATAGAGCCAAAAAAAAACTAGTAGCAGGAAATGATGCGCGAGTTGCACCACCTCAGGACACTCCATAGCCATAATCTGGTTGCATAACATTAAAATTGATTGACAATTCAACTCGTATTCTAACACCTTTGATGTACTGCAATATTCTCAAAGACACCTGGATGCCCTCTTTGATCTCTGATCAATATTTCATTGCGTTAGACTCTGAGGATATCTGTTTTTGAATGTGATTTCTGATGCACAGGCATTGCAGTAATGGGTACACGAGCATGTCAGAACTCAAACCTGACTCATCCTGTTCACTGGCAGTTGCTACTTTTAATCACCCACACACTACAACTTCCTCACAATGTGCCCTTCAACACAGAAACCCCCACACACCCTGCAGCCCAGAGTGCAGAAACATACTTCCCATGGACTAAAATACTCACGCATACACAGACACTCATACAACACTCAGATAGGCCAACTAATGTTTCATTTTTTTAAATCACCTAGTCAGTTTCATATTAACGCTCCATTAAAATGCTTTTAAACTCTTCTTCGGTAATGCTGATGAATGTTCTACACTGGAAGAAAAGGCAGGAACAAGACGGACTTCACTGTCTAGACTTTTCTAACTTATCCATTTTGAATATCTTTCAAAAAACTGTCCCATTAGGCTGATAATTCTCAGAACAGGATTAAAGCTTTAAGAACCGTTTCAAGGACTTGGACAAACAATATTATGAGGCTGAGTGAACTCTGAAGTCTGGTTTTATAGTTCTTTGCAGCATCCTGCAAGATTTATGGTATCTTTCCCTCTAAATAATCTGTTACTATATTAACTCACTATAGACAATATTACTTATCAGTTCCAAGCCATAAAACGCAGAAGATAACGTTTATTTTACTGTGTACTGATGCCTTAAAAAGGAACAGTTCACAAGTAATTTACTAGCCCTCGTGGTGTTCCAAACTATTCACACCAAAAACAACTATATTAGTGTTCACACCAACAGATGATAATATTCTATTAAGTATAAGTGTACGGGTGCAATTATGTCGCCAACCTCTAAAAAATGCTCTTTCTTTAACGTTGTCTGGATTCTGATTGGCTGTCAATGTTTTAATCGTTTATCAGCTGGAGAATAAAATGTTCTGAAAGGGATTCCAGTTATAATGCTGTTGTCGTTATCAGAACAGTTGTGGTGTGGACTTAACTATTCTCATTATAGGCTACTTATCGTTCTTGGGAGTAAACGGGCCTTTAAATTCCCAGTGAATTTTTGAATAATATCCAGGATATTTTTTTCTTATAAAATGTGAATCAGGCACTCACACTTCAAAAAGACAGAAATACATTGGTAAACCCCTCATTTTTAGGCAAACACCTAATTTTTACTGTCATGACTGGAATATAGTGTTGCATATTCTTCACTGAGGAGTTGTATTTAGATTAATCTATCTGGCACCACACAAAGAATATGTTCCGCCAACTGAAACCAAAGGGGTGTGACAGTCAAATATACTGAACATCTATCAAATTCCTTTGGTTTATTGTGTTTTTATTGCGCTGTTATCACCAATATATGTATTAAATGACGGCAGAGCTACATTCAGTCCGTCATGTCCAGTAACCATCTGTCAGCAGATGAACTTGGAAAAGACACTAGACAAAAATCTGTTACAAACAAGTTGCTTTTATTATATTAGCTGGAATATATATAGTCTGCAGTTCAGCCTAAAGAGATGTCTATCTCCATGCACAATGCTGAAACATGTTAAGTTGAAACATGCACAAATATTACAGTACAAACGTGTAAGACTGAAACAGAGCGTGTTATTGCTGATATTGAGAAGCTGAATAAAATGAGCATGTTCACCTGTGTCCTCACCGCAGGTTCACGCTATACCAACATCTGCTTGATAACCATTCTGTCTCCCTTCTTTAACGATGCAGGCCTGTATTTATATGTGCAGTGTCTTTGAGACGGTGTAAGCAAATATCAGTGAACTTTAATTCAGTTACTGTGTGTATTACAGCATGCTTGCGTATGTGTGCTTAAGGCCTGAAATCTGTCTTTGGCAGCGCTTTTAATACGGCACAGGAGATGAATGAACCCTGAATGAACAGAAGGGAAACCCACAGTCTGAGCGGTTAATAAAAGATGAGAACAGTACAGAACTGAACCATACTGAGCCTGTGGCTCAACATATCCATCTTACTTTACATAAACATTTCCCTTAGAATGAAAGGGAAAAAAGCAACGTTTGAAAAGCTGGTGAATTAACACTTTTAACAGAGTCTGCTAATTTTAATCGTTCATACAAATTTTAATAAAAAGTATTGAAATTATCAACAAAAAAAAACTCTCCAGGAGCCCAATAAGGTACACATCTACACAATGAACAAAAAAGGGGTGGGGGGTTAACATATCTTAAACATGGCTCACTTTACAAAATACTTTTAAATAAAACCTATCCGATTGTAGTTTGAGGGGGGGAAAGCAGATAAAGAAGGTAACTATTGACAACAGAAATATTTACCCCTTTAATGTCAATAATGCTTAAGAAGCTGTTCGTTTCCTTGTAAACTACCAAAAATATCTTGGAATTATTTTTGGCACATTACGTGTCAACTGAAACAGCTGATACAGAGCACTTGGCCATACAGAAAAAAGTGAAAATAAAACACTTTGCAGTCAATACAAATAATGTGGACAGTCCATTTGTCAACCCCAAAAATAGAAGATCTGTCTCACAGTTGCTGCAGGTGAACTTATTTTTTCATTTTGGCCAGTGCACAAACACGTACATATATACACATCTTTGATGGCTGTACATTCAATTCATTACGAGGACGTGAGTTAGGGGAAAAACGGGCACATTAGAAAATTAAATCCATGAAGGTTAAAAGAGTTATTTACGTTAAGTGCTGGTTAAGTGCAGATTCTAGAGTGATATTTCATGACACCGTGACTTATTTTTGACCTTTCAGGACCAATGCCGGTTCACAATGCGGGTATAACACAGCCTTTAAAATGTATCTTCTGTACATTCAATATTACTTTATTGCTTATAAATGACATTTAGAAAAAAAATCAACCACTCTCCTCAATAAGGCTTAAAAAATTGTCACAAAAAATCATTCCGAGTCTTCAAATGTCAGAAGCTAAACAGTTATGCTTGCTGACTGGTGTCATAACTAGGTTAAGATTGACCAAATAAATGTCCACAAAAGTGATGTAGATGGGAAAACCTTGTAGGGAGATATATTTTGATGATTTCGTTCTTTTAAATGAACAATGTGAAACTATATAACCTTTGATCTGTTCTGAGACGTGTAATCGAAGCTCACAGCCATTATTTCCACAGAGAGCTAAAGACAGAAGTGGAGGAATGAAAATCAGAGACATGTGTTAGATGACTTCTGAGGGCGAACGGCACACTGACACAGTAAATGGGGTTGAGAAATGAGGAAGAATTCCTTGAGAATTGCGGTTTCAGTCGGCCTCTTTAAAAAGACCTCTTTCAAAAACTTTGGACTGTCTTGTGAGCACATAAAAACTACGGTTTCCGACAGCTGCGGTTGCGCGTTGAAGCCACAGAGCAGCCGAGAGACCTTTGCCTGGCCGGGGGGTTGGGAGGGAAGAGTCTGCTGGTATTTCCAGTACAGACTCGCACTATATCATCACATCCATTTGGGTCATGTTGCAGTTTTAGGATCATGTTTGCAAGCTTTGAGCAGCACAATTTTATTATAGAGGGATTTACAGTTCATAATGCCTCAAACTATTTGTGGAAGTTGGCTAAAACTCTACAGAATCCCTCCTGGTTCTTCTTGGTACCACACATGGACACCATCCCAAAGAGTTGGCCATTCACCCTTTCTGCTTCCTCTTTTGTTTTTTTTTGCTGCCAGCTGGTCTCACTTCCTCCCTTCACAAGTTATACGCCCATCAAATGCAGCACTGACCTCCGACCTGCAAACAACCTGGGGGTCGTATATCAGGCCTGCTGCCACTGCTTTAGCCAGCTAATAAAATGGCTTTAGGGACCGGCAGCTTGGATTACAGCAGCCCAAAGTACTAAGGTATTCTGGGAAAGCAAGGGCATGAGATACAGGAACCAGCATGTTCGCTTCAGCCCAAGACCCCTGAACAGGAAGTAGAGGTGAAGTCTGGGGAATGCATTTAGAAAAATGCATGCTTGGTTTTACTGCGCAGAAACCAAAATTTGTGAAGTACAAAGCCACACCACCACCTGATGTGTCTAATGAGTTACTTAAAAACTTTCAGAAATTAATATATGTCGAAAATTAAGTCTTAATTTTATGTTGGGTGGTAAAATCATTACATTATTCGTTACACTTTTTGCTGCTAAGCCACGTTAATTATGTGTAGTGTCTCCATTTCTGAGGCATAATCCAAACCAAAACTGTAAAAACATTATTTATACATCAGAAATGACTGATTTTCAGAAGGATCTAGTCTGTTTTTGTACTTTATAAAACTGTTTTAATGATTTAAGTGCAATTACAAATTCATTAGAATGACTTAAATAAAATAGATCAATCGATAGACAAAAATAAATTTCCACTCGTGTTTCAAAGACTCCATCCAGCCCAAGCAGAGGATGAATTACAGGACACAGAAGCACAAAACGGACCATGATGGTGAGGCATGGATCTTTTTAAAGCTGTAATAACCAAGTGAGATGCTGCGAAGAAAGCAAACTGCTCACCTGAACATCAACTCCCAGAACTTTACATGAACAGCATTAGATTAAACAAACAGAAAAATAAAACATCCCACATTCCAGTGACATTGGAGACAGATCATCTGGCAGGCCGAGGGATAATTGACCCTTCGTCGTCATCGTCGGATTCAATCGAGACATGGTATTGTATAAGAGAGATATTAATACACATAAACACTTTAGAGTATTCAAGGACGAGAGGAATCTGAGCCTGAATGAGAAAATAAATCATTGATGGCACTAGAGTTTAAAACCTAATAGAAACAGAACAAGACTGCAGCAGCTCTTTTCAATAACATTTCCGCATGAGGACAGAGTGATGGGCATTCCGATGGGGAGGTCGTTTATCCAGGCACAGGCATTCCTAACTTAAGCATTCTGGATCCTCTATGGTGTCATGCTAGCCACCTTCAAGGCTCAACAAGCTTTACAGCTGAAATAACTGAAAACACGACCCATCTTGTTTTTTTTTTTTGGACTTGTCTCGGACCAGCAGAATCCTAACGCTGGTTTACCGTGACACACTGAGAATTCGGATCAATGTTTTCTGTGCAAAGTTTGCGAGTAGAGTCACAGAGCGGCTGTGAGGAGTACGCTCTGAAAATCCTCCATAAATGTCCAGCATTTGGGTTAATCCCGGGTTAGCTACCCAGATGGACGAGGTCCCATCCAGATGAGCTCTAGATGATTGGATTCTTCTCAAGCTGGTTTGGAATCCAAAGCCAACATCCCTTCAGAGCTACGGAAGAGTCAACATGCAGATGCGTTTCCCAGCTTTTTAGTGTTGGTGGTCCTGTGCATTCGCTATGCTGGTTGTGAGACCATCAAATCCAGTTAAAGAAATGAAGATGAAGGAATTAAACAAACTAGTAAAACAATACAGATCAATAGACAAGATCAGATACAAGGAGCAAATTACAAATGAGATCAAATAAACTTGGGCACCAGGCATGAAAAACTTGGTATATGTACATTAATGCACACTAAAGACCAGCATGTGGTTGACTACTGGCTCCATGTGTGAACGCCTGGATAATCAATTCATTTTAGCTGTTTGCAATGATCCCAATGAATTCCTGAATTAAACACCATCCAGAAAAAAGTGAGATAGTCAAACTACTTAAAAAGCCACAAGCTGTAGCTTGCTCCTTGTGAAAACACATGAAACTCAAGTTTGGACCTGTGGCACCAGAGAGGACTTTGTGGGGCTCTCAAAATGCTGATCCAAAGCCCCTTTCACATCCTCCAAACACCAAGACAGTCACATGTCTGCACCTCTCCCTTGTCACATCTGAAGACTTTAATACACTACGAGGAGCAGAAGAGGATTCATCGCTGTAGGAGCATGTGACTTCTGTTCCCAAACGACAGCTGAAAGATGGTGAATAATACAGGTGTTGTTGATGTAAGAGCACGATGAGGAGGTTCCCAGGGGTCACTGCCTGGAAATCTGTTCATCCGATGGTCTTTAAAGATATGGTATAACTGAAGAGATGAGATGTGCTTCATTCCATGCGCACAAGAGCCGCTTTGAGATGCAAGAACTGAGGCAATAAAAACACACGAGGATACTTTAGGTCAAGACTCATTAACATGCGAGTAATTAGCTTCTAGCTTGCTTTATTTAAGTATAACCCAGAATCCTCTATGATATCTAGATTTAGTTTAACTGAATAAATGTATAAGAAAAAGACCTCTATTTGGAAATGTGGGTAATCTGGGTCAGTTGTCCAGATGGCGATTTGACCACGAACGGCTTCCTTCAGCTGTGCGGTTTCTGCTAGACCACGCTCCACGACTCCCAGACCTATCGTACAGGTCCACGTCACCTGCGGGCTGCCTTCTCCATGAGGATGGAGCGGTTTCTCGATCGTCTGCAGACTGGGAAGAGAACAAACATACAACAAATGTGATAAAGCATATTAATGATTTCAATTGTTTTATTTAGCCACCAAATTCTGTCATGTTCTAAAGGGATATAGGCCAGTCACAATCACATAATTGCCTGACTGTGAAACTGGCAATCTAAAGCAAATAAAGAACTGCCATGAAATGCTATTTTTATTTCTCTCTTATATATTATACAATATTACTTTTCCACTCAATTGTGATTATTGTATAAGATTCATTAAAAAGTTAAATTACAGACAGAGAGAGCATTGAAGAGTGTAAAGACCATCGACTCTACCGTGCGACTCCTCCAGGGACACCGGCAAAGGATATAAGTATCGCTTTTTATTTATCCTCTTTCTTACTGCTTGTTTCACTTCTCTTAGTTTTTGTAACCAATTCTTACTATGTGTAAGTTGTTGTTTGTTAGCATGTGTTTTTGACAGTGTTCTTTTTTTAGGATTACTGATAACTACTGCCGTTTGATTTATCTATTTTAATTTTACATAAATTATGTATGAATTTATTATGTCTTTATAGGTATTTTCTTTAGTTTTAATAAATTGTATTTATTTTATTAACGTTACTTCAACATACTATACTCATACCTTTTGTTGTTTTAATATTTTTAATTGTTTTTAGCTTTATTTTTTGTTTTCATTTAAATGTTTAGTTTTGAAATGTTGTTGTATGCATTTGTCATTTTATTTAATTTCTCCATTTTCTTAAATGTGTATAAATAGTATTTATAGAGTTTTAACTTATAGTTTTAGTTACTTTTTCTTATTTGTAAGTCGCTTTGGATAAAAGCGTCTGCTAAATGACTAAAAAGTAAAGTAAGAGAGCATTTTCTAATGATATATAATACATTTGTAGAAATTTTGAAGACTTTCAGGGAATTTTTTATATATTGTCAATTTCCACAAATTTTCCAGGCTGATATTTACAGGTTTTACAAAACTGAAGGAACATGTATATATGTGACCCTGGAGCACAAAACCAGTCTTAAGTAGCACAGGTATATTTGTAGCAATAGCCAACAATACATTGTATGGGTCAAAATGAACAACTTTTCTTTTATGCCAATAATCATTCATATTAAGTAAAGGTCATGTTCCATGAAGATATTTTGTACATTTTCTACTGTAATTGTACAAACATTTGTGATTAGTAATATGCGTTGCTAAGGACTTTTATTTTTGGACAATTTTATAGGCGATTTTTTTTTGCACACACAGATTCCAGATATTTAAATAGCTATATTTCGGCCAAATATTGTACAAACCAAATCTCAACAAACCATGCATCAATGGAAGGCTTGTCAGCTTTCACATGATGTATACATTTCAATTTAAAAAAAATTGACCCTTATGACCAGTTTTGTGGTCCAGAGTCGTATATATCATGCAAGATTGGGTTGCAAAATTTAAAAAGAAAGAAACAGTGTGAACAACCGAGCAAGGACCTAAAGAGAACTATTTTAAACATTACATTTAAACAGTCCTAGATGTTTAATTCAAATCTTTATTGTCAATTCCAACAAAGGTATAAGTATCAGACCAAACATTTATTAGACACGTCAGAGGAGAGGAAATTGCTCAGACCGCAGAACAAGTCCTAATATAGAAGGACTATTGTCTCTTTCCTTTACCATGAAGGTGGAGACTTTACACAACCAACCAAATGGTTTATGACGTCAGTTATAAAAAGTTCCCAAATGAGGCAGCAGGATATGCCACACACTGCTGTGGAATTTCGTACACAGCACACAGATGCTAATTGTCCATAATAGGGCTTGAGGCCTGCTGGGATATGAGAAGTGGGTGTACAGGAAACCAGTTACGATGCATCGGCTGCCAAATGGGCAGGCACAACCTTGCAACTTCCTGTGTCACTCAGGAAGGGGCAACGGGTGGAAACGACCCGAGCACAATCTTACAGAAAGATGTCATGACGGAATGGGTTTCATGTAAATGCTGTAAAAATATAGGAAAACATTATATGAATAATGTGAATTAAAGCTTGTAACTGCAACTTGCTTCTTGTGATGGTCCTAAAATTTCGAGATTTTTCTTTCTTTTTCTTTTTAATTAATAATTGGCTAACACAGATCAAGCGTTTATGTATTCCGTAACAAGAGCAGAACATGTGGCCTGTTACAAAATTTTTTAAATTCTATCTTTAAAAAAAAAGCTAATTAAATTAAATTCCATTATTTTATATCCAGTGAAATGTATGTGATTCAAGTATGTATGCGATTATGTGAGTTAAGTATCCTTTTAAAAGTATTTCTTTAAAAAAATCTAAAATTCAGTTTTAACTAATTTAGTTTATATATAAAAATAATAAGCTAGGTAATTTTAAAATACAATGAAAAAAAAGGTAACAATAACATGGTATTCTTTTAATGCCTAACATTATCATTCAAAACCATGGCATACTGCATAACAAAGTACTACAGCGGGCATCCTCAAATCTGGACCACTCCTGCAGAGTTTAGCTCTAACCCTAATCAAACACACCCGAGCATGCTAATCAGAGTCTTCAAGATCATTAGAAAATCACAGGTAGGTGAGTTTGATCAGGGTTGGAGCTAAACTCTGCAGCAGATTGGCCCTCCAGGGAAAGATTTGAGGAACCCTGTACTACAGTATTACCTTCTGATATACTTACTGTACGCATTTACTTTGTGTATGCACTATTTTATGAACACTACAATTGATTAAAAATGAATAACCAATTCTATTTAGTGCTACTTTTTCTTCACTTAGTTGGAAGTGTATTTTTTAAGAAACATTAAACAAGATAGAAGCACACCCGAAGTGAAGGAATTACGAATTCAAACGCAAAAATTCTGTCCAAGCTGTTAAAATATATATTTTTTTAAATCACACTACACAGATGCCAGTAACCAAAGTGTTATTATATTATGTAAGAAAAGTGTTATATTAATAAGCAGCCAATGTTTGCCTGCCTAAGCACAACGGTCCCATATTAATTTCCAGTAAAATAAAAAAAAAAAACAAACCTGTGATCAAAATTCCTCCATAAATCCCTCCAGATTTGTGTATTTTTATACGCAGGGATGAAAAGTCATTCCAGCTCTAAACATAACACGACATCTGGCCAACCAGGATTACTTTACTTTATACTGCTCTCCACGCAGCAGGAGTATTAATGACTTTAGCACATATATTTAACTCTCGTGTCAGAGACATGAAACAGATGACCTTGATCTGTGAGGACAGTCCTGGACACGTGCCTTCATTAATAATGGAGGAGATAATGCCTCTGCCCTGATATCAGCACAACGACACCACATCATTGATGGACAGATTGAATCTCCCTCTAATCACTGTGGTATTGATCTAATATAAGACACAGTCTGGAAATCCGTCTGAAGGTTTAAATAAAGATATCCAAGGTAAAACTATTCCACTGTAGATATACTGAGATAAAAAAGGAGCCATGCGATGTGATACAAGTCCAGAGAAATAAATAGAAATAATGAAATCAACAATTCAATACTGCATTCACAGCTGTGACCACAATTCACTTAGCAGATCTGTTTTACTAGCTGAAGTCTGAGAAGTTGTACAATGCAACTCAATTATCTACAAACAGCTAAAAAAGGAACAGATTCTCAGTTTATAGGGTTTCTTCATTTAAACATTGATCATGTTGTGTGTCACAATCATAGTGATAACCCTGAGTGAGGTATTACTAGTGCTGTGTATCACCAGCAAAGTCACGATACGGGACTGCACTGAATTTCACCTCAGAAGAATTTAGTAAAACAGCTGTTTATTAAACACTGCATGCTTTTGGGGCCGTTGCTATCTATAGGCAGAGCAGGCAGTTGACTTCTGCATTATGAAGGGCCTCCATAACTGTACCACAGTACAATATATGTAATAGCATATGTTGCATATGCACTCCCCACCAGGTAAAATATTCTGATTGTTTGCATCTTGTTTTTAAGCCCATAAATAATAAGGTACTCGTTCTAATACATTTATGTTGTAATGTACTCATATTAATATCTAAAAATCATCTTAATATCGCTGGTATGTTATTATTGCACAAATTAACGCACTCTTTACGCGGAGAGAGAGCGCGCGTATATGGTTGCCAGGTTGACAAAGATAAGTATCACACTTAGCAGATATTCCGTATTTCGCAAGTGGGAAGCTCCGCTTCGGGGATTACGTCTCTTTATATCAGGCAACCCAGTAGTGTTACTCTGCGGCCAGATTAAACATTGGTGTTAAACATTTTAAACTGTGTTCTTGTATTCAAATTAAGTGCGGTCCACTGCTGCACACGTGCCACAATATCGATACAGGGCCAGCTGTATCGATACTCGTATCGTCAAACACAGCACTAGTATTTACTGAGATAATTAGTATACATTCAGAGTAAAAACAAAAAGGAAAATCACATGAGTTGGAGATGCAGTTGAATGCATGCCTGACCATGGCTGATTAGATAAATCCTTCCTAAGGGACTCCAGATTGAGTGGGAATGGATAAAGACTGCTTTCAGTCAGTTGCTAGACTGAGAATATGTAGTTGCTTCTTTGACTATCGACATTTTTATGTCCTAGGAGTTGACTTATATTCAAACTAAACATTTTATTTTTTGCCTATAGCTATATTTATGCTACTTTTCAATTTAATTTGTAGATTTTATTGTTTTAGACTTCACCCAGACTTTCAATCTTAAACTATGCAAATCCATTATAAAACATTTTTTCATTATTTAAAATACTATTCATCTAAACAAAGAGTGATACTTGTGTAAAAAACAAAGTGTCACTCTTTACACAAAAAAGTATGAAAATATTATTCCGAATTTAGTATACATACAAATTCTAGCTACGAAACTAGCATTATCAAGACAAAGGAGGGAGTTATTTTATTCAAAAAAAAAGTAATTCACTATTAAAAATGTGCCATCATCATGGCAAAAATTACACTGTAGTGGAAATGAAAACGACTGAACTCACAGAATTCTTCTGTGACGTATAAGTAAACACTGTTGGATGTAGTAGAAAAATAAAACAAACTCCCGAGAGAGTCTTTTGATGGATTTGAATTTTTACCACAAGGCAAAAAATGCACAGTTGAATAAAGGGCCATGTATACATATTTTTATCAGTTTTTTCCCCCCTTTCAGTTTTAAAGGTTTATGGTACAAATCACATTTACTTCTACAATGGAAAGACGCTTTAAAGCCTAAAGAGATAAAAGATTAATGACAGAGAATCCCAGACAGAGAGAAATAAGAGTGAATGAATTATTGTGTGATCACAATAACAGTATATTAACTTACAGCTGCAATGACAGCATGAAGAACCATCTGTAGTACAAAGAAAACTAACCTTCACTGAGTGATAGAGAGAAGAGAGTAAGACAAATGATCTGACCTCTGGTTATGCAAGTGCTAGAATTCACTTGTGCATTAATCTTTCGGCTTTCTCAGATAACAAACATTTACCATTCACCAGAGAAATAGACAAAAAAATAAATAAAAACCATGGCATTGAAATAGAAAGTTTGAAAGAGAGATTGAAGAAAAAGGGGCAGTTTTTGTTTTTGAAGTCGTGTGCCAGGAAGGGGCCATGTTTGAAGGCCATCTCAGTGATTTAATTAGGTCTTTGTGGGTAAATTTGTGGGCTGGGCTGTTTGAGATGTTTAATGAGAGGATGATGGTAATTGGTGCGCTGATAGGATGCAGCTCTATTCTCTTACTTGTATTCTCAGTAAGTGAAAAAGGCTGAAAGCTAGTGAAAAGGGCCTGCTTTCCCTGTTTTGTTTTGACTGCTGGGGTGACGCCAGTCTCAAATTGGTTTAGCTGCTGAGACAAACACTGCCCGTTGACCTGACTAACAGTTTTGCTGAAAACAAAGGCATGGCCTCTGACCTGTCCTGCATTAGCTTTCAGCACTCTTTACATGTATCAATATCTTACAAAGAAATATTACTTCCAAAAAAGGAAAACAGCTTTATTCATATAGGCCTAAATATAAAAAAATGTGTAGGGACCTACATAAAACTGGCTGAACCCATTAATTAGGAGGTGTCCACATAATTTTCGCCATTCATGTGGAGTATTATACCACTTTAAAAGGAAGCAAAAATATTAACTTGAAGACTTCAACCTGATCATAAAGTTCCATACTCCGCAAATAGCGAAGTCAAGGAAAAAGGGGGAAGAAAGCAGGTTTAAACTACTAATTAAAACAATAAGAGCCTAGTTTATTAATTCATAGTACTTCAGTTTAGTCTTGCATGTACTTAGAATGTATTCAAATGACTGAAGACATAGATTGGCTACAACTGGAAAACACAGTTTCCTGGTTAGGATTCCATATGAAGAAAAACAGAAGAGAAAAGTTACCTGAAGGGCCTATTTTTCTCTTTCAGCAGAGTGTGATCTAAAAATACATGCTTACAAATTATCTGTTCTCTTCACCTTCTTCCAGATGCAGAGGATTACAAGAAAAACTTCCAAATCAAACACAATACAAAAAGTGTTACATTCCATGGCTAAATATTAAAAAGCATTAATTATATGAATAATAATAATGAAAATGGTGGCTATAAATGTGCACACAGACCTGGGGTGGGGGATGGGGGAGAGAACACAAACTACCAAGAGAATAAACAAGCAAGATGCTGAAACAAGAAATGCTGACCTAATCTCAATTCTACTAGGATATTTTATGTAGGGGTGCTTTGATTGATCGGCTACTTATCGCTATCGGACAATATTGCTTTGGGAAATATGATCGGTGGTCTCTATAAAGGCCGATCTCAAGCTGACGATGTGCCGGCATGCCGTGAGCAGTTTGAAATGACATGCAGCGTCTCAATCTCTGTCCAGTGTGGGGAAAATAATTATAATGCTGAAGGTGAGGTACAATTCATATTTCTATATTAAATTACTTACAGAGTTACAAAGTAAGTGTTCTGTGTTTTAGCTATTTTTTATGTTTCTAGAGTGAGCCATGTTTGAATAAAGACTTTTTAACATTTTGGAACCGGAAAAAAGTGCCTTGGACCCGTTTTTCTATTGAAACTTACAAAGTAACTTGAAAACTTTCTGTGAGACGTAATTTCAAACAGCATGAATGAATCAATGCGTGCTTGCTCTCTTTCCCTCATCACGTCTGCACTATAATTGCATGCTGCACAGTTGACACAAGAACTGTCACTTGCACACTTGTCGCATCTTCAATCAAGTTTATAATTTGCATTTCTTTTTTTGTGTTTAAACCATTCAGAACTTGCACACTCTATAGCAGGGGTAGGCAACGTCGGCCCTGGAGTGCCAATGTGCTGCAGAGTTTTGCTCCAACTCTGAAAAAAATCTCACCTGCCTGTGGCCCTAGTAATACCTTGATTAGCTTTTTCAGGTGTTTGATTAGGGTTGGAGCTAAACTCTAAAGGACAGTGGCACTCCAGAACCGACGTTGCCTACTAGAGACTGTGCGCTCATGCACACTCAAAGCGCACACACATATAACATTCACCTCACTTCTGCACTGTTGTACGTGGACCGCGCGGTCACAAAAATGTATCTGCATGTGGACGTGTGCATGGACATCCACGGACACTTCTGATGACGAAAACTGCATCACAAGGACAATGTGCAGACTGTCGCAGAAAGCTGCAGAATGCAGACGGCCAAAGTTTGGGCTTAAGGCCGCATCACATACAGCTCAAGAAATCAGGATTGTGCTGGGTGTAAGCTATTGTACAACAATTTCCCCATTGTAAAAACAAAAATCCTGATCGGAGCACCCTTAATTTTATGCACCTGTTTAACTTTTTCTTCATTGATCTAAACTGACCATGTTGAAAAACATCCAACAGTGGACTAAGCAGTACAAATTTTAATTTGCAAGAAATATAATGCATTCATACTAACAAACTAGCGTATATCATGATTATTCAAATCATGAATTCAAAATAAACGTGAAACTATTCTAAACACCTGAACCTTTAAAAGGTCAAATACATTTATAAAATGTATTTAAAGGTTAAATTAATTAATAAAATTGTCTATGGCTATGCTTGTCCAGTCTGTGAATGGAATCTACATTATTATTGTATATGGTAAAAAGTTAAAAAGTCAGTACTCACCATGGGGTGTTTACGGCCTCTTGGCTGAAGTTGCTGAGCACTGACAGGCTCATGTGCAATAGCCCTATCTGGTGAAGGAGTCTTCTTGTTCCGTCGTCCAAGATCAGGGACCGATGGTGCTGCATTGTTGATCCTACGCATGTATACTTCGACTGGACTTGGTTGACCTCCACAATTAGCAACAGTGCTGGATTTCGATGGAGTGTCCATCACTGTAGTTGCCCTATACGCTCTCCAGGTGGTTGCAGACTCGCCCTCATCCTCTGAGCCATCTTGCCTTAGTGCTCGAGCAGATTCATCCACAGAAGCTGTCCCACGGCTCCTCCAAGTGCTCCTGACAGTGACGTTTCTCATTTCTGGCAAACTGTCATCATATGAGTGGTGGTTGTGTTGGCTTCTCCAGCTGGTCATGGTGGTGCTGCTATTGCTGCTCTCAAAGCCAGACTCAATGTCATTGTTCAAGTCTGAAGCTTCTGAAGTCTGGAGACTGAAGCTGCTTTGAGATACGAGGGCTGCCTCCACAGGAGCAGTCTCAAGGTAACTGTGAGTTTCAGAGAAGTCAGCATCAGCCTCACTTTGACATAGAGTGATCTCACTCTTAGGGATGGATATTTCGTAAGGTATAGAGATGCTACCTCTATGCTCAATACTGGGGCTGATGACAATATTACTTGTGGAAGTGTGCCTTTCCTTGGAAGGGGGCTCGCTTGATAAACTACTGCTCCGACTGCTTGTTCGAGAGGAGCTGGGGTCATTGGGATAGAAGGTGATACTGCTGGTCATCTTGCTAGTCAATACTGGCTTAGTGGAGATTTTGGGTTTCCCACTGGTGGTCAAAGTCTCTGTGACTCCCCCTGACATCACTTCCTTTCTATCAATCTCAACAATAGCTTGCTTGATGATAGCTTTTGACCGGAGGGCTTCACGAGGGCTGCATACCCTGCGGACCTCAATACCTGAGGTAGAATGCGTAGTTTCCTGGGTATCCCCTTCCACCGTAAGAGGCCTGTGTTGCTCCTCGCTGAAGGGGACCTTTGAGGAACCTTCGGAGTAAGATTCTTGCAGCCGTGAGTATCTAGTGTATTTTCTTCCACTTGACATCAGGGGGTCATTTTGCTCACCTGCCAATCGTCTGGAGCCAGTGGATTCTGTTTCAGAAGCTGAGGAGTGACCATCAGAACCATGGTCACTTAGAACAGGTGGAGATACATGGGATTTGTAAGCAGTATAGGAACCATTTGCTTTGGACATACTCAACATTGCAGAAGCATCCTGATCTAGACTCTCAGGTTCGGTTAGTCCTTTCTCAAATGAAGCAATGGCAGCCGAACTGGCTGAAATTTGGAGTGACCCATCAGAGTTGTTTGATTCACTATCAGTTCCAGGGTACCTAGACAACTTCTCTGTTCGACTCTTATTGCTATCACTGTCGATTTGCTTGACCGATGGCTTCCAAGACTTTTGGTCATTAGCAGCAGGAGGATAGCGACTAAGGACTGAAACTTTCTTGCTTTCACTGAGAGTACTTGATGAGGCACTTCCAATTTTTTCATCTTTCTTTCCATCTTTTGTCCCATTATCAGAAGTAGTACTGGAAGCACCAGTCCTCATACCTTTCCTGACATTATGTGCTGGACTAAGAGTCCTTCGTACAGTCTTTGGGGAATTTTCTGTGGAGTGACACAGGTCTTTGTTCTTCTGCTTAGTTTCTCGCCTCTGCTGAGGAGATACCTCTCTGCTTTTGTACTTCGAGGTGACTGGTTCAGATGCAGCAGGACTCCTATATAGCAATTTAGGTTTCTCCTGTCTGAAGCTTCGTACATGGATCTCTTCATTTTCTGCCTTGCCATTCTCCAGGACCTTTGTAGTGCTGGTAATTGCAGAGTTTCCATTACTACTGCTGCAACCATTCAGCTGCATTTTCATCTGCTCAACCTGGTCATGGAGAGCTTGACTACGGTTTCTCTCCTGCTGGTACTTTTCTATCAATTCAGCATTATTGGATTCCATGTTCTTCAAGTCCTCTTCCACTAACTCCATCTGCTTCAAACGATTCTTCAGTCTTTCCAGTTCCTGGCTGAGGTCTTTAATCTTATTATCTTCTTGCTCTTCTAAGCTATGTTTCTCATTCTCTGACTCATTTCTCAAATCTAGGTCACCTGAATGCTTCAAGTAGTCAAGACTCTTCTTCCTGGCCAGTTTGCATGTAAGGCCTGCTGAGAACTCATCTTCGATCCGAAGATCTCTAGAATCAAATCGTCTGTGGTCTGCTGGGTCTAGCTTGTATTTCTGATGTTCAAGCTTCTCAGTCAGCTTGAGGATGGTTTTCTCATCCTCTCTCTGCCTTTCCAGAAGTCTTTTGCGTTCAGTCACAAAAGTCTGAGTGAGACTCTTTAGTTTCTCCATCTCTCCAGTAAGGGATTTTTCTGCCCTGTCTAGTCGAGCTTCAGAGGTATCCACTTCCTTGACACGAGCCTTCAAGGCATCAAGCTCTGCTGCAAGCTTTTTGGCCATGTTTTTCTCTTCATTAAGACTAAGGCACAACTGGGTACAGTCTGACTTGCTTTTACCAAAAGCCTCTTCAAGCTTCTCAAGTTCAGTCATTCTACGCTGAAGATGTTCAATCTCTGCTTTTAGATCCTTGGTAAGTTTCTCTTCCTGATCTAATTTCTCCCTAACCTCATGACAAAGATCCTCTGCTTTCCTGACCTCTTCATCTTTGCCTTCAATTTTGAGCAATCTCTTCCGCATTGTCTCCACATCGGCGAGCAGTGAGGAATTGCTCCCCTCAGCCTGAATGATTTTGTCCTGAATCTCAAGAAGTTCATCTTCAGCTTTCTGTAGTTTGCCTCTGGCCTCTTCAAGCTCATCCAGACGTCGTCCTAGACTCTGCAATTTGTGTCTCAGATGGCGAATTGTTGTGTCTGTCATTTTTTCTTTCTGATACTAATCTACTGTGAGGTCTTTATGATTGTTTGATGGAGGGGTACACATTTGCATGGTGGTGTTTTCTAAGTGGTTCTGGGACTCTTAAGAAGATATTATAAAGGAAAGGTCCACATTTTCCTCCTACTTTCAGGAGGATGTTTTGAAAACTTTTAAACTTCAGCCTTGTCTCCACTATCACTGCTTCTCCAATTGAGTTTTGACCATCTGCAAGACATAAAAAAGAACACAAAGCTTAAGTGCCTGTTGTAAAACAAATACAAGCATATATATATAAAAAACAATATGAGAAATGTCTGTAAAATTAGTTTCACACATCAATGAGTGTTTAGTTAATGACAAAAACCTGAATACATACTGCATCTGTGCATGATTTCACATTTACAAACCTTCAGTTTTATTCTTCACCCTAACCAATTTTTTGTGATTTAAAAAAATCAAAGCACACATTAAACTAATAAGCCAATGGAAAGATCTGGCCACTAAGCTACGGAAGACCTTGGAAGGGGAAAGTGGATGACAAAGGAGAAGGGACATGCACTGCTTCATTGGCCCTCACCACAACCTATGATAATTGCAGCATCGATTTCTTGCTGTACTTTTGCTGACAGCAGCACAACTCACTGATATCGCCCTCTGTCCATGTGCCTGTCTCTATGGCAACATCCATAGTGACAGCCACCCTTAATCACACCCTCAGGATGCTGAGCAAGATTTAGAACGTCTTACATGCCAAGGACAGTTCTGGCTACAGCAACGCACACTATAAGTAGCCTACAGGACAGTAGGGCTGCAACAAATGATTATTTTGATAATAGATTAATCTAACAATTATTAAAACGATTAATCGACTAATCACTGATTATTTCACTGATTAATCAGTAGACTTTTATTGATTATTCAGCTTTTGCATTTAGTTAAAATTGTAAGTTATACATAAAGATTTCAGATGTAAAAGTATTTTTTTATTTTAATTTGAATAAATGCCTACAAATGTTGTTTTGCTAATGTTTATTTCTGTATTATTGATAGAATGACTTTAAATCTCTCCAGTAATTTCAGTTTAATGGCAATGTATAGGTCCTTTTCTATGCAATTCAAGTGAAATAACTGAACAAATATAGGAGAGTGAGAAAAATGCACATTTTAGGAGAAAAAAAATCAGACGGCATTTAGAGGCTTTTGTATCTGAACTCTTCACGTATTCTGACATAAATAAAGGTCACTTCAGCTTTAGAAAATCATATTATGTAGCCTAATTACAATTATTATAGAATTAATTGGTAACACTTTACAATAAGGTCCATTAGTTAACTACATTAGTTAACATGAATTAAGAATGAACAATACTTCTACAGCATTTATTGTTCTTAGTTAATGTTAATTTCAGCATTTACTAATGCATTAATAAAATCACAAGATGTGTTTTTTAACATTGGTAAATGCACTGTGAACTAACATGAACAAACAATGAATAACTGCATTTTTATAAACCAACATTAACAAAGATTAATACATAAATTTAATAAATGCATAGATCATTAATGTTAATACATTAACTAATTTTAACAAATGATACCTTATTGTAAAGTGTTACAAATTCATTATACAAATAGATGTATTTGGCACACAAAATGAGATGATAGACAAAGACACTCTCTCACCATTTAATTAGCTACATGAAAAAGTAACTGAATGACATCATTCTGCCAAACATTCCTTTTGTAAGTCATATTATATAAGAAACAAAATAAAGGTAAGTGATAAGATGCTTTGGATAAACTATTTTATTCACAACATAATGTCTTAAAATACCTTATAGGGTTATGATAACCAAAACAGTCCTGAGCTAGATCAAGCTTTGATCTCTGTAAACCAAACTATTACTTTAATGAAATAATTTTTTTCCCTCTAATAAAAATATTTTATCATTAGCTAGGTCCACACTGGAGAGCTGCTTTATAACAGAAAATCAAGTTGTAATTCTTACTGAAAGTGACACTGACTCTGGTTTTTCATGTTTAATACCGTAAAGCTGCTTGAATTAAAGCGATCTACTGCATAAAATACTAACGTATATAAATAAACATGATATGACCGGACTTTACTGGAGTACGTTACAGAACTGCAGGGCTCATGCAAACATCCACATCGTTGTAATCAGATGCATTTTTTAACTTCTGCTTTCACACTGCTGTCAGTTTTTGTTGTGTTTATTTCGTTATTGAGAGGAAAGCATGCAACATATATTTACATATTCATCCAAACACCGCTCAGTAGCTTCAGGTTTGTTCGGCTGGGTTTGAAGTGCTGAAACGCTGTCGTCTTCTCTTAAACTGCGTCCAGGAGGGCTGAACTACAGTCTCGCGCTACAGTGCTACGCTGGTCAAACCGCAGTATTGCAGGCTTTAACATTAGGTCATATGAGATCAAACAACTACTCGACAACAGAAATATTTGTCGACAATTTTTTATTGTCGACGTTGTCGATAATGTCGACTAATCGTTGCAGCCCTACAGGACAGTGCTACTCCCATTAAAAAAATAAAACTTGTGTAGCCATTTTTTATAATAAATTTGATGTGAGCCACTACCTCTTACTAATTTACTGCTTTTATTTTTAATTTACCAATCAAAATCTCATGCACATTCAAAACTACTCTTATTAAGTCTAATGCAACATGTCTTAATAGCAGTTGTCTGTTTAGTCACCAGTTGTTTGGTAAAACCCCAAGCCTTATTAAATATTCCACCAAATGCAGAAAAAGCACTCACAGTAACAGCAGGTCCAGAGGTAATAGAGCATTTTATAAAATTTAATCTAAAGTGAATTTCAATATGAACGTTCGACTGGCAGGCCCACCAAGATGGAGACGGGCCCAAATGAATGAGCTGATGTGTGTGATTGCAGGAATTCTGTCATAATACTTTCATAATCCCATAATTTTATGGTGTACGAGGTACAGGCAGCAGTACTTCTGGGTTTAGAAAGGAAACGAGTCATCCAATAAATATACCAGCCAAGCAGAAAGGAGATCCAGCACACTTAAGGCAAATTTCCATGACACGTGACATTCACAATCATTCTGGCAAGATCTCTCAGTGAAGGGGCTTCTAAGGTCAGGATTACACACACAAGGATTAACATGCCCACAAAAGCAAACTAACATATACACGTCTATAATGCCCATCTACCATGGATAGTGATTCAACAACACATGCAAAGAAAGTATACAAATGCATAGTATAGGTCAGGAATCCTCAAATCTGGACCATTCCTGCAGAGTTCAGCTCTAACCCTAATCAAACACACCCGAGCATGCTAATCAGAGTCTTCAAGATCATTAGAAAATCGCAGGTAGGTGAGTTTGATCAGGGTTGGAGCTAAACTCTGCAGCAGATTGGACCTCCAGGGAAAGATTTGAGGAACCCTGGTGACTAATCTGTGACTAATAGTGTTAACTATTAATGTTAAGAAAAAAATGTTTTGTAAAAAATAATGTAAGTATGTGAAATTTAAAAATGTGTCAAGAATATATAACAAAGTCCTTGAACATATGGAAATCTAAAGGATGGTAACAAGTAGGGCTGAGTATCGAGTTCGATACTTCTTAGGCACCGACCGAATTGCCTCGAAGCCATCGAGTATCGAAAAACGTCTTGTTTGTTATCGAAATACCAAATTTCGATACCTAAGAGGTTAATCTCATCAACGTCAGTGAGCCAATAAGCCTGCAGCACTAGGTGTGTTCGACTAGAAGCGATGCGGCGCAGATTGATCAGTGTTTGACATCCGCGAGAACGATTCAAAAGCGTACGGAGCAGTCTGTAGTGCTGGGAATCGATTCCAAAAATAATCGATTCTTCGATTCCGAGGCGTTGGGAATCGAGTTGATTCCAAAGGTTGGAATCGATTCCATCAAGAGAATAAACCATCAATAAAAAAACTTATGCGCACATTTGAGTAGGATACATTTTTTATCCGATAAGAAAAAATGTGCATAAACTACAATGGAAACACATTTATCGAATAAATTCCTCCATGCTCATCAAAAAAGTAATGTGACTTTGCGCTTTGAGATGGGATAACTTGACTAACAAGCGGACCGGTCTCATTCACAGCATCTATATGTTGCTATGGTTCATAGTTTTTTAATTCTGAAAAGCCTGAGCAAAGTCTGTCGTCAAAGTATTTCTGTATAATTGTCTTACACGACTGTGTTCCCAAACAGCAGCATCCACCTCTGAAAGTAAATTTTTGAACGATACCCAGCCCTAGTAACAAGATACTCGTTCCCCTTGAAACCGCTGCAAATTATTTCACCTAATCAGCCAATAAGGAAGAACAGTCATATTGAAAGTACTTTATGGTGGATCAATAACTGGGCTCAAATTTTGCACTGCCTTGAACTCCGAAGATTGCCTTGCAACAGAGATTGAGGAGCAAACAAGGAGCATAAAATGTAATGTCTCATGTAATATCTTAAGAGCTCAAGCTAGAGTACACTACGCATGACAAAAAAAAAAACTAAAATTTCTCTTGCGGCAACTATAGTGGTGAGAAAGAAATGAAAAACACACCCATAAAGAAAAACATCACAGAAAATAAAGGCAAAGTAATGCACATGAATGCAAAGGAAATACTTAATTCTCTTGCTTCTTAGCTTCTAGTCTCTCATGCACACACTTTCTCTTTCCTCCTCAAGAGCAGCACACATGCAATCATGCACCATATCATTAGTCCAAGCCACGCTAAGAGACTCGTTGGCCTCTTGAACATTCCGTTCCCCCGAAGAAAAGGGGGGAAAAGACTTTCCCCTGCACTTGACATCAGTTTGGTTGGGCTGCCTGAAGCTCTTCATTCTTTATAAACATCCCTTAATAATCCCTCAAACCCAGAAATCATGCTAATCACAACCAACAAGAGACAGAGGGAGTGCACGTTTTACAAACATGGCTTCCAGATGAAATTTATTTGTGATCACTACAAGGTGAGGTTTAAAGCCACACAAATGTTAAGATACAAGAAAAAAAGAATACTTCTAGAAAAATAACAAAAATAGATCATATTTTTTTATCATAAAATTAACATTATTCTACTTTGAAAAGCAATCAATTCATAAAACATTTAAGTGTATGGGAATCATTTGCAGTAGTTTGTTTCTGTGTGGACAGTGATTTATAGTCACATCAATTTCTCCTCCATTTGCCAACATGTGGTCCCGTAACTTCATTTTTATTGGAAATCATTGCATCGTGTCTTTTCTTATCAGATCGCTAACTGTCATGGTTGCTCTTGACTAATTGGCAGTAAAAAGAATGACTTATGTTTGCTTTGCGGCTGCACAACGGCGTTGTGCATAAACCTTCCTACCAGTGCTGATCCTGTATTGACTGAATGCTTTGTCAGTATTGTACGGTTAAAAAGTAATTCCAAGACAACACACTGAATTGAAAAGAGAGAGAGATGATGATGAGTGTGTGTTTGGCCTCCTCTGAACTCGTGCAGTTCTGGTAGGAACTGACAAACCACAATATAGTGGCAACCTGAATCTTGAAGCAGCAATTTTTTACATTTTTCCATGAAAGCGAAAACCAGCCTATAATGTTCAGTTTGTTGTTTCCTGTGCAGTCATGTCATTTTCTTCTCCCTCTCTTCACCGCATTTGGAGAAATGGAAAAGTAAGGACAGGAAGTCTAATGTTTTAGTGGGGCTGTACGTCTGAACGGGCGAGCAGACAGCAGGGCTACAAAAAGACTCTGGTGAGAAAAGAAAGGTCTAGTGTTTAAAATAAAGACATGTTGAATTCAGATTGGTTTGGTCTTTCTAAAGAGTTAAAGATATTAAAAAAATGGCTCAAAGGGCTCATTTAAGCCCCATCAGACCAAAGACACAAATCACTATACAAGAAAACAAAACCTTCATCAAAAAAACTTAGACGATCTGGTTTGTGCAACAGCTTTAATGCCAAAATACCAAGAGGTGTAGTTAATCTCCAGTCTAAATAAGAAAAAGATTACCCAATTATATTGAATATAAATATACAGTGAGTTCAAAAAGTATCTGGACACTTAAGAGATACTTGAAAATATCTGAATGTTATTGCTTTAAATAAAAACATATCAAACGAAGTGGCATCTAGTGATGCTAGAGCTTTTCTCAGAACTTTAAGACATGTTTTTCCTGTTACATTTAACAATCTAAAATGTCGGAGTAACCACAGGTGTAGTTTAATCACATTAACTTAAAGGAACAGTACACCCAAATCTTCCTTTCATTTACTCGTCCTCATGTCGTTCTAAACCTGAATGCATTTCTTTGCAGTATCTTCATGTATGTTCAGAAGAGGAAAGAATTTCAGTTCCCATTGACTTCCAATGTGTTTTTGTCCAGTGGAAACGGTGGACAAGTGGAATTATTCAACACTGTACAGTGAAAGTCACTGAGAACCAAAACTGTTTGGTTACCAAAATGCTTCAAAATACCTTCTTTTATGTTTTACAGAGTAAATTAAATTAATTTTTTATTTTTGGAAGTACTCTCTTTAATATGTTAATTGTTTTTACTGACATCTAACAAACAGACTGTCAGAATAATAATTTGAAACAACGAATCTGTATTTTATCATTCCATATCTAACAAGCTACTACTTGCTTAAAAAATGCTTTGAAAAATGATAATGTGCTTTCTTTCGACTACTTTGTTTTGTTGTTTTTGTATATGAAGGCATTATTTATTTATTTTTCATTAATCACACTTTTTAAAATTAGAAAATTAGACATTTCAAATCATACATTTAAAATGTCAAAACCTTTTTCTTAGTAGCTACAATTGTAATGAGGAAATGCTAAATATGCTACATGAGAAATGAAAAGCAGAGAGAGAGAATGTAGGGTAAATATTTGTAATTATTGGCAGAATGGTAAAAACAGCTTAGCCACATCTCATCTGCGACCACATCTTGTGTGTGGGTCTACATAGAAGTGTTATTTCGAAATTCTAATTGTTGCAAAAATCTATGTGGCATTACTACAGTAATCAGTGTATTTCAAGATGCTAAGCTTAACTCTAAAGCATTTGTCCTCAGGATCAGCAGCTTGAACACAGCAGACACATTACTGAAACCGTGCATAATTGCAGTTTACAAATCATCCATAGGTCTACAAAACGGTGTGAGTCTGTATAACACGTCTCTGTGCTAAAAAGCAGCTGTTAGAGAATATCTGCCTGTTTAAAAAAACATTATGATATCAGAGAGAGATTAATGGTTTCTCATTATTAGTTTTGGCAGTGTGAACAGGAAGGGAAAGGAACTAAATGAAACAATGTCTGTTATATCATTAACTACTGGTTTTCAACTCGTAGGTCACAACCTAAAAAATTTACCTGTTCAAATAAGACTATGGACAGTGAAGAAATACGCTAATAAATAAAAGCAACTAACCACATATGAGTGCATACTAGTTTTAAATATTCTTGTACAATAAATTAAGAGAAGCTTTTAAACTTTTGACACAAACTGAATGCCTTTTTCACAAATACTTGCAGACACCACCTGTTTTCACAAAATATCAAATTAATAAAAATGCATTGTGCTTCCATAGTGGATTTTGTTGTTAATAACTTTTCAAATCATGTAATAATTATTCACAATATTACTGTATTTAGCTCAAATAAATGCAGCCTTGGTAAACATAAAAAAATAATAATTCTGAAGCCAATGTGAGTCAATGTGAACTTGTGACCACATTTCCTGATCGCACTCTGGATGGCACAGAAATCAAGTGTCTGCTCTGTTTAGGTGACGTACTTTAGCTGCTTGTGGATTACAGCACAGCAGGATATAATGCAGCAAGACTTACCTTAATAAACCACAGTCCCACAACTATTACCTTAAATAAAGATCTAGATTTCACTGGAATTTTGAGTTTTAGTCCATGAGGTCCACTAACATTTATTAACCCCAAATGATTAATGCCAGTTATCACTGCCTCAAACAATATGGAGAACCACCTGGACAAAGTACAGACTCTCAGAACATAACCTAGGTGCCACAAAACATGGAATCATAGTTTCATCCCAGAGTGTTTTGAACAAGGTACAAAAAAATGTTATGCAAATAATGCAAAACAAAACAATCCTGAGACATGAGAATTCCTGAGTCAAAGGTTACTGTCCACAGAGAAAAAGACTGTTGTTGATGATGGCGATGTGATCTTCATTATGTTGTTTGTTATGTGTGTGTTTACAGCTCTACGGTACAATAACTGAATCATCCTCACTGACACACTCTGAAAGGATGCATTCCTGGAAAGTGTGTGTGCGTGTGTTTTACTTCGACATCCAGATAACCACAGGTTTACGGCTAGTGTAAAATCAGTTAAAGTGTTCACAATGTGTGTGAGTTTGTGAGGAGGGAATGGTTTGTTAGTGTATATACAGTCCCAGAGTCCATCTGAAGCCTTTGTGAGTGACTTCCTTTAAACCCGGCGCCACTGTTCCTTCCCTCGACAGCTCTGAAGTACTGAGTTCAAGCTTTGGTGAGTCACATTTTCATTGTTACACATATTTCAATTTTTACTCTTCCTTTTGGATGCACCAAAAAAATCAGTGAATTACCTTACTATCATCAGTCACCACAACCTGCTAAGGCACAAACATCAACTGACTCAGTATCTATGACTTTAATTAGGTTGAGATGATTAAAACTATAGCATTAATATTGTCATTATGCAAACAAAAATAAATATGTGGGTTTCCTAACTTTCCTTATCAATTTGTTAAGGACAACTTTGTCTCCAGATGTTTGAAAATATGTAACAAAACCATTCAAACGTTTGGAGTCTGTAAAAGGTTTTTAATGTTTTTGAAAGAAGTCTCTGATGCTCACCAATGCTGCATTTATTTGACCAAGAATACAGTAAAAACAATAAAATTATTTATATTTTAAAATTAAATTTTAAATTTTTTTTTTTTGTAACATTATAAATTAAGTTACTGTGACTGCTGATTAACTCAGTCCTTGCTGAATATAATTATTAATTTATTATATATGTAACATCGTATTATAATTAATACTGTATTTGTAATAAGCTCATAAATACCATAAATATGCAGCATGTCCTTATTTAGATAGTCATGTAAGTGTGTGTTTGGTAGTTTTGCTCTCCTTCATATTTGCATGAGTAAACAGTTTGCTAGATGATGGCCAAGTTAAACAGAAGTCTGTCGGAGAGAGGGAGAGAGAGAGAGAGCGAGAGGAGAGGAGAGAGAGAGAGAGAGAGAGGGAGAGACACCAACAGACTCAGACCACTTGTGCTGCTTTGTTGTAAGTTTTTCTTTCTCTAGCTGTATCATGTTTTCATTTCAATTCCGTATCTCTCTCACTCACAAACAAGCAGGAATGCACCGATAATTAATTATTAATAGCAAAGACCTGTAATTACACAAGAAATAAGGTAAACCCAACGGAAACCACACCATCAACATCAAGTAACAAGATTATGTACAGTTCATTAAGACTGAATTTAAAGACCTGAGTGATTTTTTTTTATCAGTCGACTATCATTGACATTTCTGCTCGTCACTTTACAACAACAGACCATTCAGAATAGAGTATTACAGGGAGCGTTGCAAAAACCATACATCATTGAACAAGAAACAGTATTTAGACAAAGACTTTCATAACTATCGATTCACTAATGTGTCCATATGGATAAGAACTGGAAGCCTAAAAGCAGATTATGGACGTGCAGATATGAGCAAACCTAACTTAGCACTTAGTGCCAACAACAAATGAGCTGATTGGAACAAAAACCAACCTATCAGGAACAGCTACTAAGAATCACATTCTGAAACCAGTTTCAAAAACTACACAAACTAAATTAAAATACACACTCATAGAAACTTTAAAGCAAACTTATTACTCACAAAACCTACCGGAGCACAAACAATCATCATCTCCATGAGCTCAGAAGCACCACACGATATATCCAAAACTTGTTTTGCCCTCTTTCTCTCATGCTATACAGGAGCCCATTTCCTGTGAGTGATTAGAAGGGGGAGATCACGGTCCAGAGAATTTTCTCTCTTTGTTGTTGTTGTTTTGTCTGCGAGCGAAGAGAAGGAATGCCCAAATTAAACACGTGGAATTCAGGACGTCCAAAGAGGTACGAGGTTCAAAAGATGGCACGAAAGAGAGTGTGTGCGTGAGAGAAGGAACGAGAGAGAAAGAAAGAGTGCAAGAGAATTGATGGGGGAGGGAAGAGTGAGTGGATGGGTGATTAAAGAGAAGAAAAGAAAAACCTTGTAACATCTTTGGAATCCATTTTTTTGTTGTCTACTAGCACATTAGGCTGACAGCTGAATGTTTGTATTCATGTTTGTATTTTCTAACAGGCAGGAATGTTGAATAAAACGCCTGAGTCCGACCTGAAGAACATGTTCTCCAATGCGTTATTAAACACACATTCTGTGCAGCATGCAAAACACTCACACCCACCTCCCGAGGAATTAACCTGAGTGTGATTTCAAATGACAGGCCGCATTCACAACTGGATGAGCAATGACTGAAGACTGATGTAGGTGAAGAAAAACAAAACAAAAGCTTGAGTCAATGATATGACAGTCATGTTTGGTCAAAAATGTCAAGGTAATGCAACTGTCCTGACGTCATGATATAAAAAGCCTTATCAGAAGTAGGATAAAATAATTCTTAAGCAGTTTAGCATAATTTTGTATTATTATTATTAGACATGCCGATATTATCGGAATGTTATCGGCCAATATTGTCAAAAAGACTTAAAATATCAGAGAATTTGCCCTTTTTTAAAATCACAAAGCATAACACAGTCACGTGACATGATATTTATGAATTACAGTATTTTATGTGATCTTATATATAGATATATAGAGAGAGAGAGAGAGAGAGAGAGAGAGAGAATATAAAGATCACAAAAAAATATTGTATTATGTGGTGACACTTTACTAACTTTACTTACTACACTTCACTAAGCCTATGTATAATGCATTATAAAAGTAGTTGTAAATACATTAATTATGCCTGGTAAAGCACCTTATAATGCATTGTACAATCTCATGAATAATTATAACCACAGTTAATAAATAATATTTCATAATACCTCATAACTTTTCTAATTCTTTTTACACTATTCATTTATTTTAATAATTAATATAATTATTTACAACAAGATATAATGTATTACAACCAAGCGGCAACCTCCTGCTCTCTCTCGTGAAACCAACACGGAAAACTGCCATTCATCGACTGGCCGCTGGAGGCTGGCTGCAAAAGGGAGATAGACTCCCCATGTTAAAATGCCCAACTTTACAGCAGAAAAAAAACCTGTTTACAGCCTGGTGCAAAAAATTGTTTTGATCTATATAGCTAATTTTGCCCTTCATGACAACTGTGAGGGGGATGATTTTTTTTATAACTCATCCGTTTAAATGATATTAAACCTTAAAATTCTGCATAATTAAGGACGTGGACACTTGAGTGACAGGTGGATTGCCGCTGCTGTCATGACTGTCACGCTTGGTGGGCGTGGTTTCAGCAACCAGCTTCACCCATATCCCGCCTTTTCCCCCACTTTCGATTATCCGGGAGTGACGTGCAGCCAAGATGGCGACGGCTGTCTCCGCCTACTTTGAGCTTCAAAAATGCTCTTCAGAAACCTACGGGTGACGTCACGGACACTATACATGAAGGCTTTAAGTAAAGTATTACCAAATGTTGTTTTTTCAAAAGCATAAGAAACCAACATGAATTTCAGGAGTACACTGCTAAGAACATGCCACATGTTTAAAAAAAATATTCTCCAAATAAATCCTGGAATAGTTTTTGCACAAGTGTCAGGCAGGCTTATATAATCCATGTGAAGTGCCTGGCTGTAGAGGGAGAGTGGATAAAATCAGAGAGTAAGAGATGCCAAGAACAAATGGTAAATGTGAGATTTGACTGCATCATGTCCTTATAAGGCCTAAATAAAGAGCCTTTTCCCTCTAAATCCATCTGGTTGGCATGACCTACAAACACAATACCAGAAGACCAAAATGATAAAACGACATCATTTACACTGCATTCTCCAGAGCAAGAATGAAAAAGAGAGAGAGAGTGGTATGAATATATCAAAGTGGGTGGGCGTTTAATATGCTTGACCTTTGGCACCGTTTTCGGTCTTGACTTTGGGATAAAAAACAGACGGAAAGCAAATGAACAGAAAAAAAGAATGGCTTGTATGTGTGGTATGTTTGTGCAGACCTCTCCAAACTGCCCTCAATAATTGGTGGACACACACATACACACTGAAAACATACACACACATTAGGGGCAGTGTTGGGGAAAGCTAATTTTAAAAGTAACCTATTACAATATTGCGTTACTCTTTTTTTTTTTTTTTTTTTTTTATTCTCGTAGCTTCATAAAATTACGGTTGAACCACTGTTGTCACATGGACTATTTTAACAATGTCCTTACTAGATTTCTGAGCCTTGACCGTGGAAGTACCCTTGCTGTCTATGGGCGGTCAGAAGGCTCTAAGATTTCCTCAAAAATATCTTAATTTGTGTTCCTAAGATGAACGAAGGTCTTACTTGTTTGGAACAGCATGAGGGGGAGTAATTAATGACAGAATTTTCATTTTGGGTGAATTATCCCTTTAATAAAAAAAAAAAAAATATTTTTGGCAACTGTAAAGGCCCTTTCAGACTAAAAATTGTATTAATATTTTTTTCTCATTAAGAGAGGAGATGTGCCAGTGAATAAATTGAAGAAAAAAAAAGAAACTTGTAATACTTATTTGAAAAACTCAGATATTTATTGTAGATTTAAAAGTGATGTGTTACTTTACTAGTTAGTTACCCGAGTAGTAGTAGTAGTATATTTTTATTTAATGCCATGTCAGCATCTTATGCTATTTTCATGGCAAAAACAATTGAAAATAAAATACAAGTATGTTACTTGAAAATGATTACGTAACTCGTGTTACCCCCAACACTGAGAGCCTCTATTCAGTGACAGAATATGTGGAATACAGTAGTAAAAAAAATATAGCAGATTGGCTTTCACAACAAAAGTTTGACAACTATATTGACATGGTAACACTACTGCCCGCAGATGAAGGGAATTCCTGTGCAGAAAACTGCCACATCATCTTGTGAAGGTACTGGACACTTGTAAACAGTCTGGGAATTCTGATACCCATCAGGACTTGGGCCGCCTCTCTCTCCTAAAGAATTCCTTATTCTCTTTTTCAGCATGTGTGTGTGCTTTGTAGGACAAAGACAGAGACTTCTGCATAAGGCACCAATGCCGCAGCAGGAGGCTATGTCCATATCCTATTATGGGTGGGAATGAGTCAGGTCAGAGTCATGTTTACATAGTTCCAGGCAGCACGGCTGACAGACTGACAGCTTTGGGACCGCGGGTAGAAACTGGAATAATAATTGTTAACTGACTGATTGCACCATTTATGGGAGACTGATGACTGCTCTATTTGTCATATGACCAGAGTTTGACATGATGAGACCGATATGAGTGTTGTGTCTGTACAAAATACAACTAAAATTCTTAATAATCACAAATTCTTTTCATTATTTACTCTGTTCAATAGAACTAGGGTTGTCAAACTCCAAAGTATCAGAGAAGCACTATAAAAATACCATAAAAGTGGTCCATACAAAAGGTGTGCTATATTTCAAGTCATTCAACATCTTTTTTATAAGGATCAGACTTAAATTTAAGTTGCTACTCGCTGAAAATATTGCCATTTGCTCAACATTTCCAAATTTCTATTCAAAATCATTCAAAACCAGTCTGAATGATTAAAACATTGGACTTATCCGAGTTTTCAAGTTCAGCTCAATGATGCAACAGCACTGGAAGGGAAATACAAAAAAAAAAATTCTCCATTTGTGTTTCACAGAAGAAAGCAAGGCATACGTGTTTGGAACAGGCTGTAAGTAAATAATGGCATAATTCTCGTTTTTGGTTGAACTATCCAGTTAATAAGCAACAGAATTTTTTTTAAGTTCCATTTCAATACATTTAGATGTCAAACTTCCATATTTCCTTTTTTGAATAACACATAATTGCTTACAGGTTTCTCTCTAATTAAGACATATGCAAAGTATTAAAAATCTAAAAGATATGTATCGCACAAGATAATTATATGACTTTTTGCAAAGGCATTACACGCAGATATTCCGACAGCTTAACCAAGGGTTTCCACAGTTCTGACTTAATGCGGTATGGAATTCAACCAACTAACACAGGTATTTTTGGTTATAAATATCAAGAAGCAACTAATGACAGGGAAGAAGACGTAGAACACTTTTAATCGGCTAGACAAGACAGACTTTGATTTAGCCACAGTGACGTCAGGCATAAAGGAAATTAATGAACCACTTTAAATGGATTGAGAAGATAGTCATAAAAAGGGATGAAGAGGAAATTATGAGTGTGTTGTGGGGGAGAGAAGGATCCTGATAAAGAATGAATGCGCAACAGAGGAAGAGGAATGTTGAAAATTAGATGCATCGTCATCCAGATGGTCAGACCATGAAGATTCACATGCGTTTATGAATCGGTGTGTGTGCACTGTGCAGACACAGCCCTAAACTATACACAAAACAAAACCTCACTTAACTTAGTGAACAAGCATACAAAATCACATGGGTTGCCTTAAAGAAACATTTTCTACTTTTAGGAGCATCAGAAAACCGTTCAAAGAGCACAGTCAAAGAACCCAGAGGAAGAAGAAAAAATATGGGTCAGCAGAGAAACATAAGAAATATGAAGATGTAATAATATATTGGGGTCTACACAAACCTCCAAGAAAATCAAAACACATTAACAACAAGCGACATGTTTAAATAAAAAAAATTAACATGAATTTTTGAATGTCTTATTATTTGGTGTATCTATCTTTTGCTATCAAGAAAGAACTCCAAATATATGTAAAATCCTGATCATGTTATCCAACAGAAAACAATTGTATTTATTTCCAGATTTATAGAAGATTTTTTTATAGTTTTTATTGTTAGAATTTATAGTTATTGTGGACCTCACTGTATAAGCCCAGGCGATAAGAGAAAAGGAAAGCTTCAATGGCAGAGACTCATCTTAAAAGATTTGAGAAGGTCAGGCCTTCAGGATTATTATGATGATGGAGGTTCTTCTAATGTACGGTAAAATTACACTTCTCATTCAAGTTTTACACCATTTTTGTTTGGGCATGTATAAGGTGACCAGAACAAATCCAATTTATTTTAATGAAGCCAATCTACCAGGACCACTTTTTTTTCTTCTGTGTTGGTGAAATTAGAGTACAAGAGTGACAACAAGCTCTTATTTTAATGGCGAACACAAGCACGAGTGCCTCCAACTCCAAGTTAATAAGCTCTTAAATCAACGTGAACATGTTGCTCTATACATGGTAACAAATGCTGAAATACTTCACAAAAGCGCTGCTGACACTCAATCAGGCGAATCAAAACAAATCGTCTGAACATTGTGTATCTAATGAGGTTTTTAATCAAAGAGCAACCGTTGACAGATGGAAAGTTGGACGTGAAAAACAGACATGACAGACACTCTTGGACCGAGAGTTGATGATGGATGATGATGGACATAACCAGGATGGATGATAACAAGCTCCGAGCTGATTGAAATTAATCAACCACTTTAAATTTTTCTTTTACATTGATATTCACTCTTTCTTTCTCATTCTGTCTCTTTGTTGTTAGAGACATAATAAAGCATGTTTCTTATTCAGAGGCGAGGAGAGCGTCTGGAAATTCCCATGTGTAACACGCTGCTTCCTTCTTTAGTGTTTCTACACTGATCCCCCCCTCAATCAATCCCACCAACCACAGCACAGGATTTATGAAAGTCAGCTTCAGGATGTTGATACAGGTGCCTGCGCCGCCCCTATTTCTCCCTCGTTCACATACACCCAGACACTCTTAACCTCTTTCTACCCATTTCTATCACTTCATCTAGTTGTGTCTCATGTGTCTTTGTTGTAGACTAGAGAGACCAGCCTCTGCAGACCAGATACAAGACAATGACATTTTTTAATTAATACTTCAGTAAGGATACGCTATAAATGAATCAAAAGTGGCAGTAAGAACTTTTATAATGTTACAAAACAAATCTATTTTTGAACTACATAATCATAAAATAAATCTAAATTAAGCAGCATAAAAAAAACAAAATAATAATAATAAACAAAATAATAAATAATAAAATGATTATACAAAGAAACAGTCTCATCTGCCTAAAACTGTAAATAAAGATCAAAAAGGCAGAAAGAAGTACAGTCTCTACATTCAGGCCTTTAGTCCCGTAGATACTCAGACAGACTGACAGCTCTAAATCCAATCACCTTGTCACCAATCGACAGCAAGTGGGATGGTTAGAATATGTGCGGCAGCTATTCCTATGGAAATGCAGGTCACCAGGCATCGCAAGGCTTTGAGAGCTTGGTCTGATCTTGTGTGTTGTCAGGGTGACCATGACATCAGTGATTGCTTTTTTTGATCATTTTATTCAGTGGAAGCAGCTAAGAGCAGTCTTGTTGCAGTGATGCATGGATACGGCCAGATATTAACTAAACAGCAGAATAAAGCATCTAAACTACATAGAAGAACATTCACTATACCAACACAATATTTAGTGAGTCAATGGCATGAGTCAATGTCAATGGCCATTTTGTCAAGATGTTTTAATTATCATTAAAAACAATTTATACATACAAATTGTAGGTGTTTTAAATTATAAAAAAAAATTATATACGTCTTGAAAACACCTCTGTTATGATGTTTCTAACTTCTTTAAAAAAACTGCTTCACTGCTACTAATATTTGAAATATACTGACTGCCAAATCAGATTCATTTGAACAAATTTAAATGTAAACTTATCTTGAAAATGGTCTAAAAGTTTTTTAACTTTATATGAAAACAATATTAAAACAAAGAGTACATGTCACAAGTACACTGAAAAAAAAAATATTGTAGGATTTACTAAAATCTTCATAATGTGCACTAACACATTTTAAAGGGGTCATCGGTTGCCCATTTTCCACAAGCGGATATGATTATTTAGGGTCTTAATGAAAAGTCTATAACATACTTTAGTTAAACTTTCTCAATGGTAGTGTAAAACAACACCCTTTTTACCTTGTCAATTTGTTATTGCTTTAAATGCTAATGAGCTGTGCTGACCCCGCCCCTCTCTTCTGTGGGGTGACGAACCGTGCTCTGAGAGATTGTTTACTTTAACTTGCTAACTAGCACACATTAAAAATAGCTATTGCAAAGATTCATAAAAAAAAACCTTATACTCACTTCTGCTAAGTGAAGCTGGATCACGAATGATTTGCAAGAACATAAACACATTTAGGTAGATTGGGGACACATTCCCTTCACAAACAAAAGTAATCTACTCTTCAGCGGCTCAGATGTTGGGAGTAAATGACAACTGCTATGTTCATTATTACATCCAAAAAGAAAATACCTCAATCGCTATGGAGCCATTCTTGTCTACATCTGCTCTGGCGGTGAAACAATGGTGGTTGGACCGATGACAGCTCACTCAGGGCGGGTCTAAGGTAAGACGGCACTGTCACTCAACAATCAGGGGAGCGGCCTTCGTACGTGTGATGATGTCACACAGACAAGAAGCTGAGAACGGCCTGATTTGAAAAAGGGGATATTATATTTAGGGATTAAATAAAAAACACTGGGTGGATTTTTATCATTATAGAGGAGTACACTACACACACTGCCAACACACATTTATGTTCAAACAACATGAAAAAGCGAATTTAGCATCCAATGACCCCTTTAAATAAATCTGACTGCTACTGCCCAGTACAATTTACCTGTTACTGTCAAGTAAAATCTACTTACTATTGAACTTAACATTCATAAAGAAATTAGGCAAATATTACATAACTATGTTTAATGTACTTACCTCAATTAAGTACATTTAACAAAGAAAATAAGTAACTTTAGCTTGGCCAGTAAAATGGAGTAATTTTTACTTGGTCAAAGCTTACTAAGCAATACTTTGATTTTACTCAATATAGCACTGAATTAAACCATGCTTTTAAAGTGCATGTGTAAAAAATACAAAAGATATCATGTAGACACCATATCTACATAATTAGTAATGCAGCCCTCACCCGAAGACAGAGACTTCAATATTTGGTGCAATGACAGTAACAACAGTTTTTGAGTATGAATGAATGTATCATTTTGAGTAGAAAATGATGTCCATATGTGACAAGTTACTAAACCTAACAACAGGGTTTAGGTTATTTTATAATGTTGATATTTACGGTTTAATTTTTTTATTATTGCCAGAACTAACTTTTTCATGTAGTAATTTGTTTTTATATAGTGTTTACTTGACCACAGAATCATTTTTATCAATGTACTTGGTACACGTTTTTACCTTTTTATTTTAACTTTATTAAAATATGTATTTTTTTACATTTTCTTTATCATGAACACTCTGAAATGAAATCAACCCTTACAAATGAACCTCTAAAAATTTTAACAATTGCACTTGTCTTTTTCTTTCTGCTACACACAAAAGCAGCACACAAAATCGACCTCAAACAAACAGACTCATTTCTGCAACTCCGATACTAATTAATCACAATTATAGATAATAATCATGGAAAACAACCAATATGCTCCAATCTCAACAACAATCTTTCCTTCATCCGTTCTTTAATAAGAATGTAAATGGCCTGTAACTGAGTCACCCAGTTAAAATACTTCTTTATGAACTGAGTACAATTTCCAGAATAATAGGGGATCATACATGGGAAAGACACAAGAAAGAGATCAGTATCCACATGATGAGCTGTTAAAACCCAACGTTTCTGCTGAGACAGAGAGATTCATTTAATGGGCAAAACTTATGCTGTTTTTCTCTAGTAAATGCTCTTTTAAATTACTTTCAAGTCCTGAGTACAGAACAGGATTCTGAGTGTTACACAAGCCTCTTCCATAGCATGTCCCAGTGGGCAAAAAGTGGACCTTGAAGCGAGTTGGAAAGGCTTCTAAAAAATGCTAACTATGCCCCTTTTCCCCTCTCCCTCCCCAAAGATTGAGTCCAGCCCAACTTAACCATCCAACCCAGAGCATTCCTGTGTTCTCCAGCCCCTTTAACAAAACACAGTGTGAGAGAGACGTCAAACACATTAATAACACAACTTTCCACTCAGCTGACCCAGACATCCCTTTTAAGGCCAAGCAGTTCAGATTTCTCTTTTCATTAAGTTCCAAAAATACCTCAAGAACACAGAGAACGTGCGAAGGGAAGAGAAATCATTGCACTGCCCAGTTTAAGCTGACATCTCCTGGCTTTGATGACTAGAAGAGAGAGATAACAGCCCCAACAGATTTGGATTGACCTGATAAAAACCCTCAGAGGCCTCAGACATGAGACCGTCTAGAGCAGGGGTGTCAAACTCATTGTCACTGGAATGGACATGCAGGGCAGAGTTTTTAGTCTTTAGACTTGAAATGCCCTTTCAAACAGCAAACATTCCCAACCATATGTAAGCCATTAGAGAACTCAGGAAAATGTTTACAATCGAGTGTCACAGTAGAAACATGTTTTATATCAGAGGAGATAAGGGAGAAATAGCCATGAACCAGGGCAGACCAAATGTGCGTCAGCCTCAGTTTAACTTTCTCAACGTGTTTGCACAGTTCACAGGTCACAGCTATCCTGCCTCCAATAAAAGATAGTGCAGTTCCGCTGCCCCGGATAAACCACACTAGAGACGCCTTGCATTTAGCTCTGGTGCATCTGTGTGCGAAAGTCAAGAATGAGACAAAGGAGGTGTTATGTTGTTCCTCAGAAGGAATCGTTAATATGATTTTACAGTATGATGCTGAATCATCACCAGTAAGTGGATGCAGCCGATACAGTTCTCCATCTTCAACCCTAATGCTAAGCAGTACTTTAAAATGCCAATCAAATGCTAGCATGTTTCCATTAGCTTGATATGTGGTGTCCCTCTAGGCAATGTTCTAGGCCCCTTGATTTTTAAACAGATTAAGGGTTTGCAAGTAGTTGATTACAAAAATAAGATTGTTGTTAGAATATAAGATGGAAAGCAATTAGGTCCGTTTGACACATATAGTGCAAAAGCGAAGTAGAATAACTTTAAAATCAGCCTTATGCTGTTACGGTTACAGTTCTATAGAGGAAAACAATTGTTTTGGGATACTAGACATCAATCAGTTATTTTAATAGTTGCCATAAAATATAAATGGTTATCAAGAGTAGGCCACTGAAAAAGTAGGGGTGTACTGAAATTTTGGCCACCAAAAAAAGAGAAAGGTGGATTTTTTTTGCTAAAAAGGAACAAGTTGGCCTATTTTTATATCTGATCTGAAACAGAAATTCTAACAAAAGAAAGCCTCATTAATGTCAAATGCCCCTAGTTTAATTACATTACATTCTTACATACATCAGCTCAAACAATGTCCTAAATGGTGAACTTAATGTGAACTTGTGGATGTCATAATTGCCAAGGACCAATATTAACCTACTAACCAGCATTATGTCAAAGTGTGGACTTTGGAGGCCCATTGCAAGGCTTGAGGTTGCATTCGGGACAGGGCTCAAGTACACTCGAACATTTTAACATTGCTATCCTCTATATTGAGCACAAATACAGATGTTCAAGATAATAGGAAAATCTGATTCTCCTAAATTCTCCTTGCTGCATTACTCGCGGATTGCAGTAAACACAAGTATTACGAAAGCAATGGCTCACTCTCCAAAAAAATATTTCATCTGTCAGATGTTTGACAAATGGGTCCATTCAATGTTTATTCAATAACACTCACTCTGAACTTATAGTACTGTGTGTAGACAGCAACGTGGCTAAAACGTCAGCTAAAACTAGAGTTCATGCATCAGTGAGAAACAGTGCAGAGGGAGGAAGGGCACAGCCTCTTTCCCTGCCCATGCCTGAACCTCTCTGCTAGACTGGAAATCAGGTCAGCGCTGGACCAGAGAATCTCTGCTTGTGTTTCCATGTGGAAGGTAAAAATAGGCAGCGCAGAATTAAAAAAGTAACAGCCTCACAGTAAACGAATAGGTGAAATGTGAATGAGTCCTGAAACCAGGAAATTTGTAAGACTGGGTAATATTGTTACAAAAGTATTGAGCATAAATATAATACAGAAAAAGAAACAAATATCTCAATATTTCTCAATCTTTTTTCAGCCTGTCATATCTTCAGAGGAGCCATCATCTTGACCAAACAGCTATAGGCAATTAAATTGAAAATGATTCAAAAATTGAATTAAATTGTCCAGAAATGGGTTTTCACTAAATTGAAAAAGTTAGGGGAAGTTATATTTAATCATTTTCATTTATATGGAGCAATATAACAATATATTGTGACAAACAACTATTTTAATAATATAAAAATTAGACATCAAACAGAGACATTAATATTTTTGAGTGACGACAACACAAAAGGATTACTGAATTGTTCAAGTTCATAATCGAGATAGGCAGTTAACTTGGAACTATAGATCGACCGATATATAGATTTACAGATATGTTCCTGATATTTAGGCATTTTACCATTATCGGATATCAGTTTTGTAATATCGGATTCACCGATAAATGCCATCTAGTGGTTGTTTTGAGAATTGCGCGCAGGATCGCTATTGCAACGCGTCTAAGGGGAGACGAGACAACAAAAACGGTGTCCAGGTACTTGATTTGCTGTAGTTAGTAAACTATTTAACATAACAGCCATTAATATAAATAAATAAATAAATAACAAATGCCTGATATGCAGTTTATGCAGCTTGGCTCTAAGAAATAGAGACGAACTCATGGAGTCACGATACGATAATCCGTCAATCTTTCCCAATAAAGACGTAATTGTGCATGAATTAAATAATACAGCCATGAATGAGCTCATGTTGGAAATAAAAGCGCTGAAATTAATTCTCTCTGTTGTATATGCTCATCATTAGTCTCGTGAAACCGCTTTCATATTCCGTTCACTCAATGATTGATGCTCAGGGCTCAGAACTTTTAACAAGATTCACTTGTTTAAAACACACTAAATTATATCAACATTTACAATAAAACCATTATTTCGCCAATAAACATCTAAATAAATACATCTCTATCGAAATTATTTATTATCTCCGCAAGCGATGCAGTTTGAGTATAGTTCTGTGCAAATAGATAAACCGCGCTGTCAGCAGTTTTCATAATCTAGAATGACAAAAACTCTGATATAACAGAGTTGAAATGCAATAAAATACGATGTTTTATTTGTTATAGCTTATTTCAATATTCCAGAAATATTATTCAGTGAAAATTATCCAGTGAATTATTCTTCACATTTTAGTCTATTAAACAGCTTAAAAACCTACTAAAACTGGAGTTTAAAATTAAGTTGACTCCTGCCCTTTATTTTCTCCATTTGAAAACATTACACATTCTGTTGCTGATGATGCTTTTTATAAATAATGTAATTTGAAGATTAAATTTAACACGAAATATTAATTTTCAACTGTTTTTTGTTGTTGTAATAACTGAAAGGGGGAAAAACCAAAGTGAAGTACAGACTTAGTTATTTATTTACTTTATAACAGTAAATAAATATCGGTTCTGCATATCGGTTTTCAGGAACATAAACATGCAAATAATTGGTATCGGTTTAAAAAAAAATCTATATTGGTCTTTCACTACTTGGAACAGATTCATAAAACTAAATTCAACATCACTGTTGTTAATGTCCCAAGACAATTAAGAATCACAAAACCAGTCTAACATTTTTATCTGGACATTACCTTTCTTAATTAACATCCATGAGGTTTCTTTCTTAATGTCCATAAAAAATATATTCTAATCTCTAATTAACTGTAAACAAATCAAGTCAAGGCAAGTACATTGTGAATACCAGTATCTTGTCCAGTCCTAGCGATTCATAGACTAAAGGTGGAAAAAACTCTGTAAGAAGCCTATTAGCCCTCTATGACTAGACAGGAGAAGGAAATCACAAAAGGTCCCAGATCCCTGATGGAATTCCCCATCTCCACACAATACATACACGCACAGAAGCTAATGCACTTAAATATAACCATTTGGTTCTGCAGAGGCAGAGTGCTGCAGCGTGCCGTCTCGGATACAGAGAGAACATTACACCATCACAGAGCATGTGGGCTGCTGTGAGTGCATCACTCCGGTTCCGCGGAGCTATTTCAGGAGACCTTACAGATATTTCAAACACACACCCACCCTCGCACCCACAATCCTCAACAGCAGCGTGGATACGGTCACACATGAGGAGGGAGAAAAAAAATCAGGGTCAAAGATCAATGAAGAATCATTTGTTGACTGACAAGCATTTGAGATGCACACCAATAACCAGGTGTGAACAGCGATCGGTCTCGGCTGACCACCGACACGGATCCAGGTGTAAAAATACCATATAAATACACACCTGCTCTTTAACGCACACTAAATCGTCTGTATAGTGTACACATGCTCAAATGTAAACACGGCGTGTTTGGGCGCAGGTGAGAAAGCGAAAGGGTGGGGCGCTTTTAAGGAGAAAAGACATTTGGCATCCTTTACAGATGACTTTGAGTGCTTCGAACTGGAGAATCTGATGAGTTCTTCTCACAAGTATTTTCTGATGCAAAACATCAGAAAAGAGCAGGTCTGAGCAGATCCAAGCACAAATCAGTAATCCCAGACACAGTGCAGTACTTGGGATTAGGGATGCAACGATACCATTTTTTCCGAACCGATCCAGAACAATCTGAGGATCGGCTGATACCGATCCAATCCGATACCAGCGGGGTGTTTTATTATTTTTTTTAAATCATTGTAGAATTTCTATAATTCTCTGTGTTGATCTGATCGTCACTCTTCTGTGTGTTAAACATAATCTATTACAGTTTTTCTCAACTGGTGGGTCAAAAGTGCTGGGTATGCAGCCCAAAAGTGGGTCACGAGACCGTTCTGAGTGGCTAGCGGATTGTATACTGCCAAAGAAACATCAACAAAAACGTAATTCTAAATGCTTTTCTGATGCGAGACTTTTATTTTAAAGGACGTGCATGAAAGCTGTTGACACTTCTGTCATATGCAGTTTAAGTAAAGAAAGGGTGCCTGAGAAAAACGCGCTGTCCCGTTTTAGTATCTGCAGTCAGATGAGATGTTGACAGGTTTAATGTCAGTGTCATTATTCTATCGTTATTTTCGTAACTTATGAAATAAAAAGCTTCTCACCTCAGAAAAAACGAACCTATCCGGTCCTGTCAGATGTTGCTGGTAGCGCGCACTCTTCTATAGCATGCGCAAACGTGGCGCCGCTCTGTATATCACTTCACTAAAGCACAGAAACTACGAGCATGCAACGTAAAATAAAAGTACAGTACCAATAAATCGCATAACTGGTACTGCATTTGTTAGCTGGGAAGGATTTGTATGAAGGAATGATATTCATTCTATTCAGGAGCAGTTTCAACGTTTCATTAACAGTCACCTTGGTTGTTTTCATAACCCAAAAATACCATGTTATTTGAACTTGGTGTCATTTTGAAGGCTATATGTTTAAATGAATGTGGTGGCTCATACCAACTTAATTGTATTAACAAAAATGAGTTTGTGACTGCTATTTAATAGCCTTATAGGCTGTTTATTCAGTCATATATTCTTAACAGTCTTATTTTTTGTGAAATAAACTTGCTTTGTTTTTGTTATTTTAACTAATATATATATATATATATATATAACAAATAACAAAAAAAAGCAAGTTATCATATCTTTGACAAAAATTGTGAAAGCCGTTTTTCTAGAGTACTATGATATAAACTAGTTTAGTGGATCATTCAGCAGCAAAAGGTACTCTAGAAAAATCATGGGTGCACAATTTTATAAAACCTAGTGAAACATTTGTATTTACAAATAAAGGTGAATAAGTTTACGACTAAATCTGATAAAATTTCACACATTGCTCTTTGTATTTGGGCTGTCAAATTTTTTTTGAATTTCGAACATTCGTCGAATTTAAAATAAAAATCCACATTCGAATGCAAAACACTGCATTCGAATTTTAGGTGTCCGTCAGGCAGCTTGGCACACAAAATGCGATGACGAGGTGTCGTTGCATTTTAAAGCTTTTTTCTTTTAGCCGGTCCAGTTGAACCCACTCGATGCGGTGCTGCACATTCAAAGTATTGTGGAGAAGATGTTGTTTACCTCAAAACTGAAACCAAGCCGTTCACACAGAACGCATATGTATGGCATTTTCTAGAGGGACATCTATCATCATTGCACTCACGTCTCACACAAGAGAGCCCAAACACATGTCAAATTCATGCAAGTTCAACTTTTAAAAAACATGTAATTACTAGGTTAAGAAATTGCTAGCGAACGTGCATACTAACAGCGTAAACATGAACCTTGCGATCATATGATTAAATGTTAATAAATAGCGTGTATCAGCAATGATAAATCTTTGGAGTTTTTTAAAAGCGGCTCTGACAGAAAGGCTGCGTGTGCCCTGACAGAGACGTGCTGTTTGAGCTATGTGCTCTTTTCCTAAATGCATTACTTACATTTCACAGGTATATTCTCCATCTGTAAATGTTAGAAAGCCATGGAAATATTTCCATTTTGCTGCAGACGTGCATGATCTTTTGCGTTGCGATTCTCTGTTAAACTTCACAGACTTGGTTCTGAACGCGCGCCGCTGTGCGCATGCGCACCAAACAGACAGAGCGGACTAAAATATTATTTTTTGCTGAAATGTTTGTAGTTGGACATTTTAAACCTACAAGTAAGTGTATTTGTATGATAGCACTAACTGTAAAGTGACTGTAATGGGGTAATCAAAATAGCCTTTTTACTCAATTAGCCTAGTCTGTGCTTTGTTGGTTATTTGCATTTTTTTTTTGTTTAGTAAATTTAAATTTTCAGTTGGAAGATCTCGCCAGCACTGCCCCGCGAGCGCAAGGTCTGACTCTCCCGGTGCAGTGTTGCCTCTCTCGGCGTCTGTTCTGTGCAGTAAACGGCAGAGAAGTAACGCATTCAGTGAAGTGCCAAAACTTGTCTGAACGCAAACTTGACGCAATGATGTCATAGATATGCAAATTAATATGTGATGTCACCTGCCACCACAAAGGTCACAAAATCCTGTGGGAAACACTGCATTAAGATGTATTAAGATCAATTGCAGGTGTTCCAAATGTGATTTACACCTGGTATTAATACACCTATCAAATGGACAGAGAGATTAGGTGCTGTTCAAATTTGCAGACAAAAAAGTTCCAGTGTCTATGGTCAATAGTGCAGTGATATAAGAAGCACAGCTCACACAGAAGCCACTTTCAAACAAATATCTTTCTGTGAATCCATAAGAATAAAATCTGAGTGGAGAAATCTTTCACCCAGAACACAAAATTCCCAATCACTTGGATCCCTTTTGAAATTAATAGATGATGCCTACAAAAATGAATAGGCCAATGGTAAAATGGAAACACACTTGATTTTGATCACATGCATTTTTGACAAAATATGCTGGACCATTTTTACACCTGAATTTAGCACACTTGTGATCAGATGGCCAACCAAATTAGATTCTGAAACTTTTAAGAACATATTTATTAAAATGTCTATAGACAGAAAGTCAGTGGAGACTAGCGTTGTTTAGTATGGATGAAAACAGTTCATCAAAATACCTTTTTTTTGCATTATACAGGTCTGGAAGAATAAATGATAATGGACTTTTCATAATCCCTTTAAAACCAGGTGTAAACAGTCACAGAAGAAACACCCTTGCTTCGAGTCCTGTGGTACTGTCTGTGAAGATCAGTCCTCAGGGCAGACTGGGACAGCTGGACTGGTTCAGTTTATGTTTGTGAGTGGGAGGAGCTGCTGTAATCTTTTTGTGTTCACACTTTAACACCTCTTCCTCAAGCTAAATATCTGTCAGCAAGCTCTCCCACTCCCTGACATTACAAAACTTAAGAGTGACTCATCTGTGCACCAGATCTGGTCACCCTTCCCCATGAACACCTCATTATGTCAGAGTTCACAGGAACACCAAGAATTACTGAAAAAGTTTTGTCATTTCTTTCAAGATTATGTATACTGTATCCACCACCATTTTCAAGATCATTTTACTGTCAAGGGCAGTGCTGCGTATACGTTTGCTGGATGCCAAAAGCTAATACGCCAATGACGTTTACAATGACCTAGGGATGCTCCGATCAGGATTTTTGCAGCCGATACGGAGTACCAATTTTTTGTCATGGTGATCTACCGATGCTGATTGTGATGCTTCAAGCTTTATATAACATATGTAAAAATGTAATATAAATAATCAAAAAAATTATTCCTTATACAGTAAACATTTTAACATGCCTTTTAATGGGGTTTATGCATAACATTATGTATATCAGGATACTTAAAGGGATACTCCACCCCAAAATACTAATTTTGTCATTAAATCACTTACCCCCATGTCATTCCAAACCCGTAAAAGCTTTGTTCGTCCTTGGAACACAATTTAAGATATTTTGGATGAAAACCGGGAGGCTTGTGACTGTCCTATTGACTGCCAAGTAAATTACACTGTCAAGGCACAGAAAAGTATAAAAAACATTGTCAAATTAGTCCATCTGCCATCAGTGGTTCAATCTGAATTTTATGAAGCGACAAGAATACTTTTTGTATGCAAAGAAAATAAAAATAACGACATTTATTCAACAATTCGTCTCTCTGTGTCAGCGTAGCGCCATTTTGGAAAGCATCCGATGGACGCAAAGTGCGTACGATATTCTTATTCATCAGTAACGCAGTAATCAGTTTCCGTTGAAATCAGCGTAAATATACGTACAATACGTATCCATGTGCTTGGAACGACATGGGGGTAAATGATTAAAGACAAAATGTGCATTTTGGGTGGAGTATCCCTTTAATATAAGACAAAAAATAAATACAAACAAAATGGAGCAGTCTGATGCAACCCACAAGGTTTATTTAAACATTATCCAATAGTAAACTGTGGAGGACAAAAATATTTAATCTAGTGATCAACCGATATTGATTTTTTTATAACCGATACCGATTATTTGTATGTTTATGTACCCGATAACCGATATGCAGAACCGATATTTATTTACTGTAGCTACAGCCCTACAATCATGAAACATTATAGAATTTTCACACCGGCAATGACATGACTGCGGCGCCAAATCATTTATGTCCCCACGCATCATGTCCGTCCTCACACGCTGACGTCATCCAACTGCGATCGGTTCGTGAGATCGGCCAAGTGTAGTTCGTACCGAGCGAGTCATAAAATGTGATTACCGGCCGATACCGATCCCCGGCCAATAGATCGGAGCATCCCTACAACGACCCTATACCGTTTGACATGTAAAGAGTACATCTGCTGTATGTGGTAAAATGCACAAAAATTTCACTTCATTTTGCATTTAAGGAGAAGTGCCAATTCACAGCCTTATTCTAACAGAGAAAGGAGAACAAAGATGTCATGTAAAGTACCAAACTTTCCCATAACATTCCAGTAAAACTACTATTTTGTAACAGAAAGAAGACCTACTGACAAAGTGGTGTCAGAGTCTGTCGGTTCATTTGAGTGAGAAAGAAAGAGAACGATTAAGAGAGGGAACACCAGGACTGAACCGCAATATTCAATTTAAACCTCAAACTAGTCATTTAGCCTCTCCATAATCCTCGGGTCTGGTGCTAAGTCTGGTAATTACTCTTATTGGACACAGATAACCATCACAAGAGTTTCGCTGCATGCTTCCTCCAAGTGGAAAAGCAATCAGTAGACTGGCAAAACCAGAAGCAGTGCCTGCTCATAAAGAAAAGGGGAGAGGGAGGGCAGGAATTACAGCGCACCAGCATTTATCTCTTGATCGTTGTGCAAACTGTCTCCTAACTTTCTCTTGAGCGAGAACTGCCCCTGCATTCACTCTCTCATAAACACCCACCCATCCTGTTTCAGCTGACAAAGTTCACATGTACTGTTGTATAACCAACAATAACAGCTCATCAGAAATCAACCTTTGCCCGTCTAAGGTGAGAGACATGTGAAAAGGCATAGCAGAGCATGAAACATATGAGGGACTGAGAGAGAGATAAGCTACACTAGAAACGGACAAAGAACAACACAAGAGTGTCTGCTGGCTTTTGGCAGAATGCAAATACATCCGGCTCTAGAATGTGGTCCAAATCTCCAGCTGAACATACTCTAGTACAGTGGCTGTCAGCTGGTTTTGCTTCAGGACCCAGATTTTACAAGTGACAACCAAACACAGCACCTATATTTAATGCTTAATGTAGTCAGGGACAGGGTTGTGTTTTCTTTGACGCTATGTAGATTTGTTGATGGTTTTAGAGGATGAGGGCATCTCAAACATCCTTTCAGTGTTGATATCTGACTAATTTGCTTTGAGGTCATTGTTTTTGTTTTGTTTTTTTGAAGGAAGGAAACTAATACTCTAATTGAGCAAGAATGCAGTGACAGTAAAGTTAAGTCAGTAAAGTCAAATTAATGCATTGACTCACATAAGCACCTTTAACAAAGCAACTCACAAGAAAGTGCAAATATGTAATACTGGCTCCATAAAATTCCTGTATCAACACAAAGACAGGGCTAGATACTATCAAGTGGAAGTAAACTGTAATGGTATTTAGTTGAGTGAGCTACTTCACTGTTCATACTAAAACACACACAGACAAGCGTTCTAGAGCCTTACTGGAAATCCGTCAATGCATTTGAGTCTGGGACAGGTCATGGCAGGTCCTCTCTGTACTCGTCTTCCCTCTCTCTAGCTTTATTTTGCCCCACCTGCCTAATGTAATGGAGGTTGTATGGGGTTGCTGTTCTTTCTGTGCTTAGTGTTTCATTTTTCTGTCAGCTCCCCAACAATCACCATTGCTGCTTACCTGACAAATGAATACTGATGTGTATATATTTTCTAGTGGGCTATATTTTATAGATTTTTCATGAATTAATCTTTTAATTAAACAAATCATTACCACTTTATTTCACGACACCTATCGAGTCATTAGTAGTGCACCAAATGACATACTATAGGCTAAATCTACTGTCTAGTTAAGCATGTGAAGTTATTAACATTCTAACTTTGTATTTTTGATTAAACAAGTGCATTATCGGACACTTTGAAGTGTACTTTTCCTTGTTGGAATTTTCAGTGTGAACACGCTTGCATTATTTATACGACAAAACAGAACTGAATAGTGCATAAGTACAAAAATTGAAACACACCTACTGTTTTGAACATCGATCAAGTAATTTCAGTTCAGTTTACAATTAAAAAAAAAATATATTAATGAACAAAAACGGTTTCATGAACAACCAAATTAACTAGGGAATTTTTTGTTTGTGAACAAAAAGGTAATTGGGACATTGTATTTTTTTACTTTTTAAATCTGATGACGTAATTGTCATGTTTAAGTAGGAATGCATTTTTGGTTACGGTTTCATAAATATGGTGTATTATTCAGCCAATTTATTTCATAAATATGTGTAGTGGTACCTTGGACTATGCATTTCGCCAACATTTAGCGACATTTACATCCAAATTAACAGTACTTTTATTAGACTTTTTTGTGAGTATGCGTGTTCTCTGGGAATTGAACCCACAACCTTTGCGCTATAACCTGCAGAAAGCGTTACTGGACAAACTTTTGGTGAAAGGATTAAAAAGGTTCGAATCATCACTGAGATTAAACTAAATGTGCGTGTGTGTAGCCTATGTATTCTCGGCTGGGACATGAACATTCATGCACAGACTGCCAAAACGCATGAGGAAAGCAGGCATCAGTCTTCCTGACCTCTACTCGACACCCCACCGTTCTTACAGCACGCAAGTCAAAAATAAACATGAATTTTAGGCCAAGGCAAAAATAGGACTTTCCATTTCTAATATAAGCCTAAATATGAGCCATGTAAGGTCTGGCGTATGTTTAAAGACATCAAACGCGTTTAATTGTGCCTGTCACCGTGTGTGAACACGCACCTCGCATCTCTAATAGTTGCTGTCAACAATAATAGCCACGACTTGAAATACATTTTCTATTCGCGTCCTACAGTAATGCAGGTCGAGACGCACACTGCGTCAAAAAAAGCTACACGTTACGATACAGAAATCCAAATTTAACACGGGATATCTGACAGGCGAACATGAGCTTCATAACCGAAGCCCTTAACATAGTCCCACACCGGAATGAGTCTTGCTTGCTTATTCGGCAGAAACGTGCGAAAAAACGCTTTCAGGGTTAACAAGCGCAAAGAAAACAGCTTTCTGTAAGAATGACACTATTTTAGACCCTGGCTTCTAACCGACCCAAATTCCGTCGAAGTCTGTGGTATTGTTCTCAAAGAAAGCGACTTTTCCTGTTTGAAAACTCACAATAATCTTGGGAACGTCTGGTGTGCGTGGCGAGGAATTTAATTCGGTTTGACATTTCAGTGCTCGCGCGCAACATATAAAAGTGCAAATCGAGCTTAAATGCTGTAAACTTTATTTCGCTAGATAGTGCGATGCTGCTGACGTAGAACGCCTCAATCAGAATACAGAGGGAATCTCTGGTAAAGCCCCCTAAAAATCAGAACATACTCGATTATGTTTTAGTTACCGCTCGGCTACTAAACATCCGCCGTTTGGAAAGTCCCGGATAAGTTTACTCTCGCATTTCTACGACGCTATCTTTACGAAATCAGTCACAAAATAGCTCGACTAAAATCACCGCAGTCCGGCTTATCGAGCACCTCCGCTGCAGAGCACAGGAGGGGGAGGAGGGTGACAAAGTTGCCGCAGTTTGGAGTTGTCTAGGGGGCAAGATTCCACCGTTCAGCTCCCCTTCCACTAAACTAGCTTAATAGCACCGCTTCGGTTTACTCTTACCTTGAGCACCGGGAGAAGAACGGTGACGATTTTTCGGAGGTAGCTCTCTGGAAGGGCAAAGTACTCAGTCGCGTTTGACTTTAGAGGATGAATAGAGCAGCTCTCAGCAGGGTCCTCGCTAGTTCCGTCTCTTACCCCCTCCCTTGCGCCGCAAGATCAAACCATCACATTCCTTCGAGATCCAAACAATGAAAAAGGTGGGTTTTCCTTTGCCAAGAAAGACCCACCCCTAGAACGACTACGCCGCCTGTGACCGCAGAAAGAACGCCCTGCCCGGCTAATACAGTCCCGCCTTCCCCGATGAGAGGGAAAGAGCGACGGTTCAGACAAGAGCAATAAATAGAGCTCTAGACGAGGAAGCTTGGGGAATAACGGAACCAAGTTCACATGTAGAGCTGGACTTTTTTTGGCGCTACAATTAATAAAGGTGTTAAAACGTTTTTAAAAATAAATAAACACAATTCAAAAAATTAAATAAATACAAAATGTAAATAAAAAAACAACATGATAACGGCAATATTTTCTTTACTAAATACAATGTGTGACGTCACTGCATAAGGTAAGCAATATCTAGTAATATCTCATCTAAAATATAATAATATAAATATAATCTCAATATCTATTTTTATAGCACAATTGCTTGTAGCATACAAATAGTTTAAATTAAATTATTATTTCTCACAAACAAATTTAAATTGTATTTAATTAAATTATAATTATATTAATTGAGTGCACTATGCCAAAAATATATTACAAATTTTAACACCCAGGCATAGTGACAACAACATCAATAACAACGATAATTGTTACCTTTAACTTTACTAGTTTATTTAATAGTAATACCTCCATTATCCTCTGTTTCTGTGTAAAACAAATCATGTTGTATGTAGGCCTATATTGTGCTTGCAACAACAACAACAACAACAACAACAACAAAAAGTTATCCAGATGCAACAGTGCAGTAGAGGGTTAAATCAAACTGATTTCTATTTACATATATAGAATGGCTTGATATTAGGTGTTTCACTTAAACACTTTTATAGAAATAGTGGTCAGAAATAGTTCAAGCACTGCTGAAAGGCAGCAGTCCAATAGAAAGTTGACTTGCTTGGGTTTCCAAAGCAGGATATGAACCAGCATCTGATTGCTGGTTTACAGCCTCAGCCCAAAAGCTACCACCAAAATCACAAACACCCTTATATTTTTAGGACCCACACTGTTTTAGATTGCGTTCTTTTTAGTCTTCATTAGAGTAATTTCAGAGCAATGCATTGTGGTTTCTCATTAGAAAAACAACTCTCTCGCTCCACTTTTTTTTGCTAGATGTTGAGATGAAAGAACGCATGACAGTGTTATTTTCTATGGTGAATTCCGTGCAAACATTTATATCCACTCCAAATGCAGACTGTCCTGTTTTTGGTCCAAAAGGAACGGAAAACATTTAATTCTGAGAGCAACAGTATGTTAGTGTGGTGGCCAAGTTTCATCCTAGTTCTGCAATTTACTATTTAAGTACTCAGTGAACTCAGTGAACCAGGCATACATTTAGTATTATTACAACATGAAAAGTGTATAAAAAGTACATGCTGCCCACCATGGTAAGGCAAACACCCCTAGACTGTAATCCACAATCAGACATAGACTCTTCTAAGCTGGTGTTTACAAGTCAATGTACTGTGTATGGACTGATAACTAGAATAGTGAACATGTTTTGTTTTGTTTTACCTATTGAAATAAGATAAGAGTGACTCTAATCATGTCAAATGTTTATGTATCAAGTCAGTAGACATCAATGAACCAGGCTCACTTCATCACAGTCCAAGCTTCATATACACTCTGTTCATAGCAGTTAAAATGACTCTTTCTCCAGTGGCAGTGATCCTGAATAAGCACATGGCAGAAATAAAATTCTAAAAACAGCCTAGTGGCCTCAGAGTGGTTGAAGTGTAACCAACCATGAGTTACACCTGCAGTAGTCAAGGATAATCTTCACCATGTGACTTTGATCTGCCTGTTTTAGGATAATTATGCTGTATTTTATTAGCCTCTGTAATTGCCATATAATATCATTTATATATCTATATTCATGTTGCAAGTACAACCCTTTTTTCTATATCTTCATCTTTCTCCTTACCTTTCTCTCCTTCCCTTGCTAGCTTGTATTTATTTGAACAATGCCTAAGACTTGGTGTTAGGGGCACTTCCTCTGTCTGTTTGCCTCTTCAAGATTAATCGCTTTATGTATTCCCCAATTGTAAGTCGCTTTGGATAAAAGCGTCTGCAAAATGACTAAATGTAAATGTAACCCGAAATTCCGGAAAAGTTGGATGTTTTAACAATAGCACTGTTCATTCTAAGCATGTGCTGCAGATTTGTTGTCTGCCACTTTAAATGCTCGAGCTCTTTAAATTTGAACGAATTCTAATTGGATGTCAATGGTTTTATCATTCATCAGCTGGAAAGAATAGTCAAAATATAAAAGAGATTCCAACAATATCGTTTCTCTGTGCAGTTATCATTAATTGTGCTATAGAATCTGCTATTCTTTTATACAGAAGGACTTTTTTTCCCACTTTTTTTTTGTTTTTATTTATTGATAGATTTTTGTTATCTTTATTTTGATCCTTACCATGCTTGGTGTGAACATGCCTTTAGCCAGGACAGAGAAGGGTATTGGGGATTGTAATTGTTGGAATAACAGCTTGCCAATAATTATGGGCAGAGAGACCCCCTCACTACAGTAGTTCAAGAGAGATCACTGAGGGGATTCTCCACCCCAAATACTCATCCTGATAATGCATTTATGTTTTCAAACAAAGTATTAATAAATGTGGAGGAAGCAGGAATTTGAGGCAGAGCAAGTCAGAAACAAAGTGACAAGCTAAGCAAGCATGGCAGGGGAGCATCAGGAAAATGCTTATTATATTTCAACATCTGTTTCTGCAGTCATTTTTTCAGGAGGATTATTATTAAAACTAATTTAATGACACAGATTAATACTAAACATATTTCAGTTATGGGAACAATGGCAACGCTATCTCTCTTTTTGGCAAATTGTCATTCAGAGTGACAAACTATGGTCATTCAGTGTTACACATATATTTATGTAAAAATGACCTACTTATTCTGACCTGCACTTATTAAAATACAAATAAGAACGTATGATCATACTACATTTTAAATGATTTTCACTTCAGACGTCTTCAAACTGTTTTGAAAAGAGATGCTACTAGTGCTACACCATGGTAAACATGCCCCCATCCCAACTATTTTGAGACCTGTAGCTGGCATCAAATTTGAAATGAGCTCATTTTGTGCATAAAATTTTAAAATTTCTGAGTTAAAAATTTGTTATGTTATCTATGTCCTATTGTGAATAAAATATTGGCTCATGTGATTTGAAATTCTTTTAGTTTTCATTTTATTCAAATTTAAAAACCGTCCCAACCTTTCCAGAATTCGGGTTGTATCAAACAGGTTAGCAGGGATGCCATATAGGACACAACAATACTCGGTGATGACTTGGACAAAATTTGAAATAAATTATTAGCAAAATATGTATATATCAAGATAATATAGCAAGGAATTTTTTAGTACTTATTTTTTTTTTATCTGAACACCTGTAAAGAGTTTGAATGTCGGGATAAAGCACAAGTGGCTTTCAGATCGTTCACTCCTACACAAGCTGTCATTGGTTAAATCAAAACACTTCACTCTTTAATTATTTTTGTATAAGGCCACTGCATGTCACAGCAGGAAAAGCTGTAGGTGGGGAGAACATCACAAGCTCTCACTTTGGCAAACGGTGAGCTAAATATGGGAAAATATTCTCTTGTCTAATATACTAGACACTTTGTCATATGACCACACCAGTTATTTAGGTTATTGCCTTGCACAGGACAGTTAATACATTTTATGCTTTGCTTGCAAAGTGCAATTACTATGTGTAAATAAAATGAAAGAGGTATGGAGATCACAAACAAAATATCTATTCATTACAATTTTTCATTGCATTTATTTGTATCCCAAAAATCTGTTAAATCATTCTGATGTTAAATCATTTAATAGAACAGCCTCAGCCATGTGAAATGTATGATACAAAAGCAAAGCATGTTGGGACATGCCCCAGTATCAGTGTGTCACAACACCACAGAGAAGTTTTGAGTATTCTTGCTGTTCTGCTCTCTTTATCTCTTTCTCTTGCGCTGGTCATATTTTTCACTCTCCCCTACATTCAAATGCGGGCTTGCAGATGTTTGACGAGATTTATATTGAGTGAAATGTAATCACGCTTTATTATCATATTCTTTGTTTAGTTTTTTTCCACAGATACTTATACAAGCTGTTTCATCTGAAGTGCAGAGTTGTGAATCATCCATAATATAATCATATTATTAACACTCTCAGCCAATTAGAATCTAGAGTGAGACCAGCCATAAGACGGCTCATTTTGTCTTCCTCACTATTGTCAACGGCGTAGTCCTGAGATGTAAGCAAACCGTGTTATGTCATCTAATTGCGAGGGGATGTATGCAGTGAAAGGTTTGTCAGATTCTTTTGGAATGTGGCTCTGTTTATCTCCACAATATCGCATGAAGCCTTTGGGATGCAGGCCAACATTCCCCAAAGAGCACCTGGGTGCATTTGCCCCATCTCTTCCCCAGATTCCATCTGATGACCAAATGATTGAAGCTTTAAGAAATGCAATGAAAATAATGGTGTGTTGCCCAGACAGAGTGCATTTTAAAAGTATTCACTCAATAAAAGTGACATAGCTCTGGAGTTATGAGAGATTCACATTTTTATTTCCAACAACACTGTTGTGAGTGTGATACAGAATGTAATTAATACTGAGTAACCTACATTAACTTATTGAATCAACACTGAGTTTGAGCCTTCTCTAAAGCTGCTTATAGCTGAATTGAGTGTTTGCATAATTTGTAAACTTTGCAACAAGTTACTGAGCTAAATTAAAACCACAAAATTGAGCTGAATAATGACACATGTCTTCTGTAGAGTTGCTTTACAGCTGAAAATGAATTTGTTTCATAATAGTCAAATTTTATAACACTGTTTTTATTTTCTTATTATTAATGTGATGCTGCTTTGAAATCATCTTTACTGTATAAAGAGCTACATAAATAAACGTGACTTGTCATTTTAGACGCACTATTGCCAGTTATTTCTGTGATCAGAAATGGTTCCATACGAAGCCACGGCAGAATAAAGTGTATGCGTCTCCGAGCCACACGCAGTATGGATTTAATTCCAGAAAGAATCACTGTTTTTGAGTGAATCTGTTCAATGCTTCAGAGACTCACAAATAAAGACCGCAATTAGCTTGTAACACTTGCCAAACTTTGCTTGCATGCAGGCCTACATTTGGTCAAAAAAACACAAATCCCACATTTGCTGAAATGCTATGAAACTACATCCAAGACCCCCTTTCGTTATCGTAATTCTGTACCACCCAAGTGTATAGTCCTGAACATTTAAAAAAAATCATCTCAGAGAGACCATAAAAACCACAGTGAGAATGTTTCAGAAAGATGGCTCGTAGATAAGAGTGTGGCTTGTGTTTTTATTGTGCCCTGTGGTTTGTTCTGCTCCATCAGTATGTTTCTCATCTCTGTTGCAGGCAGTGCTACCCATCATAACAGCAGTTTGGTTAAAGACTATCGTTAACCTTAATCCAGGATTTAGCCTGTGGCTCCATCAGGGCTAGGGCTGTGTGTTTATTGTTAAAGTTAATATCTATTAAAGCTAAAGTAGCATTGAATGAGTCAACTCACTTTAACCATAAACTCAAGTATTTTTCCATCCCTCTTTTTTATTTATGAGCTTTGTCTTTTAACAAAGGAATGCGTCATAATTTTGTGAATATATGTTGCTGTGTCTTTTGTATGTCTCTATATCTTCCACAGACTAGATTGCTCTAGACTGATCTTCTGTCTGTAGACTGAAATTTTTGAGGGTTAAAAATATACTAATCACACGAATTGAAAAATATAACAATAATACTAACACTTTTTTAGAGTCCTAAGGGGAAACAAGAGAAACATTTGAAATCAGTACAGAATTAAAGGTATGAGACAATATTCATGATTAATTGGTGCCTCCATATGGCCACTATGAGATCTGCAAAGTAAGGTGGGTGATGTGTGATTTCATGTTTCTTAGTTTTCTTAACCCTTTAACAGGCCCTTCAACTGACTAAAGGCACATTTTGAGTTAAAGGGTTACTTCACCCAAAAATGCTAATTTTTTCATTATTCATTTTCCCCCTATGTCGTTCCAAACCTGTAAAAGCTTTGTTCTTCTTCAGAACACAATTTAAGATATTTTGGATGAAAACCGGAAGGCTTGTAATTACCAAGTAATTTCCCAAGCTCAAGGTCGCTGTATGTTAAGACATCCTGTTACAATCTTCTCAAATCAACTTGATTAAGGCATATACGGTAGTACCGATCTAGTTGCACTTCACAATACTTAATCATAGTCGCAGTCATCACTTCAGGATGTTTTTATTACTTTTTTAATTTAATATAGTTGTGGAAATTTTCTGAAAAACTGATGGAATCAACTACATACGAAAAACATTTTTAAAAAACATTTGTGTATATTTATATATTTGTGAATATATAGCCTATATATCATATGTAGAACATATCTGCTTTATGTAATAGATTAGCTACATTATAGGCTAGCCCATAGCCCGTTATAAATAAAATGATATGATCAATAATGGTGCAAAATGCATTTGCTTACACATATTTAATAATATGTGTATACAAATAAAATGTTTGGGAACATTTTGAATAAAAAAGGAAAAATGAAATAAAACAGCTAAGCCTACTGCTGTGCCACATGAGAGGCATGATACCCCACCTCCCCCAACCTCCTTCACTCGTACCCCCTCAAAAATAATACGTGCATGACATTGAGTGGGGAATATGAAGTCACTCTGTAGGCGGATCGGCTATTAGCATGAAACTGGTTCCCTTGACAAAAAATCCATTAGGATTTTTCCATAGGCTTTTGGATTATCGCAAAACATAAGCTCTGTGTTCAATCATAGTTCATGAAACTTACATGTTTTGTCCATCAAAATAATTTAACTTTAACGAATTTTGAAGCCTAAATAAAAGCGCCAGAACTGAAAAGCTAAACTTAGGCTATAAACGAACTACTGCACCACGGTCGCTCGCCTGCTGCCTGACGGACACCTAAAATTCGAATGCAGCGTTTTGCGTTTTAAAATCGACTAATAATCGAAATTCGTGTTTTGTTTTTTGTTTGTTTTTTGACAGCCCTACCTACCGCCAATATTTCCACCTGCCTTCTCTGATTTGTTACTTAGATTTGAGTGAACTAACATTCAGCCAATCACAAAGCGAGTCATCTCTTGGGCGCGTCTTCCATAAGATTTGAATCTCCTGTTGCTCTCATCATTCATTCATTCACTTCTTTGCTCTTTGGCGTCTGAGGTAAAATGCACCCTAGAAAAAAGCAGAGGACATAATCGTTTTTTCCCCAAACACACACAGTAAGTATGTGTTATGTCGCGATGACACGATTCACGCAATCAAAATCCCATGTTATGATTTAACCTACTGTAACTCCGCATCAGGGCTCTACAGTGCCTGCATTTGCGATTGAAAACTACTGCGTGCAAGTCGACTATTAAAAAATATTTAGGAGCACCTGTGCAACTGACCCGACCAGCATATGTGTGTTTGCGCTGAGGGAGCTTCAAAGGCTTCTAACGAAACTTTAATTCCTTTTGCAATTGAGTAATGTATCAGATGTATCCTCTCATTATAACAAACAAAGTGTAGACCGAGTGTAAATAAGAGGTTCATCGTGAATGTGCAGTGCAGGATCACTATGAACTAAGATGAGTGACAGCTTTTAATGATTATTAAGGGAGTTTGCAAACATGATATTGATTTAATACAACAGTTAATTAAACATGAAGTTAATATTAAGTGACTAATGTTGTCTGACTACAACACTATGGCCTTATTTTGCTCTATTTCATCAGTGAAAATAGTTTCAAGACACAGTCACAGCTGAGTCGCTGCGCATCTCCATTTAAACTTAAACTTGTTTAGTTTATGAATGAACTGCATTTTTAAGCGAATCTAGTGAGTCAATGATTCAATTACCCATTCATAAAGACAGTCAGCTGCCTCGTTCCTGAATGAATAGGCTGTCCAAACAAATCAATTGAACGAATGATTCAGTGATAAAATCAGTGACTTGCTGCCACCTACTGGCAGTTTTAGTAAAAAAAATTTAAGTATATTTTTGTAATTTAAATAATTTAATATTTCTACATTAAAAAATCTAAACCTCTGAGCAATGTTCCCTCTAATTTTTTTTTATTGCAGAGCAAAACTTTTCTTTATTGGGCGGACATTTCGGTCACCTGAGCAAAAACATTCGTTATACCTGACCTGTACAGCGCGCACAAAAAACTGTGAAACTTTTCACTTTAATGTGCTATTTTTAATTTATTTGACCCTTGATTTTAACTAAATTGATTTACATTTTAGGTTACCTGAGAAATGTTTTTTTTTACAGTATAATATACTGCAGTTCAAAAGTTTGGGATTAAAGTTTTTTAAAGAAGTTTCTTATGCTCATCAATGCTGTATCTATTTGAAATATTATTGCAATTTAAAATAATATTTTTCTATTTTAATATATTTTAAAATATAATTGATTTCTGTGGTCAAAGTTGAATTTTCAGCATCATTACTTCAGTCTTCAGTGTCACATGATCTTCAGAAATCATTCTAATATGCTGATTTATAATCAATGTAGGAAACAGTTTTGCTGCTTTGTATTGTTTGTGACCTGTGATAATTTTTCAGGATTCTTTGATAAATAAAAAGTTAAAAATAACAATGTTTATTCAAAATATACATTTTGTGTTTCAATATGCACTACCATTCAAAATTTTGGGGTCAGTAATTTTTATTTTTTATGAAAGTAATACTTTCATTCAGGAGGGATGTGTTAAATGGATAAAAGGTGATAGTAAAGACTTATATTGTGAGAAAAGCTTTTTATTTTGACTAAATGCTGTTCTTTTTAACTTTGTATTCATCAAAGAATCAAAGAAAAAAGTATCACGTGTTCCAAAAACAATTAAGCAGCACAACACTCATAATAAATCACCATGTTAGAATGATTTCTGAAGATCATGTGACACTGAAGACAGGAGTAATGATGCTGAAAATACAGCTTTGCTGTACAGGAATAAATTGTATTTTACAGTATATAAAACAGTAAACCAATATTAGAAATTGCAATTAATCAAGCCACTTTTCTGCTATACAAGAGGACGTTTTATTTCACATGTCATTGCGTTTGCGTTGGCTCTCGATTTGAGCTATTTCGACCTACCATTGAAGTATTTGGTTTCTACGGCGACTCATTTGGCGCACATCATTCTCTTTCAGTCTTTCTATGAAACCTGTTAACCGCATTCACCGGTTCGGGTTGCCCGAGCATTGCGATTTGTTCGTTTTTACTAGAATTCAATCACATGTGTCAATCACATCTGTTTTAATTAGAAACGTTAAAAAAGCTTATAATGTATATCTTTTTTTTTATTTGACACTTTTAATAAAGTTCCAAAAATGCCATTACAAAGGTAAAAACTAAATTCCTATTAATCACTTTAAGGAGTCAAATATCGCCTCATGATGGGAAGGTACATTTTTTATCAGAATTTATGATTATTGATTAGAAGGTGCTCATAAATGTTTGACTGTGCTCCTAATTTTAAGTAGAATTATCCTGAGTAGAATGATCCTTTCCCAAGTCCAAGTGTTAAGAATTAAGATCATATTTCAAATTTGCACATATCAGACGTGTACACACATAATTGTCTATATTATATATTGTGTTTCTGATATTTTGTATATTGCCTATTTGTATATATTGTATATAGGAGATATATTGTGCTTTTAAACTTTTTTATATAAGCATTTATTAGTTTGGCATAAACATGCAGGGTCTGATTTCTCTTTCATGAATATATCTAACATTTAACAAATCACCTCTGTTAAATGCATTATAGTTTTTTCTCAGTCACACAGGGTGCGTTTCTCAAAAGCAACATTAGCTAACTGTGGCCGCAAGTTCCATTGACGTCAATAACGACAGAACTTCCTGGAAACGCACCCTTGGTACATTTCTCAAGTCATCCTTATCTGCAAACCAGAATATACATTTCTCAAAGCAATTTGTACAAACAGCACCACACTGTGGCTTGCCTGCAATAGCCTGTAACTTGATCAAAATCTTTCGTTCATCTAAGAGTTTAATGAAAAATGCCATCAGATCAGAATAAGTCATAGTGTAATGTTGTCAATAGGCCTACAACAGTGTACTCTGTAAGTATTTCCTGATGTAAACTATGGCTATGGCTTTCAAGAAAATGATTGAAAATTCATAGGCCTGCACTTTTTCTGTATGGCATAGACTATATAAATTTCAACAGTGCAAATTTACAGATACTGTGTGGGATATTAGGGTTCACTGGGTAAATATATATATAATTATACTGTGTGTTGTCTATGTGTCATTATCTTTACTACTATTGTTAACAATATCATTCGTTTTGTTCAATTATTAACACGCTGTGTTTGGCAACAGACTATATAAATTTCAACAGTGCAAATTTACAGATACTGTATGTGGGATATTAACTAACTAACAATAACAATTATTAACTAACACTATCCCAAATACAGTATAGATACTGTATGTGGGATATTACTAACACAATGCTTTCAAAACTGATAAAAACACATTCAAATCAAACTGTCAATTTCTGCAGGAATTATATTAAAATATAAAATCTTATCAAAATATTTCCTTAGAAATGGAATAATAATTATTCCAAGCACAACTAACTGCAATTTCAACTGAAAGCCAAGCCAAATGTTCCATTTTTTTCTTTGGTGATCTTTTGATAAACAAATAGGATGGCTTCAGAATGATTTTCTTTGGAAACATGGATCAAGGAAAACATGTTGGTGGGGGGAAAAGAGCGGCAGAGAGAGGGATGACTAGAACCCTTACAGTACATCCATCCATCTATTACATACATTTTCCCTAACACTTGTCCTGTGGTCATAGCGAGGCTGGAGCCTTTCCTGGGAAAAACACAGGGATGACAAACACACACATTCATATTCACAGTCAATTACAGTCTCCAGTTCACCTGTCCTGTGTGTCGATTGTGGGAGAAACCCAGAGGAAACCAACGTCAGCACAGAGAGAACATACAAACTCCACACAGAAAGACTTCTGGAGCAGCTGGGACTACAATACTGCACATACTTCATTATACTAGACATGCTGTTATTATATATATATAATTATGCTATTTTATTATTTTTAAATATAATTTTTTTTAATTATAAATGTATTCATTGTTTTATTTTTTTTTTACTTTTTCATTTTTCAGAAGTAAATTTGTAATTGTTGATGTATTTAGTTTTTTGGTATGTTACAGGTTTTTTCAACCGTTTACAGACAAAATCTTTATTTGTCACACAATTTCTGAAACCTGACACAAACACCAGAACCACACACCAAATCTGCAAAACCATACACTAATTTTCAGCCTTTGACCCAGTTTTCAATTTCATAAAACACTTTTTGCAAAACACAACACAATTCTCTATGCAGCACACAAAAATCTATCAGGAACTAATATGGCAAAGGTGTTTGCAAATGTATGTTTTTGAGATGTGTTTGTGACATTTTTAATGCAATAAGCTTGTTTCATGATAACATTGGCAACAATTTTCATTCAGAAAACATACAATTAATTCATAACACACTGATCTAAAAAAATATTAACAACAAGGAGCGTTACATAAACGATGAACTTTTATCTTTGAAGTTTGAATGATTTGTCACATAAGTATTTCATCATAGGATAAGAATAACATATTTTCATTTACTACTGTATTACAGCACAAATAATGGAGAAAAGCAGCATTCCCCACCTATTTCTTTACATACCAAAAACAAAAACCCATCAACATTTACTTGTGAAATATTTACACATATAAAGTTTACTTGTGAAAAATAAAACAACATAAAAAATAAATATAAAAAGTTCAGAAGAATATACAGGCGCATCTCAAAAAATTTGAATATGGTGAAAAAATAAACTATTTTCTTGTAACATTTCAAAAAGTGAAACCTTCATATATTTTAGATTCATTACAAGTAAAACATTTCATTTAAAAAATGTTTTGCTTTAATTTGTTAGATTAGAGCTTACAGCTCATGGAAGTCAAAAATCCAGTATCTCAAAATATTAGAATATTTACATTTGAGTTTCAATAAATGACCATCCCTACAGTATAAATTCCGGGCATCTCTTGTTCTTTGAATTCACAATAATGGGGAAGATTGCTGACTTGGCAATGGTCCAGAAGACGATCATTAACACCCTCCACAAAGAGGGTAAGTAACAGAGGGTCATTACTGAAAGAGGTGTCTGTTCACAGAGAGCTGTATTAAAGCATATTACTGTAAATGCAAAGTTGACTGGAAGGAAGAAATTGTAGGAAAATGTGCACAAGCAGCAGGGATGACCGCAAGCTTGAGAATACTGTCAAGCAAAGACGATTCAAACACTTGGGAGAGTTTCACAAGGAGTGAACTGAAGCTGGAGTCAGTGCATCAAGAGTCACCACGCTCAGATGTCTTCAGGAAAAGGGCTACCAAGCCACTTCTGAAACAGAAACATCGTCAGAAGCATCTTACCTGGCTAAGGAGAAAAAGGCCCGTATTTATCAAGCCTCTAAGAATTACTCTCAATAGGGCTGTCACGATATTAGATTTTTCATATCACGGTTATTGTGGCCATAAGAATTCACGATACTGATATATCACGGTATGTATATAAATTTTTTTTGGGGGGGGGGGGCTAAATCAGTCAAATTCTTTTTTACTTTGTTTATTGAGTTTTTATTTTTCACCCAACAAACATAAGGATACTGATAAATCGCAGGGTACGAGACTCTGGCTTTCTCTGTCTTCTTTGGAGCTTCTATGAAATAACAAGAGAGAAAATACTGTCAGGTTCAGCAGTATGATGAATAAATATTAATGGTAACACTTTACAATAAGATGTCATTTGTTAACAATGTATTAACTAACAATACATGTATTACATAATTTATTAATCTTTGTTAATGTCAATAAAAATACAGACGTTCATTGTTCATGTTAGTTCACAGTGCATTAATGTTTACAAACACAAATTGTGATTTTAATAATGCATTAGTAAATGATATAATTAACTAACTAAGATTAATAAATGCTGCGTAAGTATTGTTCATTCTTATTTCATGTTAACCAATGTAATTAAATAATGTTAATTAATTAACATTATTATAAAGTGTTGTCATATTAACACTTAAACTGATGCTTTCACTTGCTGACACCCCTGGTCTAGAACGACCGCAGATGAGGCATTAAGAGCATGGCACCAGCTGAACATTTTACAGAGTTTAATGTAGCAATATGGTCGCTCAGTTTTTCAAGATCAGTTTTAATCGTGTAACTGTTAACAGATTTGAAGAAAGAAATAACGTGTTTCTACGCACAGGCCGTATTGATTGCAAATACAAAAATAAGATGAGTAAAGAAAACACGGTACTTATTAAAATCTCCCTTTACTTAATATATGAACACAGACAACCTCTGTCAACAGGTTAATGTAACATTTCCCATTCTGACTAGTACAATAATGGGAACGTATTCTGATGAACACAGCCAGGCTCTTATCTGAGTAGACATGTCAGATTAGAGGTGAGGTGAGCTAATCATAGACTAAAGACCCAGGTAAACAATGAATTAATCTTTTTTGTTTTTATAGCACTATAGTTTTGTATTGTTTGTAGTGTGATCAACGTTTGCATGAGCAGTAGATGTGTTAGGGAAGTAACACGTAACATTTGAATTATGCTTTGCTAAAAAGAACGAAATGACTCGAAAAAAGATTAAATTAATTTTTCTGAACGAGACTCAAAGGTCCGAGTCGGTAAAATGATCCGAACTTCCCATCACTAGTCTGCGAGGCTGCGTCTTATTCTTGTGTGACGGGTGTCAGTGTTAAGGCGCAATACTGCCACCTGGAGGTCAACCAGGTACTTTCGCTGGAGTATTTACATGTGGTGTTAAGAGTCCTGTTCATTTGACAGTTTTTTCATCTGCTAACATCCTTTTGTCCAATCTGTAGTCACATTTTCAAAACTCTATACACAATTAGCACAACATCCGTCTGTTGTGACCATACCATTAGCACAATTTGTGTTGTTTTCATGCAATATACAGTCAATTACCATGTTTCTAAAATGCTTATATTTTTTTCCCCCTACAAGCTTACCCAAAACCAAAATCATGGATCTTTTTAGTCATATTTACAAATGCTTAAACACAGCATGTCAGAAATTAAGACCTAATGTTCCAAACCTTAAATATAGTAATATATTGTAGTATAGTCAGTTCTTGGAATACTTCTCATTTCTGTCCATGGCTTCACTAAGTTCTGTCATTCAGAAAATGGGTTTTCATATCACTGCTATGCTGATGACACTTAACTCTACCTCTCATTCCATCCTGATGATCTGACGATAGCTGCTCGCATCTCAGCATGTCTAGCAGACATTTCTTGCTGGATGAAGGACCATCACCTTCAACTAAACCTAGCTAAGACAGAACTGCTTGTGGTTTCAGCAAACCCATCGTTTCATCACAATTTCACCTTCCAATTAGACTCATCAACCATAACTCCTTCAAAAACAGCCAGCAACCTTGGAGTTGTGATTGATGATAATCTGAATTTCACAGACCACATTACTAAAACTGCCCGGTCCTGTAGATGTGCATTATATAATATTAAGAAGATCAGGCCCTTTCTCTCGGAACATGCAACACAACTCCTTGTTCAGGCTCTTGTTCTGTCCAGACTTGACTATTGCAATGCTCTCTTGGCAGGTCTTCCAGCCAGTTCCATCAGACCTCTATAATTACTCCAAAATGCTGCTGCAAGATTAATCTTTAATGAGCCGAAAAGAATGCACGTCACTTCTCTGTTCATCAATTTGCACTGGCTACCAGTAGCTGCTCGCATTAAATTCAAGGCATTAATGTTTGCCTACAGAACCACCTCTGGCTCAGTCTGCACCCCTTTACCTAAATTCATTACTTCAGACTTATATGCCCTCTAGAAGCTTGCATTCTGCAAGTGAAATAACGCATTACTGTACCATCCCAAAGAGGCACAAAATCACTTTCACAGACTTTTTCATTAACTGTTCCCATCTGGTGGAATGACCTAACTCAATCCGAGCTTGTATAAGGTATTTTCTCTCTTTTAAAACAAATGCGCTGTGGTTCATTGTTTTATTTATGTATGTATTTTCTTTATGAAAACAGCAACAATAAAGACAAACTTTCATGAATTCTCAGCACTTAAGACTAAAATGGCACTTTGAGAAGCTTGATAAATACGGGCCCTGGACTGTTGCTCATTGGTCCAAAGTCCTCTTTTTAGATAAAAGTACTTTTTTTGCATTTCATTTGGAAATCGAGGTCTGGAGTCTGGAGGAAGACTGGAGAGGCACAGAATCCAAGCTGCTTAAAGTCCAGTGAGAAGTTTCTGAAGTCAGTGATGATTTGGTGTGCCGTGATGTCTGCTGGAGTTGGTCCATTTTTATCAAGTCCAAAGTCAATGCAGCAATCTACCAGGAGATTTTGGAGCACTTTATGCTTTCATCTGCTGACAAGCTTTATGGAGATGCTGATTTCCTTTTCCAGCAGGACTTTAGCACCTGCCCACAGTGCCAAAACTACTTACAAATCAAATAAAATCAAATCTCTTTATTGTCACACATCATGTACACACGTGTACTGATGGTGAAATTCTTAGGTACAAGACTCTGTGCCATGGCAGTACAAGCAACAAGATATGACAAATTTACAATATACATAAACAGAAATATACACACTTTACAACATATACACATTTGCACAATAAACAATAGACAATTGTACACAATATACAATACACACATTTCCATAATATACACATAGTAAACTGTATTCTCATGAGACTTATAGATGTATGTATAGATTTATATGTGACTTACAGTGATGCATACTGTTACTGTTTTACTGTGTTGTTCGTGCAGAAGAGAAGATGGAGCTGCATGTGTTCTAAGCTATTCAGTGCAAGACATGCTACAGTGCTGTCAGAGTCAGTGTGGCTGGAGTGTAGACGGAATCCAGTGTGAGGGGTGGGTGAGTATCGTTTGCTATCTGGAGTTCAGCAGTCTGATGGCCTGCGAGAAGAAGCTGTCTTGCGTTCTGCTGGTTCTGGTCCTGATGCTCCGGTACCGTCTGCCTGATGTAGCAGCGAGAAGAGTTCATGGCTCGGTGGCAGGAGTCTCTGATGATCTTCCGTGCTTTCCTCACACATCGCTGGGTGTAGATGTCCTGGAGGGAGGGAAGCTCACCTCTGACGATGTGCTGGGCCGTCTGAGCTATTCTTTGCAGGGCTTTCCAGTTGAGAGCGGTACAGGTTCCGTACCAGGCGGTGATGCAGCCAGTCAGGATGCTCTCCACAGTGCAACTGTAGAACTGTCTGAGGATTTCATATCAACCATATTCCAAGTGGTTTGCTGACCATGATATTACTGTGCTTGATTGGCCAGCCAACATGTCTGACCTGAACCCCATGTGGAATCTATGGGATATTTTCAAGAGAAAGATGTGAAACAGTCGATCCAACAATCCAGACGAGCTGAAGGCTCAATTCTGCCTCTGCAGTGCCACAGTTCTGATCGCTTCCATGCAGCACCTCGCTAATGCTGTAATTTGTGCTAAAGGAGCCCCGACCAAGTATTGAGAGCATAAATGAACATACTTTAAAGAACAGAACTTTTGCAAATCCTTTTTTGATTGATCTTAGGAAATAATCTAATATTTTGAGATACTGGATTTTTGACTTTCATAAACTATACGCTCTAAATGCAAGATAATATTTTTTTTATTTTTTTATGTTTTACTTTGTAATGGATCTAAAATATATGAAAGTTTCACTTTTTTAAATGTTACAAGAAAACAATTATCACGATAAAAAACTTTTTCATGATATTCAAATTTTGCACCTGTACATATAAAATAATAAAAAATAATACAAATAAATTCTGAAGCAATAATTACAAAAAAAACTATCAGCCTAGTACTACAGGGGTGCCCAAACTCGGTCCTGGAGGGCCAATGTCCTGCAGAGTTTAGCAAGAGCTTGATTAGTTGGTTCAGGTGTGTCTAATTGGGGTTGGAGCTAAACTCTGCAGGACACCGGCCCTCCAGGACCGAGTTTGGGGTCCCCTGGTCTAGTATAATGAGGTGCTGTATGTGCAGTATTGAAGTCCCAGCTGCTCCAGGAGTCTTTCTATGTGGAGTTTGTATGTTCTCTCTGTGTTGATGTTGGTTTCCTCTGTGTTTATCCCACAATTCAGAGATATACAGGACAGGTGACCTGGAGATGAGTATGAATATGAATGTGTGTGATGGACTGGCCATCTGGGTCCAGGGGGTTTTCCTGCCTATGACCAAGGAAAGACTCTAGCCTCCTCATGACTACATAGGACAAGCGCTAGGGAAAATGGATGGAATAAATGGATTGATGATGGATGTTCAGTATTGTGAGGGTTTTTGTCCTCCCTCTCTCTGACACTCTTTTTCCCCACCAATGTGTCTTCCTTGGTCCATGTTTCCAAACAAAATCATTCCAAAGCCATCCATTAATCAAAAGATATCCAAAAAGAAAGAAAGAAGAAGAAGAAGAAGAAAAGAAAAGACCAAAAATAGGACATCTGGCTTGCCTTTCAGCTGAAATTGCATTTAGTTGTGTTTGGAATAATTGAAAATTAAATAGTTTCTTAAAAACTTGATAACTTGATTTGATAAAATACATAATGCGATACAATCGTATATAATGGAGAAATTACAATTAGCTTCAAGCTACACATGACAATTAATGAGATTAATACAGCACTTCTACTTGAATGTGACTATCAATCCCTATTGAGTGTTTGTAACAACTTCTGACTGCGATCAAATGTGGATTTTGATCAAATGATGATGCAGAAATATGTTGTTAGTTACATTCTAGAATAATTTTATGTGCAAGAAACACAGTTATAACTTCTGTGGGGCGTGAAGAAAAAGTAATGTTGCCTGAAAGTAATAAGTAAAGTAACAATATTGCATTTGAAAGGAGTAAATAGTAATGAGTAATACACTATACTCTTAGAGTAACACTGGTTATGAGTGAAATGTATGTTTTCTGACTGGGAATTGTTGCCAGTGTTATGGTGAAACAAGCTTGTTTTGAGACCTATATGAAGTGTTTTGTTGGTCTGAGTGAGTTTTTGGAGGTGAGATCAACTGTTTGGCCAAGATTCATGTTGATAATGCAGACTGTATGAACAGTTTTGAAAATGTGGCTTCAGTATTGAACAATGCTTGTTAGCAATTGAGAAAAACTGTAAACATTAAGTATACAGTACACAATACAGTGTACAATGATAAAAACAATTTAATGTTTAAATGTTTTTTTTTCTGGTGTGCCCATTAGAGGGTGAAATAGTTGTCTTTCAAGCTTACTTTTTAGTACTGACATCACTGTTAGAGACAAAGTAGGTCTGTGAGTATCTTGTGTGATTAAACCACTAATGATGCATTATACAGATAATCATTTCACTGGCCCCTGTGTCAGCCATTAAGGACCCATTAGTGGTATAATTATCAAACAATATTCGTACTCTTTATTTGTAATAGTTCATTACGTCATTATTGACATTTTTGCCATTCAGCATTTGAAACTGTAAACTCTAACAGAAAACACTCAGCAGTCAAGTTTTTTTTTTATTTCATGTGGTGAAGATGTTACTTCACGTTTCAACTTGATAATCTGCATGACACGTCAAGACTTGACTGTGGTGTACCGGACTTCCCCAAATTACTGTGAACGTGGGTAGAATAGTTTTTGATTCTCATCAGCAGTTTGCACATATTCATTTAGAGATTTTATTTTGGTGCATCTCTGCTGCAGATATCATTTGCATGTTACAAGATCCACTATAAGTTATTGTTATAGTTATCGAGAATTAATATGCACATTTTATTCATCTCATTGTATAAACAGAGTAATTACAATCAAATGTTTTCCTGTTAATTTATCTGATATGTTTTTATTGAAAACCTTGATCCAACATGCATTGTTTTTGCTAGAAAAAAGTGAGCTCAGTGACTGATTTCAGCTTTGGGCCTTTTAGGGTCTTGTAAATACACACAAATGAACTATTGCTCTCACAGTTTTGGAAATGTCATGTTCTTATTAAGAGAATCTTCAGCGATAAGGCTACTCTGAAAACAGTTGTTTATATTCATGACAGAATTAGAAATGAGAGTTTGCCTAAGTCAACAGTCAGCAGATAGGAGACAAATGAAATGAAACACCATTGATCCAAGAGTCAAATGCACATTGGAGAATCCCTTCGCCAGTTCATCATCAGCAGTCATTTCTTGCTATGTTTAACGTTGATGTGCTGCTTCCTCCATTAGGAAACCACTGAACAATAGAGTGATTCAGGGAGTCTCTAATCATTAGATGTTTCCAGGGTCATGGCTTGATTTCAAAATAATAAGGGTGGATCTCATGAATGTATATTCAGCAGTGTTAAAATGGGTTTTATAGTCCCTTCTGATGACAGGACATGGAAAAACATTTCCGGCACTTCTAGAAAATTGTCTTTATTGTTTTTAAGCACTTCAAATACATCACACTATTGGAGATATAGACATACAGCTGACAAACTGACATACATTGACAAATCAGCAATAAACAAATCAGGTCAGACAACCACAATATCATATTGCGTTGTGGAAATAGATTCTACAGTGTATTGAAGTCTATTTAGAGTTAAGACAGTATAAAGGTAATTATTTTAAGTGTGGCTGTCAATGTAGTCAAGTTCAAGTCAAGTTGAGCTTTATTGTCATTCCGCTACATGTGTGGACATACAGTGGAACGAGATGTCGTGCCTCACAGGACCACGGTGCTACATGAATACAGACATACAACAATGAAGTAAAACAGTATAAACCTATACACAACTAACCTACTGACAGATTCTGACTATAAATATGCTATATATAAAAATGTTTACCTATACATAAACTAAAAAATACAAACTGTACAACTGTAAAAATGCTTTGCAAATACTGTACATGTGCAAAGAGAAACATTGTGAGTCAAGCAGCTGGCTGGTGAAGAGTGTAAGATTAGTTTTTAGTGCGTGAGCATGTTAACATACATATATTACTGAGTCTTTTGTGGGGTTATGTACACACAGTAGTGTGTGAAAAGTGTCTAGTGTGAATAGAGGAGAGTGTGTTACTATAGGTGGTTTGTACAGGCCCACTCACCTGTGTGTAGCACACTTTGAATTGCACAAAAAGTTTGAAAGGTTTATTTTTTTTTGTGATGTGGTAAGGTTGGGGTTTACCTTCTTCCTGATGGTAGGAGCTGGAAGAGACTGTGGGAAGGATGGGTGGGGTCCTTCACGATACTATTTGCTTTGCTGGAGCATCGTGTAAGGAAAATATCCAGGATGGAGGGGAGAGGGGCACCTATGATTTTTGCAGCGGTGTTCACTGTCCGCTGGAGGGCCTTGTGGTCAGCAGCACTGCAGTTCCCGTACCAGACAGTGATGCAGCTGGTCAGCGCACTCTCAATGGTTCCCCTGTAGAAAGTGGTGAGGATGAGTGGAGGGAGACTTGCTCTTTTCAGCCGGTGAAGAAAGTGTAGGTGCTGTTATGCCTTCTTGGAGAGTGACATGATGTTGGTGGCCCAGGTGAGATTCTCTGTGATGTACCATATAACCAGTGTTGGGAGTAACTAGTTACATGTAACGGAATTATGTAATTTAATTACAAAATAAAAGTAATTGTAATAAGTTACAGTTACATGTGTAATTAAATTACAGTTACGGTTACAAAGAGGGAAAGAACAGATTTTTTAACACACACTCCCACATGTAGACTGCTCTAAAATATGAAATACCAATGTTTCAGAAGTCTATAACATGCTTATCCAATAAGTCTTAAATTTCCTATATGGGTTTATGTATATGGAGTTTTTTCGAAGGCATCATTAGATTCCATGTCATAGCTATGCAAAGATTTGATTTCAAAATCAGTGTCAGCTATTAAAATATTTCTTGTTATGATTTTAAATCTGTATTTACCTCATAATGATTTTAAAGTAAGTCTGATTTTGAGGTGGCTGTGCTTCAAAGGGGACATCAGATGCCCATTTTCCACAAGTGGGTATGATTCTTTGGGTAATCTTGAAATGGTCTCGTGGGCGTGTAAAAGAACACAGCGACTCGTTTCAGGGGGCATACATGTTAATGAGCTCTGCTCATCCGCCCCTTTCTTCTGTGGAGAGCAAGGCGATTTGCAGATAATCATAAAAATATAAAAGTGTCAAACTTACTTCTTCTGGATGTGTAGCTGGATCATGAACAATGGTTGCTAATCCATCCTTTAGTTTGAACTTTTTAACAAAAAAGCTTGAATTGTCCCTCATTCAGAAAGCAGTCTGGGTTAAAATGATTTTACGCAGCCAGAAATAAACTAATTTAGTGAAAGTGAAGTGATGTGTGGCCAAGTATGGTGACCCATACTCAGAATTTGTGCTCTGCATTTAACCCATCCAAGTGCACAAACACACACCGTGAACACACACACACCGTGAACACACACCCGAGCAGCAGTGCAGCCTTTACTGCGGCGCCGGGGAGCAGTTGGGGATTCGGTGCCTTGCTCAAGGGTCTCACTTAAGTCGTGGTATTGAGGACGGAGAGAGCGCTGGTTATTCACTACAAAATCAAAATGGCTTGATAATTGAGACTGTTTAGGCTTTTGGGGGGATTGAAAAAGGAGTGAATTTTTACCATTGTAGGGTGATTGTGTCCACACTGCAAAGACATATTTATATGCAAATGAAGATATTTTGCATCCACTGTCTCCTTTAAATTATAATATTATCATCTTAATTCAAGTGATGAAGGGAAAGTCTGACAGTAGTCAGTGTTGAGCACTACTGTAAGTTTAACCCTCTGGTTTACATGTTTAAAAATGATTGACAGTTGAAAACATTAGAAATTTGAAAAGTAATCAAAAAGTAATCAAATGTAATCAGTTACTTTACTTTTATAAAGTAATTAAAAGTTACACTACTTATTACATTTTAAGTGGTAACTTGTAATCTGTAACCTATTACATTTCCAAAGTACCTTCCAACACTGCTTATAAAGCACATAGTGTCTTATTCTATTCTATTCTATTCTATTCTATTCTATTCTATTCATTGGCAGCAAACTAAAGTGTGACCATAAACGTTAATAGAAATGTGAATATATAATATATATTAGTCCATACACACGAAGTCTGGGAAAGTTAATGGTGAAGAGTTTTTAAACAAACCAAGTTACCATCATACAACTGCACATACCCATGGACACTTCATGCCATATCATTAATCCGCCGTGGAGTCCCCGGATCCGCCGTGGCCGCCCGAGGCTCCCGATCCGCCGTGGACTCCCGATCCTCCGTGGCCGCCCGAGGCTCCCGATCCGCCGTGGCCACCGATCCGCCGTGTGAGGTCCCGGGTCACGACATTTCCGTCCGCCGTGGCCGGAGGCTCCCGAGCCACCCTTTCAATTCCGCGCCTGGAGATCAGGGGACCTGTAGCACAGGCAGGTGGCCTCCAGGGGCGAGCTTCGGATCTTGATCGGGATGGCCACGGCGGATGGGAGCCTCGGGCGGCCACGGAGGATCGGGATCGGGCGGCCACGGAGGATCGGGTATATGAATGTGTGTGTGCAGTGCATGATAGTCCAGATGTGATGTAGTTGTAAGATTGTAGGCTAGTCAAGGACAGTGAGCCAAACGATCATCTCAGAGGACTCTGCAGTCCAGCTCACACTGTATAAAGCCTACTTTGGTATTAATTTTCCAGGTTTGGCTGAACAGCTTAAGGCTTTGAAGGATCCTGGTAGAGCTTTTCTTAATAAGTTACCCCTAAAAATAAAAAGGTCTCTAGACCGACCAAAACAGAGATTCGTCAACTATGGTTTCAATCTTTTCTTCAGGTTCCTATGCCTGTGCGTTGATTCGACTTATCTCATGAAGAGGTGGTGGATAACAGCATAACATTTCGATTATATTAATATTGAAAACGAATACTTATTACAAAGTTCTCTGGAAAGCGGGTGGGCAAAATAGGAAGTGACAGCGGGAGGTGTGACTAGTACTACTTGTGATGTGCGAAAAGCTGAGAGCTGAAGGCGTGAACACTCAGAGCGCAGCGTTCGAGTATCACATTCACCGGGAACTATAAGGTAGGATAAGAGATACATGTAGTTTTGTGCTCATTTAAAAGCTATTCACACTGTGCTACGAGCGAGTGACGCGACAAAGGAAAGCACACGTTAAGGTGTGCTTTTTCATGTGTAATAGACTAGAATAGGTGATAGTTTTGGCGTCGCTCGCAGTATAGACGTCGCGCTCACTTGTTGTGATGTTCTGTTAAGACAAAACTTGTAATTAGATACCAATCAAGAGCAGCAGCATTATTGTTATACATATCAGTTATATGAAACTATACAATTTTGTTGGTGTTTCAGTATCGACTAACTGTTACGACATTTTAATGTCGTTTGCTCTGCTTGCGTAATCGGTTTGGTGAAGATGGAATATCGACACATGTAATGCTGGAAAAGCCCACTGTATGATTCATATGCAAAAAAAAAAAAATGTCCACACAATGTAATATTTAACTTAAAAGTACAACTGGACAATTTTTTATTAGTATAATGCAAGCATTGCGATATAATGTGAATAAGCAATGCTATATAGTGGTTCTGCTTACAATTACGCATTGTTTTTATTGCTATTGAAATCAGTTATTGGAGAGACCGGGGCTAGTTGTCACTGGGGTTGTATATCAAATAATCAGACTAGAAAATAAGCATATATTCAGGTAAATGTCTACTATATAATGTTGTATAACACTGTATAATATGCCGTTTTTATTTGCATTCCTTTTTTAAACACTTTTACTGTTTCTGAAAAGCGTTTACTGGCAGGTTCCATTGCGACAGCTTACACATATTGCCTGACAATATGCTATGTAGTGCAGGATGCCCACTTTGCATGCCACAAAGGGTAATATGGTCAGTGAAGTTCCTGGGTTATAACAGCAGAAATATTCACAAGCTGTTTTGAAGTCAAGACTATAAGGTCTCTTAGCGTATACATTATATAGCATACTGAATAATAATAATACATTTTCTATTTAGAAAATGCTGAACGAAAAGATAGTATCTGACATTGTAAGTCCTGACAAGAAAAACATATTTTGAGGTAATATAGTGTCTGTGGTTAAAAAAAAAACAACTACAACACGAATTCATTTCCTGCTTTCGGTAAGAGATTGCAGATAAATATGCAACGATGAGAAAGAAACCTAATGCTTTCCAGAACATGTAATCATGAGAAATAAATGTAACTCTCAATGCTGCTCTCCCACATTTCTACTTAATAAACGTGACGTTCACGTATCCTATGTTAAATGCAGAGACAACGCTAAAGCCCAAAGTAGGCAGTGCAAAAATGTGTATAGCTATAGCCCAAAAGGATGAATGTGTTAACATCATGTTTTGTGACAGTATCAAACATTGTCCAAACCATTGTCTGAGCTTGGGGCGGGACTGTTAGTTTGGCCAGCCAGTGGCAGTTGGGGGTTCAGGCATTTGGGAAACCTGTTTGAAAACAGTTTTAAACTATTTCAGCTTCATTATTTCAATGTGGTGCAGAAAGTAGACACATTACTTTTAAGGCAACACCTACTATAAAAAAGTAACTATATAAAAGTCTAGAGTGTTTAATACATTCCAACCATTATAAACAGAGAGGGGAATACTATCCTCCATCTCCAGCTCAGGCAATATCATTTTTAGATGACTACTTCAAAGTATATTGGAAGGAATCTAATTTTATTTTATATTGCCTTTTTTGATCTTTTGTTCTCAGGTGCACAAGATGACGACTGCTACCACTGTCTTTGTGACCGTTGGAAATAACAGCACTGCCAACACATTCATTGACTCAGAGTTTCGTTACACTGTCTTTCCTATATTCTATGGCCTGGTCTTTGCCTTGGGGTTAATAGCCAACTGCTACGCTCTTTATGTGTTGCACCATATGCGGGAGTCTAAAGCCATGAATGAGATTCGGATCTATATGACCAACTTGACCGTTGCAGACTTGCTGTTTGTGTCCGCTCTACCATTCTGGATTGGCTACTACGTGAATCACGGTGACTGGAAGTACTCAGATCCCCTCTGTCGTGTCACAGGCTCGTTTTTCTTCATCAACACTTACTGCTCTATTCTCTTCCTTACTGTCATCAGTATTAACCGTTACTGGGCCGTTACCAGGCCGTTGGTGGCCGCTTCTTCTGACTGTTGGAAACGTGGAGCAATCGTCTCAGCGTTCATCTGGATCGTCACTCTTGCGGCTGCAGTTATATATCTCACTCAGCCGGGAATCCAGAAGGACAATAATATTTCTCGCTGTTTTGAGGGTTATCAAAACGAGGATGACTCTGATATATACACAGTGGCTGTCACCCATTTCATCATTATTGGCTTGTTCTTTCTTGTTTTATTGATGGTGATTGTCTGCAATATTTTGATTGCTCGAGCTCTTCTGACGCAACCCATCAGTCAGCCTCGAGCCAGCACAGGAAAGCGTCCCAGTGGTACCAAGCGCAGAGCTTTGAGGATGCTGTGTGCTGTCATAGGCGTCTTTGTGATCTGTTTCCTGCCCCACCACGTGGTTCAGGGTCCCTGGGTGTTGTCTGTGCTGCACTTGAGGAAAGATTGGAACATGAATACTCACCAACGCTTAAACGATCTTCACCAGATCACCCTTATGCTTATGGGGCTCAACTGCCTTCTAGACCCGCTGGTGTATTGCTTCGCCACCACAAAGTTCCGCAAGTACATCGAGAACCATTTCACAAAGGTCAAGCATAACAAAAACAGTTCACGCAACACATTAAGCACGGCTATGTCACTGAAGAGCAGACATAAAAGTGAAATATGAAAAGCAGAAAACAGCTGAGAAATATTTGGTTTCTACTTATTTTAACCAATTATAATCTTATATAGACTGTTTTATATTTTAGTGCAATTTAATTTCAATTAATCCAAATTAAGTTCTGTTTGGATTCTTAAAGGGATAGTTCATCTAAAAATTCAAATACTGTCATCATTTACTCACCCTCATGTTGTTCCAAACTTGTATGATGTGTATATATATATATATATATATATATATATTAAAAAAATGCCTTAAACAAACCAGTCAAAATCTTTTTTTGTTTTCCACAGAAGTAACCGTGAGGCTCGGCAAGTGATGATAGAACTTCAATTTTTAGGTGAACATTCGGAAAGTTAGGGACTTGGGTTTTTGTCAATTTATTGAAATGTAATTAAATTATTGACATGATTTTCAATTGCTGTCCCTTGCAGACAAACAAGAGAGAATTCAATCTCTTCAAATTATTTAATGCATATGAAAAATCCTTAATAGACTGAAATATTAAGCTTTATTTTAGACTCATATTTGATTCTTGTATTGTCATATTGTCTTTCAAATTCACCAAAAAAGTAACGTGCAGGATTTTTTTTTCGTAGATGACAACATTTTTATTTTTGGTGAACTGTGCCTTTAAATGTTTGCACTTTTGTAGGTGAAATATCTATATAGGTTAAGCAAACATATTATCAGTAAAAGGATTGTTATTCTCTGTTAGATGTGGTGTTCATTCTTGTGTTAAGAATAATGAAAACATGACGTCATATCAGTAGACTGTCTTCTATAGAATAAGGACGACAAATGAGTGAAGAGGATGCTTGTGGTTGATCTGACCAAAACAAGAAGTGATAAGAATAGAAGACAGCTCATTTGTTTTTTTAGACATAATGCAGATGAAAGAAGCTTCCTTTTCCCCATAATACTAGAGCTTCACTGTCTATCTTAAAAAGGGAGAGATTGAGGTGCTGCTGAGGAGTTTGGATTATCTGGAATATATATTGAACTGCGTCAAAAGGTGGTCAGTTGAATTCAGTTTCATGTTACTATGACAACAAATATTTATTGTACTACCTTGCTTGTTTTGAAGTAGCTCTATGAGGAGCATTCTGTGGGCATTTATACTTGAAATGACCACCAGTAAACTTTGTATTTTCTTTTGCAATGGTTTTTTCCCACAAAGAAGTTTAAAAAGTATTCTGAATACGAAGTGTTGACTCTCATTTGGTTCTTAATTATAAATCTATGAACTGAAAATAAAATTTCTGCACAAGTGCTGTGATAGTATTTGTGATCCTGGACCACAAAACCAGTGAAAAGGGTCAATTTTTGGAAATTGAGGTTTATACATTATCTTGAAATTCTGGAATCTGAGGGTGCAACAAAAAAAAAATCTAAATATTGAGAAAATCGTTTTTAAAATTGGCCAAATTCTGTTCTTAGCAATGCATATTACTAATCAAAAATTAAGTGTTTATATATTTACAGTAGGAAATTTACAAAATATCTTCATGGAACGTGATCTTTACTTAATGTCCTAATGATTTGTGGCATAAATTTAAAATCAATAATTTTGACCCATACAATGTATTTTTTATTTTGACTTAAGACTAGTTTTGTGGTCCAGGGACACATTTATTTAATAGTATGTGATTTGTTTTTTCTAATATACTGTAAGTTGAAATCTGTTTTGTATGTATTGTTTATATGTAGTGCATTGCAAAGCCAGATTTATGTGTTTGAAAATATGCATTTAAATTCCCAGTAATGTCTTGCCATTTTGTAGTGTTTAAAAAGGTGTGTGCATGAGCTGTGTGTTTTATGGTGGTCCTTTAGACAATTATTCAATGATGTTTATTTCCTTGTGGAATTAACGTATTTAAATAGAGCATAATGCTTGTATGACAGCTGCTTCTGCTAAATCTTTCTCAGTAATTAACTTCCGCTTTAAGCAGGAAGTTTTGCAAGAAGGTGTTATGTACGATGCTAAATGTAAAGTTATGAAAGTTCTCCTTTACTCACCCTCATGCTGTTCCAAACATGTGTGACTTTCTTCTGTGGAACATGCAGAAAGTTAGGGACTTGGGTTTTTGTCCATTTATTGAAAGTGAATGGTGACCAAATCATCCCTTTCAACGTTTCGATGAAAAGAAGAGTGTGAAGGATAGGTGTAATGGAAAAACTCCTTGTCTCACATTCTATCAGCTGCAAATGCTATTCATTCAATTAATTATTTCAATATAAAAACAATGTATATATTTCAAATGTTCATTGATGTTTGCTCATGAAATAAGGCTTTGTGTGTCATGTAAACTAATCAGCACTGAAAAAGTAAACTAATTATAATAATAAAAACATTAAAAAAATGTATGTTTTTGCTTTTCTGTGCATTCAACTTGATATGTTTTGTCTTGATAGATAATATTCTATTTTTCAGGTAAACAATAACAAGCAGCTTTAGATTTCAGCACTCATGCATGCTGGGTTTCAGGTTCATATCAACATTGTGTACATCTGCGGCCCCCATGGTGACTTAAAATAGTGATCAGTGATTAGTCTTATGTTGCCAGATAAGTACAATAAAATCAGTTTACTTTAACTTTTACTCAGTTTTCCAAGGGAAAAGTTATGTTATGTACTATTCAAAATTACATAATTCCCATAATTAGGTTAAATACAACTTTAAAGAGACGTTCACCCAAAAATACATAATTTACTAATGTCGTACCAGACCTTTGCACTATGAAACACAAAAGAAGAGATATTAAAAAAGTCACTGTATATGCAAATGGTGAAAGAATCTTCATTTTTGGGTGAACTCTCTCGTTAAGATCTACAGTAGTGGCCAAAATTATTATAACACCTGACAGATCTGAAAATATTTACCTTTTTTTCTCCAAAACATGAGTTAATTTCATAATGCTCATGAAACATGCAGATGGTTGCTCTGAGCACAACGAATATCAGATGAAGTGAGTCGTACTGTTTTTATCAACTTTTAATTTTAATATTAATATTTGGTATGTCCACCTTTTCAGTAATTAGAGCAGCACATCTCTCTGGCATAGTGTCAATATATTTCCTAGGAACTTCAACACTAATATTGAAGCAATTTAAGCAAAAGGCTTTCCTTTGAATGTACAATAGATCTGTCCAGTTTATTTTCCAACTCTCCCCAAATTTGCTGGATGAGTGTGAGGTCCAGACTTTGAGGGGGCCTGTCCATCATTTTCAATCTATCCAGCAGAGTCTTCCATCGCAGGTAGTTCCGGCAATAGTTCGCTTTATCGGTATTGCAATGGCCAATAAAAAAAAAAAAAACTGAAACCTCTTAAATATGCTAACTGTTCTAATAATTTTGGCCACCACTGTATAGAAACCATTGATGGTCTGTGGTTGATCTTTAGAAAATATTTTTAACCACACCTAAAAAAAAAAAAAAAGCAAATGTATTTACAATAATACTTAATAAAGCCTTACAGGCAAAACAGCTGAAAAGCTTAAAAAAATGAATGTATATGTATATATCTTCAAGTGCTGTCCTAAATGTTTTGGTTTGTTATTTCACCTGTACTGTGGTCATCTTTCTGAGGTGGGGCTACTTTTATAGATGTAGAAATTCTATAGTTATGTAATTCATGTAGGTGGAATCTGTCAACAGTGCTTTATGAATATTTATTCCCTATCCTTCCCTAACATTTCCATTCCTGGAGAGATACAGTAAAAATAATCAGATTTTTTTTTTAGTATTGGTCTTGTAAACTAAAATGGGGGTATTTTGTTTGCAAATGTTTGCCAGATGCATAAATATGCTGCTAGAAATGATTTGTAAGAAATTTTATTCAGGAGACAAACAGTATTTTTCTTCAACATTTTAAAGTGAAGCTGTAAAACAAATATCTAAAATGTAAAATAAATCAGCTTCCTTCCTTCTGAGGGACAGTCTCATTAAATGCTTAAACTGTTCTCTGATTAGGAATTTTTCCTCAAATCACTAGTTAATGAAAATGTCACAATAAATAAGTCTATGAAGATTGTCTTGATGCCCCAGAGAGCAAATTTTCTTTTCTTTTGCACACTGTGTAAATCTAGACTGTATTGATTATTTCGAGGAATACCGTGTGTGTGTGTGTGTGTGTGTGTGTGTGTGTGTGTGTGTGTGTGTGCTGCGAAGGGTTAGTTAAGCAGAAAATAAAACAAATACAAAAATTTAAATAAAATAATAATAATAATATATTAATCATGTTCTGTTATATGGGTTTGGCTACATCAAAAGATCAGCCAATGTTTATTAATTTAATTAAACATGTCTAACAACAGCTCCCTATCTAATTATGTGAAATAAAGAATAATGTATATAAAGCTTTTTTTAAGACAAAGTTTTTAGAATTTTTTTTTTAGATAACAGCATTTGTTATAAAATAATTTACAACCAATAAATATTTATCATGCAATGCAAGTCTTAAGGGGAAGTTGTGGCCTAATGGTTAGAGTAGAGTCGGACTCGTAATCGAAAGGTTGCGAGTTCGAGTCTCGGGCCGGCAGGAATTGTAGGTGAAGGGAGTGAATGTAATTAATTAAATAATTTGTTACATTTATATAGTGCTTTTCTAGGCACTCAAAGCGCTTTACATAGAAGGGGGGAATCTCTTCATGAATGAATGAATGAATGAAAGAATCATGCATTTATATAGCGCTTTATTGTGTATTGCTGTACACCCAAAGCGCTTCACAATCATGTGGGGGGGTCTCTCCTCAACCTCTACCAGTGTGCAGCAACCACTTGGATGATGCAATGGCTGCCACAGGACAACGGCGCCAGTGCGTTCACCACACACCAGCTACAGGTGGAGAGGAGAGAGAGTCATAGAGCCAATCAAGTGGATGGGGATTATTTGGAGGCCATGATTGACAAGGGTCAGTGGAGGGAATTTGATCAGGACACCGGGGTTACACCCCTACTCTTTACGAGAAGTGCCATGGGATTTTTAATGACCACAGGTTTAACGTCTTATCCGAAAGACAGTGCTTTTTTGACAGTATAGTGTCCCCATCACTATACTGGGGTGTTAGGACCCACACAGACCACCCCCTGCTGGTCTCACTAACACCTCTTCCAACAGCAACCTAGTTTTCCCAGGAGGTCTCCCATCCAGGTACTGACCAGGCTCAACCCTACTTAGCTTCATTGGGAAACCGGTCTTGGGCTGCAGGGTGATATGGCTGCTGTACAGCACTCTCCCCACTTCAATACCACGACTGAGGTGCCCTTGAGCAAGGCACCGAATCAACTGCGCCACAGCATAAATGGCTGCCCACTGCTCCGGGTTTGTATTCACGGTGTGTGTGTGTGTGTGTGTGTGTGTGTGTGTTCACTGCTGTGTGTGTGCACTTTGGATGGATTAAACTCAGAGCACAAATTCCGAGTATGGGTCACCATGGTCATATATCACTTCACTTAATAATAAAAATAAAAACGAAATTTTGTACCATAGTTTTACAAGTCTCTCCCCAACACCAGAGAGAGCCCTCACCCAACTCATAGGCTGTCCTCGGTCGTTTTTTTATTTTTTTCAATTTCTTCTGATATGTGATATAGATATTATTATGAACAACTAATCCATGTTTTTTTTTGTTTGTTTTTTTGCGTACATTTTCTGATAAGTTGTTACACTCAGCATGTATGTCAAAATAAGGAAGAAAATATATGTTGCTACTAGTTCTGTCAAAATTAAGCGATTCATTTTTACAGTTTAACGCCTTAAAATTATTTAACGCCGCTAACGCAGGGGCGGGGCTAGGATGGGCCACTCCACTCTAGCTGCTACTTCTGTCACTTTTTTTCTTGACAAGGAGTGCAATTATTCAGTCGCAGTAAGTCTTTACACCACATCAAACTGGAGACGTTTCAGACGCGTGTCACGCGCTTCCTCTTCACTTCAGCTCCAGGCGCGAGACAAACGAGCGCGGAAACGGTCCTGTGCTCATAGCACGTGCTCTTGCTCGCACAAATGCGGCAGTGCGCGCTGTAGCCTTTATAATTTCATATCAAAGCGTGAAATAAACTACGAGCATGCAATGTCGTGGTCAGTTAAGACATGAAGTTACCAAAAAGTAAATTAAAGCTGCCTCAAATCTGTGCATGCATGTAATATGTTATGAGTTACATTTAGAACATGTCTCTGAAATGGTTTTAAACTGTCCCGGAGTAGCCCAGCACTGTCTCCCTCATCTAACACACCCGATTCAACTCGTCAGTTCATTAGTAGAGACTGAAATGGGTCCGAAAAGGTGATGAGAGTTTATAGAAAACACGATGCGTGTCAGATCCGCGTCACGTTCAGCAGCAACAGCTCTTAAATAAATAACAGCCAAATAACCTAATAACCAGCTGCTTTGATGACTGTTCATCAAAGAAAAAAAAAAATGAGGATATCAATAAGCTTAACATATATCAAGTACTAATCTGTATTTAGTTTAGAATTTAGTGTTTGATAACTTTATTCAATTTCTTTATATTTCTGCAAAATTACTAAATGTAATTGTAAATTTACATTTAATGTAAATGTGAATGTTCTGCTGAGGGGCACAGGTAGCTAAATATGACATTTATTATAATGGGTTTATGTGAAGATTGTTTAAAGTTCACTTAAATTAGAAGATATTTTTAAAGTCTAATAAATGTTAAAATTGATAGCTCTTAATCATAATGTAAAGTTGAATGGCTATAGTCAATGGTTAAATATTAGGGGGGCATTTTTTATAGGGAAATCAGTATTATCGGTGATATTGGCCTTCAGTCATAAAAAAGATGACATTAAACAAATATAAAAATATACTGTCTTTATGTTGTTTGTACATTCATTTGAAGATTGAATGTGAAATTATTGCAATATAAAAGTATATTTAAAAACTTTAATGTTAGGTGGGATTAAGCGCGATTAATCGCAATTAATTTCAGAAAAATGTGCGATTAATTAGGTGTTTTTTTTAATCGATTGACAGCACTAGTTGCTACGTCTGATCCAGTCTACATTCAGGTCTGCTTTTAGAGAGCATAAGAAACTGGACTTGAAAATAAAAATATTATCTCTAATGAACACATTAAATACTGGGACTGTGTGTATGGGTAGGCTGAGCACATTTGAGACATGTGTAGAGTTGAAACACCTTAAATAACTTGAGTACACAAGAACCCCAGAGCCGTGACTTTTTTGCTTCACACATGTGTTTTAGTGTTCTCTTTGATTCTGGGAAATTTGAAATGTGTGCGTCTTTCCACTCTGAAGATATAAGGTTATATTTTAATTTCACCATGTCCCTTCCACAACGAATAGCTTATTAGTATTTTATGATTGTTAAACTTAACATATATCATTACAAACGTTACTCTGCGCTCTAAAAATATACATATTTTATGACATTGTGCCATTGTGGCAGTTGAGACACCCTTTATAGGTTGCTATGTACTGTATTCAGTAACAGTTCAATCATAGAAAATAAAATGCATACAGAGGCTGTGTGTTCTTTTATACTGATATTACCTACATTATGGGGACCAAATGTCCCCACAAGTAGAGTAACCAGTAAATTATAAGGTCCCCCATGATGAAACAAGCGTATAAATCATACAGAATGATTGAAAATGTAAACATGCAGAAAGATTCGAGTGATGCGTAGGTTTAGGGGTATAGAATTTACAGGTATGTATATTGTTATTTTTACTGTTATGTTTACATTTGTACTGTTTGCCATATATTTTCTATTGTTAAATGATTGTTCCTATTTTGTTTAACTGAATCTGAATTAAATAAAGCAAATAAATGTATTTATTTTTAAACTGTAATTATTAAAAACTGTAATTTATTACATTTGCAATAAATGGTTAGCCAGCTTTAGAGCATTAAGAATAGGTGTCTCAACTGTGCCATGCTACTGTTTCAACTATACACCATATGGGTGAACCTCATTTTTATGAGCTAACTGTAAAAATATAAACTACTTATGGATATTATCAATCTATGATATTTTAGTACACAAGTCAAATAAATATCATGTGAAAAATCACTTCATTTCAGAATCTAGTTTTTGCGTAGTGATGAAAAAAGCAGAGAGTGTCTCTACTGTACTCAGTCTACCCTACTTTTTACGTACAGTTGACTATAGGCTATACTTACAGTTTACTTACCAGACTGGTGTTTTTATGGATTAGTGCAAATACATTCCCTTTCAAAAATATTATAAAAATCTTACTGAATATTTGATGAATAGAAAGTTCAAATGAACGGCATTTATTTGAAATGAAAATGTTCTATAAGATTACAAATGTCTTTACTGTCACTTTTAATCAAATTATCGTGTCCTTGCTGAATTAAAATATTAAAAAACACTGACCCTAATGGGTATTTTTCCTAATTAGGGCAGATCTGATAAAAAGAATGCTGAGACTTGTATATAATATGTATAAATATAACTAATCCTGAATTAATATTATATTAAATATATATATATTTAATGAAACCGTTTGATGACATTGAACAAGCCGGTAAAATAAATTAAGATACATAAATAATAAAATATAAAAATTATTAAATGAATTGACATAAAGTTATAAATCTAGCCAAAAAGTAGCACACATTGTTAGTACTAATCTTCATGGCATTAAATCACTCACATGCTCAGTATCTCCTACCACTCGCTAATTACTACTCAAAGACCTGCTGCCTCCAATTAGTAAGGTCCTAGTGTTCATCACTAGGCGAGGTGATTGTTAAAAACTTTACAAGACTAACGTCAAACTCAATGAGCACTGCAGAAACTCACCCTCCTGTAGGTGGAGAGAACAACGAACAGAGAACAGTGAGAATATGCAACGAGACAGGCAAGAAAAAGGAAAGCGCAGAAAGAAAGCAAGACAAATTAATTTGCTTTGTACAATCCTTCCAAACAGTTGAATTGAAAGTGCTTTTACTAAGAGACTTATTACAGCAATCAATTTAGTTTTGTTTCCTTTGTCCCTCGGAAACCAATTAGTAAATTTAATTTCACTCAGATTTAGAGCGGGAATGCAGCATAGAGGAAACTAAAGAAGACTATTGATCTGATGCTAATAGGAAAATCTGCACGATTGGGGCGGTTGCGTATTGCGTTGGGGTGCGCCGAAGAATGAACGAGACAGGGAGTAATGAAAACACCAAGTTTTGTTGTTCAAAGTAAATGTTTGATTTCGCACTGGGAGCGATAACAAAGTAATCGTATTCCACGCATTCACTTTGTGCACAGCTCAGCAGTTCGCTTGTAATGCCTGTTGTTGTCTTTTAACGGCTGCCATTCTAATGAATAATCATAGCCACTGTGTGCTGCATTTCTGCTGTCATCATTGATCATTCATCCTGAATTGACTACTGCTGCCATAAATACACCACTAGGTGGCAGCAGCAGGCAGCAAATGACACGCGTTTGTCTGGCAGGCCCCCTGTTTTTTTGGTCAGGCTTCTTGGTTTCGCTGAGGCTGTGCGGTCATGACGTCAAAATGACACAGGAGAGGTTGTACAGATTGACAGTGGCATCCCAGAATGCCAAAAGAGTTTCACCGGTAGTTCTTCTGACACAGTCGACATTCGTTCAGTGAGTTTGAGGACTATTGTTTATTACAGGCGTAACAAGAGGTCATGATGGCACAGTTAAACGGCCTGTCAGGGCCCCCCACGCCGCAGTGTCTGTGTCGGCTTCTGCCTCCGCCGCTAGACACATCCGCTCCACGCAAATAACAAGTGCCACTGCGCATCTCTGTTCATTCCAGACCCCCCCCCCCCCCCCTCGCACCTGCCCTGGTCGTTCACTTAGTATGAGATGAGATGCCATTCATGTGTTTGATGGCGCTGCTTGTGTGGATTCCTCCCTTGAGGCAGAGGAACGCCGCTGTTTATCATGAACGGGGGTTTTGCAGTCTCATCATCCATTTTGTGGGAAGCTGGCGCGCATGGGGGAAATTGGATGTCAACTGTGTTTGTCACATTAATGGGAAACATGTGTGATTGTGACAGACAGGAACTCGCTGTGGCGCTTCACTGCTTCCCTCAGAGCCCTCCAGAGAGAGATAGAGAGAGAAGAGAGAGAGAGAGAGAGGAGAGAGAGAGAGAGAGAGAGAGAGAGAGAGAGAGAGAGAGAGAGAGATAGAGAGAGAGAGAGTTACATTTCTAGAGAGATCGGAAGCAGAGATAGGGAAAAGTGGAAAATAGATTCAGTCTGAAGCTCCACATGTATCATGTGGCATTTCCCTGCCACCACAAGAACTTATGAACTCTGAGTATTTTCAAGAAACTAAAATTAATGTGGTCTACAATATCTGGAGAAAGCCGTTAGCATTACCATTCATCCCAATAAATGTTGCTGCTTGGCTGGCACAGTGGCTCTTATATTGCTTGAAAAAAAATACAAAAATAACAACCTTTTGAATTTACTTTACTTTTGAATTTCAGTTAAAGAAAAATAGTATTTTTTCACCTGGATGGTATAGCTGTTATAATATAATGTCTATAGTCTATAATGTCTATAATATATATAACAAATTATATTATAGCATAAAAAGAGAAAGAAAGAAACAAACAAAGGATAAATGATGAAATAATATAATATATACAATAATATATTTTCATATTACTTGTAAAAGGGAAAATAAAAAAAAATCAAATAATAAATCAATAAATAATAATAATAATGATAACAAATGATCAGAATGAACAGCTATCTTTTAGAACAGTTAAGACAAATGCTTTTTACATCAGGACATAATAGGTGTTATTTGTATGACTTGCAAAAAAGATAAGAATTAATGCATGAAAAATAAGTAATCAAATGATGATGATGATTATGGTAACACTTTATTTTACGGTGTCATTGCAACACATTACATGTACTTACTATTATAATACCAATAAATTATGCATAATTAAATGCAAGTAACGCTAAGCCAAACACAAATCCTAACAATAACCATACAGTAAACACATGTAGTTTATTAATATTACTCAGTACTTAAATGTGTATAATTACACTGTAACAAGGACACCTTAAAATAGTGTAACCATTATTATTAATAATAATAATAAATAATTGCATCGGACATACATTTTTAGTTACAAGATGTCATTGTTACAGTGTAATTATACATTAAATTAAGTAAAATGAATTACCTACATATACTTGCTATACGGTTAGGGTTTGGCTTAGGGTTACTTGCATGTAATTATGCATAATCTATTGTTATTATAATAGAAAGTACATGTAACGTGTAACAAGGACACCATAAAATAGAGTGTTACCAAACTTTTTAATGTCAGTTAATTAAGAAAAATGCTTTTTGCATCAGGATACTATAATGTGTGTTATTTATATTGAGGGAATAAAGGAAGGAAGGAAGGATTGGAATGTAAAAAGTGTAAAAAGTGATGCTGCTGACTTAACTTAAAAAAATTAAGGAAACCCGTTGCCGTAAAATTATTAAGTATATTGGAAAAATTGGAAAAAAAAGTTAAGTGACAATTGACAATTCACTTAACTTATACTTTTTTATTATTAATTACTTAATAATTTTAAGGCAATGGGTTTCCTCAATTTTTTTAAGTTAAGTCAACTTATCACTTTTTACAGTGATAAGAAGCCTATTTATGAAATATTGTGCATCATCAAGCAGCACGCAGACTCAAAAAAAAAAAATAATATATTGTTTCATCTTAAAATATTTTTTTACCCCGCTGACTTAAAATTTTAGTTTAGTCAACTAAAATATTCCAGTTTTCCCGTAAATTAACATTGAGTATCTTAAAATTTCAAGTTGACTAAACTAAACATTTTAAGTCAGCGGGGTAACAAATAATTTTAAGTTGAAACACCTTTTTGAAACTTTTTTTTACAGTGTACTTTTTTAATTTCAGTTAATAGAGAAAGTTACTTTCTATATCGGGACAGTGCAATGATAACAATGCACTGCTGTATTTTAATAGAGAAATGGTGTTGCATTCAGATGGTGCAATTGCATCGTCTACCAGCAGGGGCTAACTGGACCATGCCAAACCTGCCTTGACCTCTCGACTAAAACACTTCATTTTATTTTAGATCGCTCATCTTCCCTCATTCCCTTTTTTCTCTTTCTCTCCATTGCTCATTGATGCCCAGAGGTAATTAGGCAATTAAGGGCTAATTGAAAAGCTTTGTAGAGAGAGCTGAGGGCTCAGAGATCCCTTAGCAACACACTGAATCACCTTAACAAGGGAGAAGACACACACACTGACACGGGAGCATGTGCGCACTGTTTAAGAAAACAAAGAAGGCGATATTAAATATTAAAAAGTCATAAACCAGATCAACACCACAAAAATAAGCTAAACAGAAGAACCCTGAGGACAAAGATGTATTGATGATGCTGGCTGACAGTAAGCATGCAGAGGCAGCCAATGCCTGATAGAGAGCATGCTGACTCTCCAGTTGTAATTCATGGAAAATATATTCTATCTGAACCAGTTTCTGTCTCTAACACTATAAAATGTTTTTAAAACTACATTCGGCTAAGCGCAGTGCACTACAGGACATCAGGCCTCTGAGAAAACAGATCCTGGAGTAAAAGACAGTATTTTACAGTAGAAAGTCAATGTAAAAATTATTATTTTTGGAGGATTCTGAAGTATTTGTTCAGGGACAATTATGCATGCATGCATAAAAACAAAACAAAAAAAAACAAACACTGAACAAACACAATTATTTTAGAAAATAAAATAAAAAAGGAAAAGGTGTAAGGAAATAAATATTCCTCTGGGATGTGCAAGGCTTAAGATGGAAGCTTCTAGGGTGGAGGTCAGGGGATCTAGGGACTCAAGGGTTCTGTTTTCTATTTCCAGAGGTATAAAGTTGCAGATTAAAGGTGCTTGCTGTCTATGTCCAAGATTTGTACGTTTCTGAGTGATTCCAAATGGTGGTTTTACTTGGAACGATGTCAAATATCCTCTTGCGTTTCTCTAGGCTGTTCCCTTTTACAGTTTTTGCAGTTTTCTTAAGTGTTCTTCGATGTTCCTCAGAGGGTCTTCCATCTGATCCCTTGTGCTTTACAAAGGGCAACAGAAAGGTTACCATCTTTTTCTCACCTCATTCTTTGTGGATGGGGAAACTTTCCACCAACTAACCTACTTGATAAAAAAAAGAAAGAATCAAAATGGATGGGCTCAAACAAATAAATATGACTGCTGATACTTTAGCAAGTAGAACCGCTGACATATAGGCATTTGAACCTCTTTTGCCGCCAGCCTATGTAAAGTGAGTGTAAATAATCGTTATTCTTAATTTAAAGGCATTTAAGATGCATTAGCTCTTCTATAATTACTTAAAACTCAATTACGATAATCCACTAAAGTGCAGGCCTCAGCTGCAGGACTCAAGCCACAGACAGAAAAACTGAATGGATGGAGAGATACTGAGATAGCGAAAGAAAAGGAGCACTACATTGTTGGGTGGAGGCAGAATATGGATGTCTCTTCACTTTGTTTTTAAAAGCGTTTGGGACAATGGAGCCAGAACTAGTTTGAAACTGTGCGCTGGGATGGTGGAGTGTGGTACGCATATGTTGGGGGTTACAGATGTACTCATTGTGGTGTCTCAAAAAGGCAAAAGCTTAAATATTATTTGGGTCATGCTCATAAATATTTCATAAATAGTCTAAGTGACCCTTGCGAAAAAGAAGTACACTTTATTAATTAATTTCACATAATTTACAATTAAATGAAAATGTATGATATTTTAAATTGATATTAAATGTAATTTGTTTTTTTACACACTACAGTAAAAATACATGAGAAGATTATTAAAACAATGATTAAAATATTCTAGAGAGGAGACCTTTTAATTTGACATTGTTACAAAGCACACTTTTTAAAATATATGATCTATACAGTTGTTGTTTTTTTTTAAATAGACACTACAAGTGCACATTTATTTCAATTAAGCACACTTCTTTTTCACAAGGGGATGCATCGATCCAGAGATCAAGTCTTTTCTCACGATGCTGTTGTGCTCATCTTCTATCACTTTTCTGTCAAATTGTCCAAGAAATTATTAACAAATAAGAAAGAACATTAAATATAAACAATAGTATTAAGATTACATATAAAAAATGTGCACAATCGTTTAAACAATTTTAAAAGCACACGAATGGTTATTTTATTCAACATACAACTAACTTCTCTTTATACAGCCATTTAAAATTATTGTTGATTAATCCAAGAGCTCAATTAAACATTTGACATTTTATTTGATAACTTCATCAATACTGTCATGACTCATACCTCAGATTTTGCAGGTCAGTGGATGAATGCATGAACTAAAATGTCAATAATAACTTTTGTTGGCCGAGGAAACACTTTTGCCTTGTATTTGAGGGTTCTAATCCACCTAATTATATATTTTTTTGTAAAAAATGTAATTGTCAATGGATGCAGGATGCTGTTGTTTGCATTTTGTTTTGTGCTTGTAGTTGAACAGATAAGCCGTGGACATGTCTCTTAATGCAGTTTGTGGGAAAGAATGTTGTTTATGCTTTCTATCTCTGGTTGTGACCACAACGAAAACAAAACATTAATAAAAATGGCATTTTTGCACTGTACCACCACTCATTATATAAAAAAAGAAACAAAGAAGAATCAAAAACACTACAGAAATGAAATCTTCTACTCAACAACTGCAGACGCTTTATCTGTTTAACACACTACTCCCATGAGCTTTTTCTTTAAGTGTTGACAACTAAATCAGCTGGCAAAAATGATGATCAAATTCTCAGTCGTATATGACAACATACATGATCCTGAGGAAAACATGGATTTATAGACACTAAAAATACATCTAATTTAGATTTCATATGAGCAGCTCTGGGAATTTGTTGGTGTAACTAGTATGAAAATAGAATTAAAATGGAATGAGAGGGAGGAAGAGAGATAAAGAGGAAGGGATCTTTGGATTTGCTGGATGAGGGAAAAGCAGATGGCCCAGCATTGTCCCGACCTGCTGGTGGGTGTGGGTGGATCAGTTGTGTACTCGTGGATGTGTGTTCTCATGCGTGTGTGTTTACATGGGTCAGCAGGGTTACGCCAGCTCTATCTCTGTTCTGAGCCAGATGGTACCAGAGAGGAGGGTAGACTCCCGCTACCATGTATATAGGTTGCCAGGCCAACAGAGAGATTCACCAAAGAGGTATATAAAATATCAGGTAAACACTGTCTTGTTCAAAATAAATGCCACTGAGAGAATATGATATGTGACTACAGAATTGTATAAAAGCATATGATGCAAGAGTATTCAAATATGCATAAAAGCGTATGATACTGGAGTACTCAAATACTGTATTCAGTATTAGATAAAAATGCGTTCTTAACTGAAAATCACTGCCAAGCTAATCGTTATTAAATCACCCAATATATTAAATATATTCAGCAGTTAAGTAGTCTTTCGTAATTCATTTCTTTACAGACAAATACAATTGACCACCTTACTCTTCCTCATGTTGGGAAAATAAAGAGTATATTAAAAATCAACATGAAATCAAAATAGACCCTATTTACTTTCTTAATGCATTTCCCTGGTTATATTTGAACGACTCATTGGTGTACGTTATTCCTAATAAAAACTATAGCCTTTGCAATCAAAATCTAATAACATTCCCTTCATCCTGTTTATAAAAAAAAATTGGTCACATTAAGGAAGTAAAATAAATTGCAAATGGGAATTCACACTGAGTTTTAGATGTGCACACGTTGTAAGGGTTGCTGAATAATGTGGGAGACCCTCAATATACAATATATTAAATATAATTTTGAAGAAGCCGCTTGTTTTCAAACTGTTTTATTAAATATAAAAATAAAACAATACAAAAATAAGTTTTTTAATTATCATTTTAAATGCGATTTTTACAAACACGTGTACGTATACATACAACTTTCCTCCCACACTTTCATATTAAAGATATGATATAGCCAAATGCTGAGAGACTTTAGTCTTCTCTTCAGGAACTGCTTTAGATGACTAATCAGCAGCAACAGTGAGAGAGGAATTAGCATTTTCTTGCTGCAGGAACTGCTCACTTAATTACAGCTTCACTCTGCCACTTCACTGGCCCCCTCTTCTCCTAAACACACTGCTCTCTTTCTGTCACATGCTCCTTTTCTGGTTCTTTCCATCTTTTCATATGCTTCTCGCTCCCTCTTTCTGTCTCAATCAGGATTCTATTGTGTGCTCAGAGTATTTGGTACTCTGAACCAGGCATGGGCTTGTCAGTCTAGATTTGCTTTCATCATCAGCTTCTACAGTGTTTAAGTGGCTCCCAATTACTCCCTGCCTCTCCTTCTGTCTCTTTCCCTTCTGTCTCTCTCTTGCACACCTGTAAACCATTTCACCATAAAGAGATTACCACAGTGAATGCTCTCACCATGCGTTCTGGTTATTCTCTTCATCTAAAGGATTCTGGTATCGATTATTAAGATCCTTATGCCAATTATCAGTAGCTGCGTAATGTAATGTACCAAGAATTCCCCCTGTATCAATGTTTCATGCCCTGTGTTTAAGCAACACTGTTCCTGTTGAATTGTAAAGGTGTTCAGCATTTTAGAGACAGCTTATCCTGCAGATTATTTAATATGTATTTATTTGAAATGAATTATATATCTTTAATGCAGTACATAAGTAATTTTATTTTGAAAAATATTTAACTCTATATTTATTATTTCTCTCTCTCTCTCTCTCTTTTTTAAAAAAGAGTGCAGTGTGACCAATGTGAAGCCCTTAAATCAGGGATGGGGAACGTTGTCCTGGAGGGCCACTCTCCTGCAGAGTTTAGCTCCAACCCTGAAAAACCCTGGAAAAAAATATCCAACTGCATCCTGAAGACCTTGATTAGCTGCTTCAGGTGTGTTTGATTAGGGTCGGAGCTAAACTCTGCAGGGACACCGGCCCTCCAGGATCAACGTTCCCCACCCCTGACTTAAATGAATTACCTTTATGAGCTGGTTTAACAAACAGTTCAAATAGGTGAGTTACTGATTCGAATCAGTCTGAAACACTGACCTGTATCCGACAAGAGAGACTTTCATATGTAAAGAAAATGGGCATTTTACAAATCAAATACAAATTCAGAATTTAATCAAATCGAGAGCTTGTGAAACAAGAAATCTGCATTGAAACCCAGCTCTGGCCACAAACTTCAAAAATAAGTCAAGAAAATACATACAAAAAAAAGAAATGTATCCAGAAAGAACTGGGAGGCCGAGACAGACAGAGACAGTCTTAAAGGCAGACTAAATTACCACCGTCTGCATTTAGCTCTCACATATTTGATCAGTTCATAAACTTAAAAGACTGAATGCAAAGGTCAGTTCACTACAGTTATCTGTCTAAGAGCCAGCACACAACATGACACATTCCATCTCTCCTTTCTCTCTATAGACCTCCAGTTATTTTCACACCTGTCCTTTGCCTTTTTCTCAGAGCTATAGATAAGTTCAGAACACCTTGACCTTTTTAATGGAGACCAAACGACCGTGAGCTCTTTCCTATAAGTGCACAAACACTGTATGCTGTCTGTACGGTTTGATATTCATGAGATAGCTCAAAATAACCCTCCAGTCAGATAATTGGAATTTTAATTATGCATGATATTAACCTTGAAACAAAAACAATGCTATTCTATTAGCCCTGTGATGTTGTCTGTCTTGCAGTGATTCCATGAACCATTTCATTCAGAATTGACTCAGTCTGTCAAAATGGCTTCAGCTGCAGGCAAAGCGTGCTGCAGGACACGTTTATGAGACAGTCATTTTGCAGATTAATTCCCTTTATAGCACATATTCTACAGAACAAGGAGAAAAACAATAAAACAAGACAAGAAAAGGGTGAAAAAATAGAGAATCAAAAATAAGAAATAGATAGACAAAGAGCTGCCCCCATAATGGATGGAAAAGTGGGAAAACTCCTTCATTATTCAACAAATGACTCAAATTGTTCCATTAAAATATAGCACAATTTCACAGAGTATTCAAGCTCTACACAGAACTGCTGAAAACTGATTCTGTTGCATATATCAGTTCAATCTTCTTGCTATATTATAAATAAATATTGTTGCATACATGGACACCCCTATCTATCTATATGGGGTTCTCAGCTCTGGCCCTCGTGGTCCACTTTCCAGCAGAGTTTATCTCAACCCTAATCAATCACATCTGAACAAGCTAACCAAGATTTTGGGGATCACTAGAAAGTTACAGGAAGATGAGTTTGATCAAGGTTGGAGCTAAACTGTGCAGGAAAGTGGAACCCGAGGGCCAGTGTTGAGAAACACTGCTGTACATATTCTTGCTATACAAGGACACTGAAAATGATCAAGTTCGGTGAGTCGGATGTTGATTCATAACCACTCTGGGGAATTAATTTTAGTAAATGATTCATCAGACTGATTTTTCAATAATAGAATTGTTAATTAAAAGAACCAAGTCATTTGTTCACGATGCAGATAACACTAGTCTCGTTATAGGCTTTGAATCACTAACAGTAACAGTCATTTGTTTGTGAATCAGAATATTAGTCTCGCTGTGTTTATGATTCATTAAAAAGTACGGGGAATTTGTCAACACTGGTCACGCTGTATGTTGATGATTCATTGAAAGTAACTAATTCATAAGAGTAATTCATGATGTGTTCACACTCGTTGTTCAGTTATCTTGGTTCTTTTGGTCTGTAACAAAAACGAAAATAATAACCAACAGCAGCAGCAATTCAGCAGCAGCATAGCAGATCTAGTCCACTTAGACCTAATACATTGACATTGCCATTTCCATTAACATGCTAAAATCTTCTGAGAGTTGTCATGATAGAACTGTCATTTTTAACACCGAACCTAAAGAATACCAAAAAAAAAATGGCATAAATATATGGTCACAACCTATTTGGACAGCTTTTAAATTTGTGATGAAACTTACCGAACATTAAAAATAGCTTACAAAAAGTGTAAAGGAGTTGAAATAACACGAGCAATTCCTCCGCTGCACACACAAATGAAGATCTACTGCAAGGAGATGGCGGTTGTGATGCCTTTACTGAAATGTGACCCTGGACCACAAACCAGTCTTAAGTCGCTGGAGTATATTTGTAGCAATAGCCAAAAATATATTGTATGGGTCAAAATTATCGATATTTCTTTTATGCCAAAAATCATTAGGGTATTAAGTAAAGATCATGTTCCATGAAGATATTTAGTATTTTTTTTACTGTAAATATATCAAAACTTCATTTTTGTTTAGTAATATGCAGTACTAAGCACTTCATTTATACAACTTTAAAGGCAATTTTCTCAGTATTTTGATTTTTTTGCAACCTCAGATTCTAGTTTTTCAAATAGTTGTATCTCTGGCAAATATTGTCCGATCCTAACAAACTATACATCAATGGAAATCGTATTTATTCAGCTTTTAGATTATGCATAAATCTCAATTGACACTTAAGACTGGTTTTGTGGACCAGGGTCACAAATATAATGGGCAACATAGCTCCTATGATGAGAAGAGAAGATTTTGGTTCACTTTGTCTTGGGTTCATGTTGCATTCATATTTCAGAGTTTGTTTGGAAGCAGACCGAGACCTCGGTCCAAGTTCGCTTGTTTGGTACGCACAAATGTTTGGATGGCAGCATTCACACTTACATTTAAATTAACTGCACTAATAGCAATTGCACCAGAGTTTCATTAAAACTAACCAAACCTGTCAAGTGTGAACACACTCTTAAGTACAAAAATCAGACTACACTGTTTGCGGCTCTAGTCTGTATTGAGAACAACTCAATAAGGAGGTGCTTACTGCTATTATTCTGCAATACATAGTCTTTTGATTGCACCCCTTTCAATGCAGAATGCACTAACATTGACAGCTCTGGTAAAATATGATTTATTTTGCCATGGTGCTGATTAAAGCACTGGCGCAGTATACATGAAAGGGGTGCATGAAATACATAACCAAGCATTCTTCTAATTGACAAATTATGGTACATTCCATAATTCGTTCTTCACTGATCCCACACAGTTGGTTTGGTTATCAACTTGGGTATTAAGTCTTAATGGGGTTCCCTCATTGATTTCTGGCACACTCTACTGCTGCATCAGTCTATAATCTAGATTCTTCTCAACTTCTCAAAGCGTTAGACCTGTTTCTCAGTGCATGCACAAGCAGTGCGTAAATATAGCAGTGACGTACATCGAATATGTTGTATAATTATGGCCACAAAGTATAAAACATCAATTAGGAGTGTGCCATTGACAATTATTTAAAGTCTGATTGTCATTAACTAGAACTTACATGAGGAGGCCTGTCATATTTACATAGGCTACAACTGATAATTCATCTATATGAAAAATAAAATGAAACTCAAAACATTACTTTATGTTGCTTTATAAAAGCCTGTATTGCAAAACACTTTTAAAAGGTATTCTACCGCACCTCACACAACCTTATAACACAAGGGATGAAAAATGATTTGCTGCTTTCATGTGCTGTTTAAAACAGACTTTCTCAAAAGTGAAAATCAGAAAAAAAAGAGTGAATGGAAAAATGTAACTTGTTATTTTCCCAGCATGCACTTATATGCTGGCTGAGGGCAATAGGTTCCACCCTTTTCTTTTGATCATTAGTCAAAATTGTACTTAATTTTTGCTCTCTCCCTCTACTTCTTCAAAGGGGGCTGAAGTCAAGTGTTACTCGGTCGCTTCCTGCATCAATAGCAGCCTGTTCGATCAAAAGAGCCCATCCAGAAAGAAGAGAAGTAAACAACACGCATCCTCTCTCACACACTCACCAAAATTACCCCAATTAAGCCACATCCGTATTTTCCTTTCACTACGTCTGCATTATGTGTCTCTTTGTGTCAAAACTGGCTTTTCCTAACACAACAGGACAAGGCAATGCAGAAGAGCATGTCACAAGAATTTGCTGGTTGCCCCAGGATCACAAACCTTGAAGCCTTGAATCTTGATTTTTCTCAATATTCCTTTTTACTTGACTAATATTTAAAGCTTTTCTGCTGTTTTTTTAAAGTATTGAATACATATTTTGTTCTATACATATTAAAAGCTTAAATTTATAGACATTTACAACATGGCATACATATGTATTTCTTTTATAAGAGACTTACAGTAGACATCCATAACTGGTTATCAGAGGTTCTTGAATCTACCCATAGTCTTCAAGAAGTGTCCCAGGAGATAGTCCTGTTTGGAAAGTGACATTTGGTGTAGCTTTTGGGAGCATGTAATTATTATATTCATAAGTGATTATAACAAAAGTTGTATTTGTTTAAACCAAATAATCTAGTCCCTAATGTTTGCCAGTGTCATTTAAGCTGGTGACAACAAATGTGATTGTCAACTGCTAATTAATGCTTTGTTGATGTGTAAACCCGAGATGAAACATACGAGTCAAAAGAGATGTGCTTTAATGGTGTGGTTTGATCTACACTTAAAAAGGCTTTAAGAAACATTATTTTATTAACTCACATGAAGCATGTTGGTGCTGAAGGTTTCAAGTTCTTAAAACAAACAAACAAACAAACACTGAAAAAAATGTAATAAAGGTTTTAGATTGTGTAATTATCACTCTTTGGGCCTATTTAGATACTTTTTTTCTGTCTGAGGAGTGTGTACTTAGTTATTTTTAATCCCAAAATTTGAAAGAAAATTAAATTAACAAAGTTACTAAGTCTGATAGAGTCTGATAACAAACTCCTGAAATGGGCTGTAATTCACTGCACTCTTAATTATACAGTTAGGTCAATATGTATTTGACACAGGCACAATTTTTATTATTTTAGCTGTCGACCAAAACATATTCAAGTTACATATACATAATAAATATGCGCTTAAAGTTCACACTCTGAGCTTTTATTTGAGGGTATTCTCATTAAAATTAGAAGAAAGGTTAAGGAATTACAGCTCTTTAATATGTACCTCCCCCCTTTTTAAAGGAACCATAATTGGACAGTTGACTTAAAAGCTGTTTCATGGACAGGCGTGGGCTATTCCTTCTTTATTTCTACATCAATTAAGCAGGTACAAGTTCTGGAGTTAATTCTGTGATTCTGTGTTGATTAAGTGTGCCATTTGCATTTGGAAGCTGTTGCTCTGAACCCACATCATGTGGTCAAAGGAGCTCTCCATGCAAGTGAAACAGACAATTGTAAGGGTTAAAAAACAAAAGAAAATCCAGCAAATAGATAGCAGGAACATTAGGAGTGGCCAAATCAACAGTTTGGTACATTCTGAGAAAAAAGAATGCACTGGTGAGCTCAGCGACATAAAAAGGCCTTGACGTCCACGGAGGCCAAAAGTGGTGGATGATCAGAGAATCTTCCCACGGTAAATAATAACACTCTCCAGGAGGTACACGTGTCACTGTCAAAGTCTACAATCAAGAGAAGACTTCATGAGACAAATACTTCACCACAAGGCCAGGACTTTGCCAAAAACATCTAAATACACCGCTTCTGGAAAAGCATTATCTAGGCTTTTAAGATACCCTTAAAATGACGGGTAGAAATAATTATTGGAACAGTGATCCAAAGCATCTGTTGGTGGAGCAGTGTGATGGTGAACGACTTCCATGTTGCCCTCATTGGCAGCAAAGATTGGGCGGCGCTTCATAACAAAAACAATGACAACACTTCAAACAACAAACAAATCTCCTGATTTCAACCCAATTGAGCATGCATTTCACTTGTAAAAGACAAAACTATAGGCAGAAAGACCCACAAACAAACAACTGAAGTCAGCTGCACAGTAAAGGCCTGGCAAAGCATCACAAAGGAGGAAACCCAACGTTTGGTGATGTCCATGAGTTCCAGACTTAAGGCAGTCACTGCCTGCAAAGGATTCTCAACAAAACCTAAAGAATTTACATTTTATTTCTGATTATATTTATTTGTCAAATCACATTGGGGGGGAGGCTGTAATTCCTAAGCATATTTTTGTTCAACCCCTTGAATTAAAGTTTAAAGTCTGCACTTCATTTCAAGGTTTTTCTTTTCATTTTAATTAAATTCTGGTGGCATACAGAGTTGAAATATATATATATATAACAGTGGTTACGGAAAGTATTCAGACCCCCTTAAAATTTTCACTTTTTGTTATATTGCAGCCATTTTCTAAAATCATTTAAATTCATTTGTTTTCCTCATTAATGTACACACAACACCCCATATTGAGACAGAAAAACACAAATTGTTGACATTTTTGCAGATTTATTATAAAAGAAAAACTGAAATATCACATGGTCCTAAGTATCAGACCCTTTGCTCAAGTATTTAGTAGAAGCACCCCTTTTGAGCCAAGTCTTTTTGGAAAGATGCAACAAGTTTTTCAACGATTTGGGATCCTCTGCCATTCCTCCTTGCAGATCCTCTCCAGTTCTGTCAGATGGTAAACGTTGGTGGACAGCTATTTTTAGGTCTCTCAGAGATGCTCAATTGGGTTTAAGTCAGGCTCTGGCTGGGCCATTCAAGAACAGTCACGGAAAGCCACTCCTTCGTTATTTTAGCTGTGTGCTTAGGGTCATTGTCTTGTTGGAAGGAAAACCTTCGCCCAGTCTGAGGTCCTGAGCACACTGGAGAAGGTTTTCGTCCAGGATATCCCTGTACTTGGCCGCATTCATCTTTCCCTTGATTGCAACAAGTCGTCCTGTCCCTGCAGCTGAAAAACACCCCCACAGCATGATGCTGCCACCACCATGCTTCACTGTTGGGACTGTATTTGATGAGCAGTGCATGTTTTCTCCACACATACCGCTTAGAATTAAGGCCAAAAATTATATCTTGGTCTCATCAGACCAGAGAATCTTATTGTCACCATCTTGGAGTCCTTCAGGTCAGCTTTCATGTGTCTTGCACTAGGCTTCCGTCGGGCCATTCTGGTGGAGGGCTGCAATGTTGCGAATGCATCTCTGGATCAGCCACATGATTTTGGGTCTCATACCCTCTTGGCCGGACGGCCATCTAAAGGGTGGTCGTATAACGTACTGGAGGCACCTGCTCTTAGGAACCTTATCAGAATAACCTTGGAGGCCACAATTCTTCTTGAGCTCTTCCGGCAGTTCCTCATTGACCTTATTCTCATTGACAACTGTGATAAGGTCTTATATGTGTGGAAATCCAACAGAGCTGGTTAGAAATCTCAGATATCAGAAGAAATGGACAGCACCTGAGTTAAATATATGAGTGTCACAGCAAAGGGTCTGAATACTTAGGACACATGTGATCAATCATATATAAATGCAAAAATGTCAACAATTCTATGTTTTTCTTCAATATGGGTGCTGTGTGTATTACTAGGAAAAAAAATAACTTAAATGATAGCAAATGGCTGCAAGTAGGCTAGTGAAAAATAAGGGGGTCTGGTACCCTATATATACAGTAGCACCTAACTATATTATAGCTAACAATGGCTGTTGGAATGCTTGATATGACTAAGATTGGTTGACGAACATTCTTTAAGGTATGCAATTATGTAAAATAGATACGCTCTGTGTTGCATTAGATGGGACGCATTCTCTAAGAAACAAGCTTCATCTTTAAAGTCTCCATGTTTGTCAAAGGAAATCTGAAGGGAATTGAATCAGGTCACTGATATGTACTTATGGCATGACCTTCATGAAACATCCAATTTTGGACAAAACATCCAGGAAGCATATCTAACTTGAATTCCCAATGTTGTGGGCCGATGCACAAAAATCAATTCGTCTTTTTCTTGGTTTATTTCTTGTCAGTTTCGGTTTGTATTACTGAGTGTCACTTTTCCACTCTTTGTGCCCTCTTTCCTCTTCAGTCTCTCTCTTTATTTCATTACCTATGCTGTTAGCTGTCTCTTTATCTGCCTGAGCAGTCCTCGAGGCAATGAACTCTGTGGTGATGGATGACTTTGTGTTGAGTGGGGAACTTGGTGGTCTATGAAGGAAACCAAGAACATGCATCTTTCTCAGCTTTTTTCTTCCCACCATATTTCTCATTTCTTTTTCATTGGGAATAAATAATACATAACACAAACATACATTTGTTTTGAATATATACAGGTGGACTTAGGATTAACTTAGATTAAAATGCTCATGGTGCCGAAGGCATTCAGGTGTGTACCCAAATAATGACTTAAGTGAGAACGGGTTTCTCAAGCCATGGCGCATAGACCAGGGGCTCATCTCCTGTTTCCAAAAGCATCACAAACTTAATCTCTTCCCGTTCCAGAAAAACTATCCGCCGGAAGAATGACTCCCGTGTTGTTGTTGTTGTTGTTTTTTTGCCTAACTTCAATACAGTAGTACAGATCCACAGCGTCTTATTAGTTGAATTTTTCCAGCTTTTTCCCTCACTACAGGATGACAGTCAAATAAACCTATCAACTCCCATCACACAAATGCACACTTAACACCCAACTGGAACTACGACAACTAATCCACTGCAGTAAAAGTGTTATAACTGCCCTCCTCTATTCTATATTTAGCTAATCAATGGATTGGAAAATGTGATGGCTGACAGGATTGAACAAAGCATGTCTTGTCTCTCTTTATGGCATTTTTGTGCAATCCTCTATTACTATATTTAGTCTGCTTTTGTTTATCAGTGTGTCATGACAGGATTGAACAAAGCATGTCTTGTCTCTCTTTACTGACAGACTCAGAATGTACAGCTTGATGAGCTCTTTTGTTCTCTCTTTAAATCAGTGTATGTCAGGAAGATGCTGAAGGAATTGATAACTCAGGTCACTTTTGATACTTTAAAGTTTTGGTACCTTGTCAAAGGAAACTCTGAAGGAATTTAAGTTTTTCCTTCAGGTCACTTTTTTGGCAGTTTGGGTACCTTGAAGGAAAGTGGCACTATGTCATGAAACTTTATCATGCATTTTGTATGTTGTCCCAGGAAGGACCCTTTATCTCCAGGTTTTGTTGCACTGCCAGAGGTATTCTTTTTGAAAAGCTTTGGATAGATTTCGAGTGCTTTTTGAGAAGTCCGGTCACAGACACACCTGTCATTACTGTCTCCAGTGTCTGGGAGTTACTTTTTCCGGTAAACTGTCATTACTGCCCTCTTTCTTGTCAAAAAGAAAGTTACTTTTTCCGTTTCCCATCTTTGACCACCTGCCCTCTTTCTCTTTGTCTCTCTCTTTAGCTGTCTCTCTTCCCATCTGCCTGAGCAGTGGAAGACCAGCAATGACAGGATAAAAAACCCAAAAGCTGTTGCTGTGGTGATGGATGACTTTGTGTCGAGTGGGTCTTAGGTGATACCACCTGTCTATGCTAACACAACGGACATTTCACTCTCTATAATACTTTTCATTTGTAGATATAAGTTTCAGTTTTCTCGCTAGTTCAGAGACCTAAAATCCTGTTTGCTTAAAAGCGACGTTTCGTTGATTCTGGTGCGTAGATCTTTTTCGAAAGATGTATCAGCTACTTTTATTAATGACCAAAAATGACGGAGATTTTAAGAGCTGCAGCAAAACGCTCCACACAAACACTTCAATCATTTTCTAGGTTAACCATATTGACCATGTAAAGTTGCTACTACATACATCTTTCTCATCAGTATGATTCTTTGTTGCCCATTGTATTGTTAACAATCTTCCCATACGGAAGCCTCTCGAAACTCGTTCTCGCAGTGCTCGGCTAGGTATACATCCGCGCTAAACAAGGGTGAAAGTTTCCATCATATGTTAGACCCGTGAGAATTTAACGGCGATAATGTACGTTACTATATATATACATGTGAGTAAATGTACAGGGTCTTTGTCTTCTCATATATACTGTAATACACGTTTTTTTTATTTGATTGTTTTTGTACTTATTATCAGTATACAGAGAGCTAGAAAAGGAAGTCCCACCTTTCAAGTACAATAACAAATACAGAAACAGATTTTTAAAAAAAAGTATTCAATGTATATATTTAATGTAATAAAGGTGTGTGTGAATGTATATATATATATATACATGTGTGTGCGTGTGCGTGTGCGTGTGCGTTTGCGTGTGCGTGTGTGTGTGTGGGTGTGTGTGGGTGTGTGTGTGTATGTGGTTGTGTTGTTTGTGTGTGTCGTGTGTGTGTGTGTGTGTGTGGGTGTGTGTGTGTGTGTGTGTGTGTGTGTGTATACAACCCGAATTACAGAAATGTTGGGACAATTTTTTATTTGCAATAAAATGAAAATTAAAAGACTTTCAAATGACATAAGTTAATATTTTATTCACAATAGAACATAGAGAACATAACAAATGTTTAAACAGATACATTTTACACTTGTATTCACTAAATGAGCTCATTTAAAATTTGATGCCTGCGTCAAAAGATTGTGGAATACTTTAAAAACAACATTCCCATGTCAGGAGAGAAGGTGACTCAATGCAGAGGAAATCTTTAATAACAAGAATATTCCAGTGAACACAAAAACCAGAAGGTGAGAAACAAACAGGCAGGGCAGGCAGAAGACCTTTTGTTGGCACCCTGTGCACAGTCAACTTGAAACCCTTCAGACGAAAGACACTGCACGAAAGACTCATCGGCATCAGCACAGGACTGCAGACACAAAGACATTACAATGGGAGAACTATAAAGGGAGACAGACGGGTAACGAGGGAGACACCAGCTGGAGCCAATGAACACAATGATTAACACAACAAGATGGGAGGGACAGACAATCGACATGGGAGCACATGGCACCAAACAAACAACAAGCCATGTGCTCAACACACAGAGACATCTGGTGGCCAGCCTGGGCACACCAGCAGGACCGTGACATAACCCCCCTTTTAAGGAGCGGATCCCAGACGCTCCACACACACTAAACAGAAAAATGTCTAGGAGGGAGGTGGGCCACGTGGACAACAGGGCCTGGCGCAATGGGCACACAGGGGTGCCAGGGTGGGGCTGCCCAGCACACACATGGGTTCCCAGACAGCGGGGTCCAGGACCGGAGTGGACTGCATGGGCTCCCAGACCGGAGCGGGGTCTGGAGCGGACACACACAGCGGGGTTGTGTGCTCCACAGCGGAGCGGCCTCTGGAGCGGACTGCGTGGGCTCCTGGAGCGGAGCGGCCTGCTGGAGCGGACTGCGTGGGCTCCTGGAGCGGACTGCGTGGGCTCCTGGAACGGAGCGGACTGCGTGGAGCGGCTCCTGCGTGGGCTCCTGGAACGGAACGGAGCGGGCTCTGGAGCGGACTGCGTGGGCTCCTGGAACGGAGCGGGCTCTGGAGCGGACTGCGTGGGCTCCCGGAACGGAGCGGGCTCTGGAGCGGACTGCGTGGGCTCCCGGAACAGCGGGCTCTGGAGCGGACTCTGTCGGCTCCCGGAACGGAGTGGGCTCTGGAGCAGACTGCGTGGGCTCCCGGAACGGAGCGGGCTCTGGAGCGGACTCTGTCGGCTCCCGGAACGGAGTGGGCTCACAGACAGACTGCGTGGGCTCCCGGAACGGAGCGGGCTCTGGAGCGGACTCTGTCGGCTCCCGGAACGGAGCGGGCTCTGAGCGGACTCTGTGGGCTCCCGGACCGGAGTGTACACGTGGGCTCCCGGATCGGAGCGGAATGCGTGGGCTCCCGGACCGGAGCGGACTCCATGGGCTCACGGGGCGGAGCGTGCTCTGGAGCGGACTGCGTGGGCTCCCGGAACGGAGCGTGCTCTGGAGCGGACTGCGTGGGCTCCACGGAACAGCGGCCCTGGAGAGGACTGCGTGGGCTCCCGGAACGGAGCGGACTGCGTGGGCTCCCGGAATGGAACGGACTGCGTGGCTCTCCCGGAACGGAGCGGACTGCGTTGGCTCCCGAACGGAGCGGACTGCGTGGGCTCCCGGAACAACGGGCTCTGGAGCGGACTCTGTCGGCTCACGGGGCGGACCGGGCTCTGTACACACACAGCGGACACGGGGCAGCGGGCTCAGCGGACTCTGTCGGGTCACGGGCGGAGTGGACTCTGGAGCGGACTCTGTTTACGGAGCGGACTCTGGAGCGGACTCTGGAGCGGACTCTGGAGCGGACTCTGAGCAGACTCTGGAGCAGACTCATCGAGCACACGGGGCGGACTCTGTCGGCGTAAATGCGTGGGCTCCCGGACCGGAGCGTAATGCGTGGGCTCCCGGACCGGAGCGTAATGCGTGGGCTCCCGGACCGGAGCGTCCCGGACCGAAGCGTAATGCGTGGGCTCCCGGACCGGATTCGTGGGCTACGTAGCGGAATGCGTGGGTCCCATGGGGCGGAACCGTGGCGGAGCGGAATGCGTGGCGTCGGCTCCATGGGGCGGAACGGAGCTGGAGCGGACTGCGTCGGCTGCTCTGGACTCCACCTGAAGGTTGAGCCGCTTACCTAAACTCAGAGCCAGATTGATGTACCCCTCCAGTGAATCAGGAGACGGTGCTCGGGGTGCCAATAAGGCATCCGGGATTTGAAGGGCTCGGCTAGGCCTCCCCAAAAAAAAACTCACAATAGGCATCCTTAGCCGACTAAGCGAGCCACTCCCACGAATCCCTGGCGTAAACCTCAATGGTCTGGTCTCCCTGTGGACGCTGGGCCCTGGACATGGTTGCCGGTTGCCCCCTCTGCTGACTGAACCGTGGCTGATCCGTTCTGTCAGTAGAGATGAGGTCGAGGACTCAAATGCAGAGGAAATCAGGTTTTAATAACAAGAACAAAAATGAACAACAAAAACCACCCCGAAGGTGAAGAAACAAACAGGCAGGCTTCACCGTCAACATGAAACACTCACGACATAAGACACACTACAACGGATCAGCACAGGACTGCATGACACAAGGAGACTATTGTATAGGGAGACAAACGAGGGTAACGAGGGAGACCTATCTGGAGCCGATGAAACAAATTTGTGTAACAAGATGGGAGGGGACAGACAATCGACATGGGAGCACATGGCACCAAACAAACAACAAGCCATGTGCTCAACACACAGAGACATCTGGTGGCCAGCCTGGGCACACCAGCAGGACCGTGACACCTCAATGTCAAATTGCAAAGGCTTTGCAAATCTCAACATCTCCAGTGCATAACATCATCAAAATATTCAGAGAAACTGGAGAAATCTCAGTGTGTAAGGGACAAGGCCGAAGAGGCCTTTGTTGGAACCCTGTGGTCTTCGGGCCCTTAGACCCTGTGGTCTTCGGGCCCTTAGACGACTTCACTTCACTCATCGGCATGATTCTGTCATCGGCATTACTAAACAGGAATACTTCACTAAAGAACTTCGCACTGTCGCGGTTTATATAACGCACGCACACACGCACACACACAGCACACACGCACACACACACACACACACACACACACACACACACACACACATATATAATATATAAAAACTTCTAACTTGCAACCTCTAACTACTAAATTCATAATTGTATAATTTATAATAAACACAGTATATATATAACACTCTAATTACTGGAAAGTTGAATTAATAATGGGACTTCCTGTTCTGCTTCAAAGTGACTTTTGAACCGAACCAGGCATAGGGATGCAAACATACGTACACATACACGAGACACACTGAGAGAGAAGCTCCTCATGCTGAAAGTCCCACGAGTTCCTCTCCTGTCAAAAACCATCGTTGTCAAACAGCAGCTCTTTGACAGAAGCCCACAATCCAGCAGAAAAACCTCCACTCAGTGCAACAGTGCAACAGAATGCACTTTGAAACTGCAATACACAACAGAAGACCTTGCCACTTTCTCTTCACCCAGACAGTTCATTGCCACTGTAGTTTCTCTCAGTCACTGAATGAAAACAGTAAGAGAGAAAACAACAAGGGCGTGCTAGACAGTAAACCTTGTCATTGTTCAACACAAGTAGTATTTTATTATTTATTTATTTATTATTATTTATTTTATTTACTAGCAGACACTTTTATAGTGACTTCACATTTATCAAAACCAACAAAAAGCAACAACATGCAAGTGACAACTCCTACAGTACACGTGCTTTTTCTTTTTTTTAAACGAGTTTGAATAGACAAATTAAACAGATAAACTATAATAAATACCATGTTTGTGGGTTTTTTTATAAAAATAAACAGATTAGATAAAATAAAATTAGAATTCGGTAACAATGTTTTTAGCCGTTTCTTGAAGATGGGTGACGGATTGAAAGAAAACATTAATACAGTGCAAACCACAGTGAATGCAAGTATTATGAAGAACAGGACAAACCGTAGCGCATCAATAGCTGTTAGATGTTTTCAAAAGTGAAAAATATGGATTTCTACATAGGATAATAGCATTGACCAGAGAATGTTGGAGATATGTATCGAATGCTACAATCCATGTGACAATATCATAAATAAGGATGATACTTAGCATCTTGAGCATGATGTGCCATCAACACTGCACAAAGCGATAATTTTTTGACAGAATCTTGTTTATTTATTTACTTGCCACATTGGCAGATATTTTCTTCTAGTTTGATCGTTCCGTGAGATGTTGTGACAAACTAAAATACAAACTGATACCTCAAACACCCTCAAGCAATCTAACATCTCACATGTCTCAAAACCAAGTGACTGTTTTTTGATAGAAGAACCATTTGGATTGGTTCCCAAAACAACCTTTCAGTGAACAGTTCCTAAAAGAACCATTTTAATCTAAAGAAACCATTTTTGACTATAAAGAACCTTTTCTGCATTTGAAAGGTTCCAGGGATATTCTCCATAGAATCATTGATGACAATTGTTTTATTTTTTTAAAATAGTGTACATTAGTGTAATTAGTACATGAAAAATGAAGCTCTTATGGCAATGTGGTGCAATTACACATTCCAATGTCAGAATTATTTGTATACCACTTACATTTATAAACTGCATTTGATTAGTGGTTCTCAACTGGTTTTGGTGTAATGATTATTTTAGTTGCATTTTTTTTACTTGCATTTAACACTTTTTTCCCTATGAGAATATGTTAATGAGCATATACTGTTCATCCAGTCAGGATTTAGACTCTGAATATGTTTTATAACTTCACATTACCTATGGGCATACTTAATTAAGTTTGACAAAGTGTTCAAACATTCTTAGTCTTAAACCAGTCAGTTTTAAAAACGAGCAGATATATTAGGGATCCGCTGATAGACGCGACTTTCAAACGCTGTGTGTAAGTGCTTGGTGAAGAGTGTGAAGCGATGATCATTGTAGCAATCACAGACATATATGTTGAGCGTGTGAACACAATGGCCAATCAGAGGTGTTCAAAGTGCTTGTGGGAAATGCTGGTATCGTCACAGTACTGACTGGTACTGAAGTCTGTACTTTTGACAACCCAAATGTTCAAATAAATGACACCTGTGACCTGGCTACTTTTTATAACCACTATACTGCCTACCATTTGAGACACCATCACATCAGGAGCACACATATGTTGCCTATAAATGCTGTCTAGGTAGGTTGCTTAGTATATTTGAAACAAAGCTGTCAAAGTCTGCCTGATCCCTCACAGACACTTCTAAAGCATTTTACCTTACAGGCCCTCATTCGACTTCATTCAGACTCTAACCTCACAGACCTTCATTCAGAATCATGCGGGAGAATGAGCTAGGTGCAGCCATTAAAAGACCAGTGTGTGTCTAATTATGTGAGTTCAAACTTCCTGCCTGCATCTTTGCAATCAAGTTCACAAAAGCAAGAAGCAGTTAATAATAATGGTCAAAATAAGAGTGTGATACTGGGTCAGCTGCCACCAGTGGTGTAGTCTACGTGATACACAAGTATGCGCCATACCCACTAGGAAAGGTCAAGGATTTGTGTATACCAACTTTAAAAAGTGCGCGGATACATAACATCATTTTGTGACAGACCTTTCACATGTCCATTCATAAATTCACCCAGTGTTGTGATTCGAAGAACCATCTTTTTGATAATCACGCCATATTTCTGTTGACGACTATTGCTATTGTGCAACTTTTGCACAGCATTGAGAGCGCAAGCTTTAAATTAATTAATGTGAATGACTAAAGGAGATATGAAACGAACCACACCCTTTCAGTGTTTTCGTAAGCCTGCCCCTGAAGCTGCTGCTGCTTCGAGTGACACACTGCAAACAGATGATAGGAACGTTAACTAAAATAGTTTCAAACAGACTCACAACTGAGCCGCTGCACATCTCCATTCAAACACAGCGTTGTTCAGTTTATGAACAAATCTGCATTTTAAACGGATCTAGTGAGTCAATTCAATTACCCATTCATAAAGACAGCTTTGTTCGAACAAATCAATTGAATGAATGATTCAGTGATAAAATCAGTAAATGCCGCCATCTAATGCCAGTTTTAGTTCCATTATTAAAGTATCATTTCATTGAATATTTCTATATTCAACATTTTATATTTAAACATTAATAATTTATGAAGCTAATTGCACTCATGCCACCTCTGAGCATCATTAAATGTCTGTAAATACCTACAAGCCACTTTTGTGTTCTTCTGTGCCACTGCTGTAGTGCAAATTAATTCTGTTAATACTGATTTTATTTGATAATTAAAAATAAAAATACACTTATAAAAATACACTTTTGAATTTGATATAAAAGATAACATACTTCGAATAAAGTTAGAAAAAAATGCCTAAGGAGTCCAATATTACTTCGGCAATATTACTTCCGATATTAATAATGGGAAGACAAATTTTTTGTTATTGATCAGAAGGTGCTCCTGAATTTAGTTTACAGTGCTCCTAATGTTGTTGTTTTTTTAATTAGCAGCACAAGTGCTCCTAAAAATAAAAGTAAGCCAGAGCCCTGTTTAGTGAGTTTGGTGGTGGTGCTTATGTGGGGCTGCTCTGGGACGGGTGAGTATGAAGCTGGGAGGGAAAATCACAGTATACACACTACAAAAAAACTAGACTACACCACTGCTGCCACATAATATATCAATTACAGCCAAACACACCGCAGAACTAGATGGAAAACAGTGACCTAAATAAAAGGTGAACATACATTAATCGGTCAAGCAATTATGACTTAACACACGTCTGGTCAGGGCTTGTGCTGACAAATAATCCACTTTATCTTGATTGAACTAATCTAGCCTCGCATAAATCATGTTACGCAGATATACTGGATTGAGCACTAAAAGTGCTGTTGTTTTATTGGACTGCTCTGTCTGTCTCTCTCATTTGTCTCGGAGAGCGGTGAGAAACGTCAGCCCGAGGCACGGCCCAATCGATCAGGACTGCACTTCGCCTGATTGGTGGCTGCGGAGGATGGGGCGAACCGATCGCCATGGCGATAGTAGTGACAGGCAGCGGGCGGTGTCACGGCTGCTGTGACAGACCCTCATTAGCCTGTTGCCACGGGAGACGGTGGGGTTTCTGGGCTTGAAGTGGAGGAGAGAAAGGGAAGGAATCGTGCAAGATGCAACAGATGTAAATAAAATGCTCATAAGTGATAAAAAAATTCCTGATTTAACTTAAAGCTCATATATGATTTGAAAGGGCTGCCAACTTAGTTACCTTCTTGTACTCTGATCAAAGAAATCCAGGCAAGAGAGCAGATATATTTCAATGAATCTTAATGAGCAAGAGATTTTCTCACTGTTCCTGGCGTGTTTGGTTTAAATAAGATCATTTGCTGTCTGTTGTGAGCTTTGATGAGCTGTGACAGTGTGTTAATTTGAATCTCTCCTGCACCTGCAGTCTGTGAGTATGTGGAAGTGTTTCTCCATATGGGTGTTTGTGTTGTGATTAGTTGCTTACCAGTGCCTCTTATTGATAAGGAATGAATGGCAGTAATTAGGATAGGAAGTATAGCTAATTGCACGCGAGGGCTCAGAGTAGACTATGTGTGTGAATGGCCTCTTGAGCAACTGAACATTTCCAGCCTGTAGAAAATGGAATGCACAAATGTATTAATTAAGAACAGCTTGTTTCGATAGCCTTTTGTACACGCTGTCCTGTTATGTGGCTCCTCGTCATTTTAACCCCCGTTTATAAAAAGCCCTTCCAGTTAATGACGGCTACTGACAGGAAAATAATAGTAGCAAATATATGACAAGCAAAGCAGCTTTTGTTTTAAAAATAGTGTCAAGTGTGCGGCGTAAGTAATGTCACGGCACGGCTAAGGGAAAAAGTACATCTGTTTTCTTCATGATAATTATGGGTAGCTGTGGGAGAAAAGACTTACTTTTTGGGAATTTTGTGAGAAAATAAAATAACCACCTATTCTTGTCATCCAGACATCATATGACAATATATTTACAATCCGAATTCCGGAAATGTTGAGAAGTTTTATTTAAATTTGAATAAAATGAAAACTAAAAGAATTTCAAATCACATGAGCCAATATTTTATTTCAATATTTATTTAATAGAACATATATAACATAACAAAATGTTTAAACTGAGAAATTTACAATTTCATGCACAAAATGAGTTCATTTCAAATTTGATTTCTGCTACAGGTCTCAAAATAGTTGGTACGGGGGCATGTTTACCATGGTGTAGCATCTCCTCTTCTTTTCAAAACAGTTTGAAGACGTCTGGGCATCGAGGTTATGAGTTTCTGGAGTTTTGGTGTTGGAATTTGATCCCATTCTTGCCTGATATAAATTTCGAGCTGCTGATGAGTTTGTGGTCGTCTTTGACGTATTTTCCGTTTAATGATGCGCTAAATAGTCTCTCTAGGTGAAAGATCTGGACTGCACGCAGGCCAATTTAGTAATGTCAATGACAGAATCATGCCGATGAGTGATGCAGTGTCGTCTGAGGGCCCGAAGACCACAGGCATCCAACAAAGTTCTTCGGCCGTGTCCCTTACGCACAGAGATTTTTCCAGTTTCTCTGAATCTTTTGATGATGTTTTGCACTGTAGATTATGAGATTTACAAAGCCTTTGCAATTTTACGTTGAGGAACGTTGTTTTTAAAGTATTCCACAATCTTTTTACGCACTCTTTCACAGATTGGAGAGACTCTACCTCTCTCTAAGACATCTCTTTTATAGCTAATCATGTTACAGACCTGATGTCAATTAACTTAATTAGTTGCTAGATGTTATCCCAGCTGAATCTTTTCAAAATGTCTTGCTTTTTCAGCCCTTTGTTCCCCCGTGCCAACTTTTTGAGACCTGTAGCAGGCATCAAATTTGAAATGAGCTCATTTAGTGGATAAAAGTGTGAAATTTCTCCATTTAAACATTTATGTTCTCAGTGTTCTATTGTGAATCAAATATTGGCTCATGTGATTTGAAAGTCTTTTAGTTTTTCATTTTTTTCCAATAAAAAAAAAAACCATCCCAACATTTCCAGAATTCGGGTTGTACTAACTACTATAAAGAGTTTGCAGACACGGATATTCACTGATATATTTAGACTTCTCAACCAGATAAAAAGACCAGTAGAAACCAGAATATATTGTGGTGCTTTTAAATGGGACTAAATGTACAAACCCGATTCCAAAAAAGTTGGGACACTGTACAAATTGTGAATAAAAACAAAATGCAATGATGTGGAAGTTTCAAATTTCAATATTTTATTCAGAATACAACATAGATGACATATCAAATGTTTAAACTGAGAAAATGTATCATTTTAAGGGAAAAATAAGTTGATTTTAAATTTCATGGCATCAACACATCTCAAAAAAGTTGGGACAAGGCCATGTTTACCACTGTGTGGCATCCCCTCTTCTTTTTATAACAGTCTGCAAACGTCTGGGGACTGAGGAGACAAGTTGCTCAAGTTTAGGAAGGAATGTTGTCCCATTCTTGTCTAATACAGGCTTCTAGTTGATCAACTGTCTTAGGTCTTCTTTGTCGCATCTTCCTCTTTATGATGCCCCAAATGTTTTCTATGGGTGAAAGATCTGGACTGCAGGCTGGCCATTTCAGTACCCGGATCCTTCTTCTACGCAGCCATGATGTTGTAATTGATGCAGTATATGGTCTGGCATTGTCATGTTGGAAAATGCAAGGTCTTCCATGAAAGAGAGACGTCTGGATGGGAGCATATGTTGTTTTTCTAGAACTTGGATATACCTTTCAGCATTGATGGTGCCTTTCCAGATGTGTAAGCTGCCATGCCACACGCACTCATGCAACCCCATACCATCAGAGATGCAGGCTTCTGAACTGAGCGCTGATAACAACTTGGGTTGTCCTTGTCCTCTTTAGTCCTGATGACATGGCGTCCCAATTTTCCAAAAAGAACTTCAAATTTTGATTCGTCTGACCACAGAACAGTTTTCCACTTTGCCACAGTCCATTTTAAATGAGCCTTGGCCCAGAGAAAACGCCTGCGCTTCTGGATCATCAAAAGTCAAAAGTCAAAGTCAGCTTTATTGTCAATTCTACCACATGTACCGTACATACATACAGAGAATTGAAATTGCATTACTCTCTTACTCCCTGGTGCATACAGATAACACTAAACACTAACAGTAGAACGCACAAATATACAAATAAGGACATGTAGAAAAAATAAATAAAATAATAATAATAATAATAATAATAATAAAAAATATATAAGTGGCATAAGGCACATGGTAAATAGTGCAAACCAGTGAAATACACAGACAGTGCAGAATATGGATGGTGTAGTGCAAAGAGCTTATTAAGTCTATTTTATTAAAGTGACGAGAGAGCAGTCTTTATTCAGACTGTCAGAAGAGGTAGTTAAATGAGGTCAGTCCAATGCTGTACAAAGTGACTGGTGCTTGTCACAGTGTGTGTGTGTGTGCGTGTGCGTGTGCGGGGTGTGTGTGTGGGGGGGGGGGTCAGAGTTCAGTGGTGCGTGGTGTAAGAGAGGGAGGGGGGGCAAGGACGGGAGGGAGTTCAGCTTCCTGACAGCCTGGTGGATGAAGCTGTCCTTCAGTCTGTTGGTCCTGGCCTGGAGACTCCGCAGTCTCCTCCCTGATGGCAGCAGACTGAAGAAGCTGTGTGTCGGGTGGTGGTATCACCTGCAATGTAGAGGGCTTTGCGGGTGCGGGTGCTGTAGATGTCCTGGAGGGAGGGGAGAGAGACTGGAGGGAGGGGAGAGAGACACCAACGATCTTCTCAGCTGCTCTCACTATCCATTGAAGGGACTTGCGGCAGGACGCATTGCAGGCGCCATACCACACAGTGATGCAGCTAGTCAGGATGCTCTCGATGGTGCCTCTGTAGAAGGTGCACATGATGGGGGTCGGGGCTCTGGCTCTTCTGAGTTTGCGGAGGAAGTAGAGACGCTGTTGTGCTTTCTTGGCTAGTGCTGCAGTGTTGTTGGTCCAGAGAGGTCCTCTGTGATGTGTACACCCAGGAACTTGGTTTAGATCATGTTTAGATATGGCTTCTTTTTTGACCTATAGAGTTTTAGCTGGCAACGGCGAATGGCACGGTGGATTGTGTTCACCGACAATGTTTTCTGGAAGTATTCCTGAGCCCATGTTGTGATTTCCATTACAGTAAGCATTCCTGTATGTGATGCAGTGCCGTCTAAGTGCCCGAAGATCACGGCATCCAGTATGGTTTTCCGGCCTTGACCCTTACGCACAGAGATTGTTCCAGATTCTCTGAATCTTTGGATGATATTATGCACTGTAGATGATGATAACTTCAAACTCTTTGCAATTTTTCTCTGAGAAACTCCTTTCTGATATTGCTCCACTATTTTTCGCCGCAGCATTGGGGGAATTGGTGATCCTCTTCCCATCTTGACTTCTGAGAGACACTGCCACTCTGAGAGGCTTTTTTATACCCAATCATGTTGCCAATTGACCTAATAAGTTGCAAATTGGTCCTCCAGCTGTTCCTTATATGTACATTTAACTTTTCCGGCCTCTTATTGCTACCTGTCCCAACTTTTTTGGAATGTGTAGCTCTCATGAAATCCAAAATGAGCCAATATTTGGCATGACATTTCAAAATGTCTCACTTTCAACATTTGATATGTTATCTATATTCTATTGTGAATAAAATATAAGTTTATGAGATTTGTAAATTATTGCATTCCTTTTTTATTCACAATTTGTACAGTGTCCCAACTTTTTTGGAATCGGGTTTGTATATAAATCTAGTAAATCATCATCAAGAAGGCACGGCAGCATCTACATTTCTTAAGGATTCTTAGAAAAAACAATCTAAATGGGAAGTTGCTGGTAAACTTTTATCGCTGTTCTATTGAGAGTGTGCTGATGTATTGCAATACAGTATGGCATGCTAGCAGTTCTGAAGCAGACAAGAGGGGGCTTCAAAGGATTATTAAGACTGCAGAAAGGATAACTGGCAGTCCCCTTCCATCACTTAAGGATAACTCTCGAGTCTTCAATAAGGTCAAAAATATACTAAAGGATTCAACACATCCTGGTTTTCACTTGTTTCAGCTATTGCCATCAGGCAGGTGCTACCGATGCTTTAAATCAAGGACTAAGAGATTTAATGACAGTTTCTTTCCTAGAGCCATACACTTTGTGAGCTCCAATATGCACTGACCTCATACATTCTTCACTTGAATGTCAGTCTTACTATGATGCATTTTCATTGCCCACTGGGAATGCACATAGAAGTGCAATATACCCTTTATTGTTTAATACAATTTTCTTGGAGACTTAGTGCAATATACACTTATGTGTAATATAATTCTCTTGCTTTTGTTGAAAGTTAGTTTAGTGTAACTCGTTATCTGTGATTCATGTGTTTGTTAAAGTGCACTACGTGATATATGTAAATCATGCTGATGGGAAGCTATCCTAGTTTCGTTGTACGTAATGTATAATGACAATAAAAGGCATTACATTACAAATAAATATTAAATAGATGATATAACGCTACATTTGTATGGGAAAAAATCACCAAAGTTAATTTAATTGAACAGTACAGATACATAAATTTGAATTTATTAAACTTTCTGTCCATCCATAATTGATCAATTTTACCAACATAAAACAGAAAATGAAGTAAAATTTTAAAGTAATGTTTAAAGATTTGATACCACAGTTTCAAATATAACCCCCAATATTTCCATCAGTTTCATTAAAACACTCCACAGCACAGTGACCATATGACCCTTGACATAGTCAATGTCTTTGAATAATCTGTCTGTGGAAGGTCACCTTTGAACCAGCCAGTGTGAATCCCGAATGACTAAACGATCTCAGAGGTCACAGGTGAAACAAAGACTCACATAATTAGTTAATACTCAGCCCTCTTAGATTTAGTCTTATCACTATTTCACATTTCTATCTTCTTAAAAGGCCAGCAGAGCTTATGTGTGCGTGCTCTCACGCTCTTTCTCTAATGGGAGATTTAAGCTGTGTGTGCAAATGTGGAGATACATATTCATTTCTGATCCATCTGCAAACCTTGCAGGCCTCTGCTGTAATCATTAGTGTATTCCAGCTGGACCCGGCCAGGAAGAGATGATCACTCTCTTAAATGTCAGCTCTAATGACCTCCAATACACATAACAGTAATGAAACATTTCTCCTTATGGTCAGTGTTTACATCTCGATTTAGATGCTACCTGAAGTTTTCAGGTCTGGATGTTGAAATTAATGGCTGAATTAATGATTATTTTAGTACCTCAATGGAATAAATATCTGGAAAACAGAAATGCAATTTTATTAACAAATGATGAAATTATTTTAATTAAGAATACAAAAATTATTGTTATAAAAGGTGAGTTTACAGAGTTTTTAGACACAGATGCAATCCAAGAATTGGCCTTGCATGAATGCATGCATGCATATGTTGTTTGTATAACAATACAAAACATAAAAAACCTGGTCTCATAAAAATTCGTACCTCTGTGCACTTTTTTAGCGAGACCGTTTTTACGTATCTTACTGCACATTCACAGCAGTTTCAAAGAGAAATTGAAACACAGGTTCAATACGTGAACCCTGGCACATTTGTATTATGTTCATATAGGCACGTCTTGCTGTGTTTTTATTAAGTTGCTTCAGGAACGTATTGCGGCGGTTCAGAATTCAAATATTCGGGGACCGTTGCTAAAAATGTATGCTCTATCGTGTTGGAAATATGCCCTACACCAAACCCAACCCTTAGTGATAGTGAACCCCGATAGTGATGACAAATGCTAAACTGATGTAAAAACGCATTTGTTGATGCAACCATGCTATTTGAACTTCCTGATATGCAGATTTTAACTGTTTTGACGATCCGTGGTTACACGGGATTAGAACCGGAGCTTCTCGCTTATCAAGTACATCTCAGTACTCCGTGAGCTACCGAACAAACCTACTGTCTATGAAAACTCATAGATATGAAGCTGGATATATGCGATGCAAACGTTCAAAAACATCGGTTTTAAAATCTCCCAGCTTTTTAATATTGTTTTAAAGTCGTAACATGATATTCTTCAAGCAATTGTGGGAAAATTATGTTTTTTTTTATCGAAACTCTGTAAATTTGTGTGAAAGGGAATAAAGGGCATCAGAGTTTTACTGCCTCTAGTGTTCACTTCTTTTGGAAACTGCAGTAATATATACTTATTGGTACGAATTTCGCGTCTCGCTAAAAAGTGCACCCAGGTACATAAATGCCATGAGACCAGGTAGAAAAAAAAAACATTATCATCACTAACAACTGAAGAGTTCAAGTGCCCTCCTATGTTTATGTTCAGTTATTTCACTGATCACTGAAAGTGAAATTACTAAACCTACATTTAAGAGTCTGATAAAAATGCTAATTTTAGAAGAAAATTTAAGACGGCACTTAGAGGTCTTCAACTTTAACTGCACACTGTCATGTGAACAGCTACTCACTGAACCACTTACTGTTCAGGAATTGAACTAGCAGCTTAGTTTCATTAAAATTCTCCAAAAAGAACTAAGGGTCATTCTTTAGGGAATCAGCCTACACTAAGTGGTGCTGCTTCGTTTTGATTTACTAAAAGGAACCAGCTCATTGGAGTCATTCGGGAATAGAACTACACTGGTTACTTTGTATGCTTTTGAATCACTAAAAAGAACGGGTGTGGCTGTATGTTTTTGATTAAGTAAAAGGAAATGACTCAGAGACATTCTTTTAGGAATCAGACAACACTAGTTGTGCTGTATTTAATTTACTAAAAATATCCAACTCATGAGATTAATTCGGGAATCAGACCATACTCACACTAAAAGAATGCATGCGCGAGACCTTCTAGCATAAAATAACAATTACATCAGAATACTTTCTATAAATCATCAAGCATGTAATAATTGTCTTCTGGTTTATTAAAGCTGTGTGATGTGCTATACAAAATACAGCTGTGTTGACCAAGAAGGTATAAGAAACCACAAATGTTGAGAACATGTATAATGAAGCTGTCGGTTTATTTTGGTGTTGTCATCATTGGGCTGCTGGCCATCGTATTTGCATGACGTTTTGTGTGTGTGTGGTGTGAGATTCCCACCGCAATCATCTCACACTGGAATCACAACAGCATGACCTTCTCACTGCATATATTACAGTGCTGCAGAGAGAGCGAGAGAATACGGAGGAGGGAGAGAGGGAGGGAAGGAACTGAAATTGAAATCAGTTTTTATCACTAGGCTCTTAAATTAAGGATTCCACAGACAGCTTGTTAGCTTCATTGTCTTGGCTCTCTCTTTTTCCGGAACAATTACGGAAGACAATACCTTCCTAGACTGGGCTGCTGCCAGTGGGATGGGAGCTTGTTTTTTTTCCTTCTAGTGATTTCTACTGCTGGTGTTGCTACACAAATCCAACAGAACAAAGCAGCTGTGCTGAGGTGCCAGCTTATTCTCCCAGAACCCTCTGCAACACCCAGACAGCCCTCCACTGTACAAACAACTGCTGTAAACAACTGCTAATCAATCAAATCAATCATTAATCGAAAACCAATGACTCTGTGCTGCTTGTAACAGGATGATGACATTATTAGGAATAATGCAATGATGTAAGACCAAGTCATGAATCTTTTCCCACACAAATAAGAGAGATAAGCACTCTGACGTCATTTCCAGACTGAATTATGCCATATATCATTTAGAACAATGTTTAGTATTACAATACTATATTTCTCTTTAGACATAAACTGAAAGTGAACTGAATCAATGGACAGGTCACAGGAGCACAAACATTTTGGGAACAGACTGAAAATTAAACAACTGATACTTCTGAGAAAAGTATTGTTTTTTGCCACATATATGTGCAGTTGTGTAATATATATGATATTTACTTACATTTTTATGATTAGTGTTCAATAAAAAAGTACTATTATTTTTGTCACTCAACAAGATTTTAAATCTTTAATTCCAGTGCATTTTTAGAATTATGGTTTTTGATTTACGAATATAATAAGGTCCGTATTTGACATAAACATTAAAGTCTACAGATATTGCTTGACAACACAAAATACTAATAGTTAGAACTCAAACATGGATTTTAATAGCAGCTTTGTTTTTGAAAATGTTAACAAGCTGCTACAGACTACCACAATATTGTGAATTTATGTACTTGAAGATTCAGACAATCAATGCAGTCCTTACATAGCAAATAATAATAAAAAACATAAAAATATAAAATTCCATGAGACTGTTGAATTACAATCAGTTTGTCATCATGATTGAATGTTTGTCATCTGTTGTTGTATATTCAACAGTCACCATTTATTGTTGCTATAAGCTAGTTAGAGAATACTGTGTTAGTTCTAGTTAGTGAACTGTTTTAGATTGATTACAATCACGTTTGACATCATGATTGAACATAACTGTTGTTGTATTATTCAACAGTCACCATTATGGTGATTAGTGCTATAAGCTAGTTAGTGATTACTGTTTTTAGCCAATTCAATTGAATTTATTACATAAAAGCAACACTATTTTACAAAAAAAATAAACTAATTGTGAAGACAACATCTCATGGCCACAATTTCTCGGTTATCCAATATGGCTCCCTGGCTGATCATCTAATTGTTTTCCCATCCATCTTTTTCAGAGGACAGAGAAAAAACACACACAAGGAAAAAACTGGAGTTATGGGATGCAGTCAACCATCTAAATCAAATGTCTGCCTTTCCTGTGTAATGTGGGGTGACAGGTGCCATCTCCTCCAGTCTCTTATTCTCTGTGAGTGTTTGTGTGCGCACACACCAGCCTTCATTTTCATTATGTATTGGTAAAATGTCGTCGCCAAAACTTTAAAAGCTTGTAAAATTTAATCGCAAAAACTTCAACAGAGCGACACAGTCAGCATACAAAGTTATTGAGCACTTTAAGAAATTGTGGTAGGTTGGAACTTGTTAATGGCTCCATAAAGCAGAGATCTGGGGTGCAGGAGTCACTATATCACTGTGGTTTAGCCTCATCTCCCTCACGGGGGAAACGACTGCAAAACAAATGGGGCTCAGACAAAGTCATATTTTATGAACCTAAAACTGCACCAACAGCAAGATGCTGCCAATGGCCAAGAATGCGCTTCTTCAAGGATAAAGCCTTTCCCTGCCTCACCTCACTTCCTCCCGCGCCAATAATTCCTGCCTCGATCCAGCAGGCAACAGACAGTATAAGAGTCTTGGCGTTTTTTACACATCTTCAGAGGTTTAGAGGGGTGTGTGTGTGTGTGTGTGTGTGTGTGTGTGTGTGTGTGTGTGTGCGTGCGTGTGTGTGTGTGTGTGTGTGTGTGTGTGCGTGTGTGTGTGTGTGTGTGTGTGTGTGTGTGTGTGTGTGTGTGTGTGTGTGTGTGTGTGTGTGTGTGTGTGTGTGTGTGTGTGTGTGTGTGTGTGTGTGTGTGTGTGTGTGTGTGTGTGTGTGTGTGTGTGTGTGTGAGTGTGTGTCTGACATAAACTGACACTCCAAACGTGGCAGCTGGTTTTTGAATAAGCTGAAAAGAAACAACAGCTGATGTTCGGTATTACAGACAGTAAATTACTGACAATTATTCCAAAAACTCCCAGAAACTTATAGTTAAACTAGAATTTAAAGGCACTTTAAATAACTGTCATTTAGTCCAGGATAAAGCTGAACCTGGGTCTAACAAACACTTGTGGGTCATTCTAAAAAAAAGTGTCTTACAAAAGTGACAAAGTACTGTATATAAATAAATGAATACATTTTTTTCTTAGTTTCTCTAATGAAAGCCGATGGCATATATTAATTATTACTAAACATAAAACACTACACTATATATTTGTATTTATTTTACTGCTAAAAAAGATTGAACACCAATCAAAAATTATTGAATTAAATACATTTTCTAAAAATCAATTCTCAAAAACAAATCATAAATCGTACTAAAAAAATCAACCAATAACACAAAATGGGATTTTTTTTAATTAAAATTAAATTAAAAAAGTAAATGAATACCTTTTTCAACAGGCAAAAAATATATATTTGTGCATCATTTTTCTGAACTTTAACCTTTCACAAAGTACTTTTCCACAGCATTTTGTATTTTCAAAATACAAGTTAACACTGTTAACTCTAATGAAACAAATAAAAAAAAAATATCTTTAAAAATAATTATTGTTTTCATTAATGGATTATTTTGCACACTTTGGACTAAAATATAACCCCAGAAAAAAATATTTATAAAATAAAATCTGTAAATGTCACATTTACAATACCAGATGAAGGGAACAAAGAGTTTTTTAGGTCCTTGACAAATTCATTTTTAAGTTTTTTGATTACTTTTAATGGCTGATTATTTAAGTGATGAGTCACCACATTTTTAGAATGACGCATGTGAGAAAATCAGACCAAGACTTATCAACAGATACAAAAACAGAACAATAATATCAAAGGTCTGTGTGCAGAAGTAGATATCAGTTGCTGTTCTGGGGTGCTAGTCCAATATGTTAACAGCACAGTTTGGACGGGTCTTGTCATTATTGAACTGGAATATTTTGTTCATTGATAAAATGTTCTGGCCTGACTTTAGCCATTGAGCTTTTGTGATTAAAAAGACTGCAATATCCGCCCTGCTGTTGTATCAAGACAATATTCTACAATAGTCTTTTCATTAGAGAAATTTCACATCCCTGGCGTGTCTAATCAGGCCTTCCTCTTTTACGCTGACAAAAGCCTGTCGTTCTGGATGTCTCCCAAATGCAACTGGGGTTGAACAAAAGACCTCTCAGCTCAGATATGAAAGATTTCATTGTTCCCAGAGCAATCAGTCATCTTTATGACAGCTCATTAGGAGATGGACAGGAAGTTGCTGTGTTTGGAAGCCAGCATGCTTATCTCCTTGTTTTTTATTAAGACAGTTATCTAAACGATCTAGACTCTCTTTGAGTCTTTATGGGAATGTTGGGGTCTTTTGTTTTGCGGGTTTTGACTGTGCTCACTTCACAGGACTGTGGGTAATTGTGCACATATATAGTAGCAGTTATAGTGAGTTCCAATCTCACACTACCAGCACATTTTAGATGGTTAGTAGGCCATGCACAGATTTACACGCTGCCACAAGGATAGAAAACAAGACTCTTTCGCCGTGTGTCTGTTGTGGTACAATAAATATAGGAAGGCATTTCTCAACAAAAGCAAAAGGATTTAAGAAGCTTTTCTGTTTTGTTCACTTGTTCCCAGATAAGAACAAGATTGTCCTTCAGAATCCGTACTTAAATTGATTCTTTTCAAACCTATCTGTTTCTTCTGAATCAATTGGCCTGTCTCACATCTCGCTTGCCTCTCTGAAACAGAGTAGAATAGCCCCACACCTGAAGCAATCCCAGCATGTTTCAGATCTTAGTAATCCTTTGTGAGACTGGAAAAAGCTGCACAGAAGTGCAAAGATGTGGCCTTCATGTTAAATAGATGAAACTAAGTAAAACTTCAGGGACAAGTATGTAATTGAAACCTTCTAAGGGTTAAGAGAGAGTTGGCAAGAGAAGGGAAAGAGAGAGAGAGAGACTCAATTTCATGGAAACACTGAATTTTTCAGAAGTATTTTTCAGGAGTGAAGAGGAAATTCTAGTTTCCACATGCTGATTTAGAGTGCAAACAGCAATAGCGCTCAACCACATAGTCACAATGTAGTTACTGGATGAATTAAAAACTTATCAGAATCAGAATAAGAATGAGCTTTATTGCCAGGTATGTTTAGACATACGAGGAATTTGTTTTCGAGACAGTGCAACAGAATGACAGTGACAGAACAAAAAAACACAGATAATAAAAATAAGAATGAAAGAACAAGTAAATAAGGAATAACAATATATAAATTGACAATTGTATGTACAGGTATATCACAATGTACAGTTTTGTTTGTACAGGTATATTATGTGCAGTTGAAGTGTAGACTAATTTGTGTGCTAGATAAATAAGCGTATAAGTGTATAAATAGTGTGTGTACCATAATTATTGTCAAGTGTTCATGAGATGGATTGCCTGAGGGAAGAAACTGTTTCTGTGTCTGGTCGTTCTGGTGCTCAGAGCTCTGTAGCGTCGACCAGACGGTAACAGTTCAAAGAGGGAGTGTTCTGGGTGTGAGCGGTCCAGAGGGATTTTGCCAGCTCTTTTGCTCACTCTGGATGAGTACAGTTCTTGGAGAGTGGGGAGGGGTGTACCAATGATTCGCTCAGCAGTCCGGACTACCCTCTGAAGTCTTCTGAGGTCAGATTTGGTAGCTGAGCTGAACCAAACAGTTATTGATGTGCAGAGGACTGATTCAATGATGGCAGAGTAGAACTGTTTCAGCAGCTCCTGTGGCAGGTTGAACTTCCTCAGCTGGTGAAGGAAGTACAGGCCTCTGCTGGGCTTATATGGTTCAATCTGAAAATAAACAGAAATGGTTCATTATAGCATAGGGGTGGAATTTAACACAATAAATCTATGATCTACAACAAGGCCAATGAAAATAGTACTTGGTTTGCAACAACTCAAAACAATGCATGCATGTATGTATATATATATATATATATAAAGTGCCTATAAAGTCTTCATACCCCTTCATTTTTTTCACATTTTTTTTTTCAAATGTTGCTGCCTTATGCCTTACTGCTTTAAATTATTTTTTTCCCACATCAATCTACACTCAATACACCATAATGTCAAAGCAATCTTTGCAAATTTATTACAAATAAAAACATTAAATGATTCCATTGCATAAGTATTCATACCCTTATCTGGGACCGTTGACATTTAGCTCTGGAGCATTCATGTTGCTTGTAGATGTTACTACACTTCGAGTGACGTTAACCTGTGGCAAATTAAATTGAATGGGTATGATTTGGAAAGGCACACACATCTTAATAAAAGGTCTAACAGCTGAAAATGCATATCAGAGCAAAAACCAAGCCCTGAGGTCAAACAAATTGCCTCTATAGCTCAGAGACAGGATTGCATCAAACAACACATCTGGGGAAGAGTTCAGAAAAAATTATGCTGCATTGAAGTTTCACAGAAGCATGTTGTCTCCGTTACCCTTAATGGAAGAAGTTTCGAACAACCAGGGCTCTTGCTAGAGCTGGCCTCCTGGCCAAACTGAGCAATTGATGAGAGACGGGCTTTGGTTCAAGTGGTGACCAAGAACCTGATGGTTACTCTAGTTGAGCTCCATGATCATGTGTGGAGATAGGAGGAATCTACAGAAGGACAAACATCACTGCAACTCCACCAATCTGGGCTTTATGCTGGTGTGGCCAGATGCAATCATCTTCTCAGTGAAGACACATGGAAAACACACTTGGAATTTGCAAAAACAAAAAGTACCTAAAGGACCCTCAGACTGTGAGAAATGAGATTCCTGGTTTGATGAACCTCAATTCCAAACACCATGTTTGAATGAAACCAGCTCTGCTCATCACCTGCAGAGTACCATCCCAAAAGTAAAGTGTGCTGGTAGCAGCCTCATGATGTGAGGTTGTTTTTCAGTGGCAAGGACTGAGGGACTTGTCAGTGTAGAAGAAAAGCTCAATGTACCAAAATATTGAGATAGCCTTAATGAAAACCCAGTCCAAAGCATTCAGAACCTCAGACTGGACAGAAGGTTCACCTTCCAACAGGACAATGACCCCCAATCACACAGCAAGAGTGGCTTATATACAACTATGTGAATGCCCTTGAGTGGCCCAGCCACAGCCTGGGATTAAACCCAGTCAAATATTTCTGGAGAAACCTGAAAATGTGCATCTGCCCCCATCCAACCTGACAGAGCTTGAGACATGAAGAGATGAGGAGAAGAAGGGTAGATAATTGCCCAATTCTGATGTGCAAAGCTTGTCGTATCATAACCCAAAAGGCTGTAAAGCTGTTTCAGCTAAGTACTAAGTTAAGGGTATGAAGACTTATGCAATGTACAATTTATTGTCATGTAATTCATTTAATTGCAACATAACAAAACGTTATTGAAAATTATAGGCACTGAAGTAAGCTGTGACAGCTGGTGCATTTTTTATGTACCAATATTATGCTTCGTCATTACCTTGACCAAAGTGTATGGTACATAGACACCTTTTACTCCTTTTCACACAAATGTAGATTAATGTGGAAAAAATTGGTAATTCAAAGCAGTTTAACTTAGGACAAGGCTCACGCAAACATCAAACAAATACGTTTGTTCAAATCTCGGGTAGGTTTAGGGTTGGGTTTTGTGTAGGGCATATTTCCAACACGATAGAGCATTGATTTTTAGCAACAGTCCCCAGATATTTGAATTCTGAACTGCCGCAATGCGTTTCTGTAGCAACGTAATAAAAACACAGCAATACGTACCTTTATCTACGTAATAAAAACGTGCAAGTGTTTACGTATTTAACCTGTGTTTTAGCGCCACTCAGTGGACATTTCTCTTTGAAACTGTGGCAAAACGTGCAATGAGGTACATAAAACGGTGTCGCACAGAAAGGGCACAGAGGTACGTATTTTTATGAGACCAGGTTGGTAAGCTATTGTATAAAGAAAGTATTGCATTAAAGGAACTTACATCACTCATGCACAGTTGTGCTACACAAACTGTAAAATATGTCTGCTTGAAAAAAAGGTAAAGAGGGAAAACTAAAAATTTTTAAATTAGAAGCAAAGACAGAAGGAAAAAAAACAACCACAATTTTGCTGGAGGGCCATTTTCTCGGACTCCCTATGAAAAGGTCAGTTGCCTAGTTCTTGTATTAAAATGTGACTACTGATAATTGTTTTTTTTATCATTCATTAAAATGTAAAATGCTCCAAGGCCCAAAACTATTACCGAAAACACTTTGCTGAAGTCTAGGGCCTTTCTGAGAAGAACATTTTGTCCACTTATTTCCTTCTCTCCTCCACATTTGTCCCTCTCTCCTTCATTATTGAGTATGTAATTAAGTTACTTCGGTCCTTTTCCTGCCTCTATCACATTCCTTTTATTCTACTCTCTCGCTCTCTCATCACACCGACTGTCAGGTTTTGTGCGTTTTGTTGGCCACTTGCCCTTTTTAGCTGGACCAGAATGAAGGCACTTTTGTAGCAGTAAATAAACGAGTCATTCTGGCGGGAGGGCAGATCTCTGACATCCACATCTATATCCCTAAAATAACACTGACAGAGAACAATACTGTCTTTTTTTCATCCGTTCATTATCTTTTCAACTGACTGAAGTGTGATACTAAGGTTTATCCTGTCATCTTTAGATATATGGATGGATCATGGATCAAGTGTTGGCTAATATTTAAGCTTTTAAGCCCATAAAAAGTCCATAACATACAGTTTTGAATGAAGATTATGAAATAAAGCTTTTAAGTGCATCTAACCTGATGAGAGAGAGGTGACGTCATCCCGACCATAACAGATGGGGTGGGTCGGGGCAGTCACATCAGGCTGTGCCCTGTAGTGTGTGTATGTGTGTGTTTTGACGAGTTGCAGCTGCCTGACTTTGGCTGAAGACTCAATGAGGCAGGAACAATTCCAGGGGAATTGTGGGTAATTGTGAAGCATCTGGTCTGGGGTACTGGATCTGTTGTCAGGGGGAACACAGAGAGAAGCAAGTGAGGTGTGTGTGAATACATGAAACAGTTTTAGTGCTTTGGGAAATGAATGGGGCCTTCAATATAGCATACAAGAGGGGAAATATGGAGATATTATTATTTTTTCTATTTATACATATGAGTTTGTGTAAAGGTTTATATTTTATTAAGAGCATGCATTTACATGAGCATGCATGTATATAAGCAATTTTGTATTATGTTCAAAAATATGGTATCACTGATTCTTGATACATGGGACAAAACATGTCCAGCAATTGTAACTTGTAATTGTAACTTCAGACTTATGTGTCCTCTAGAAGCTTGCCTTCTGCAAGTGAACATCCCTTTATTGTGCTATCCCAAAGAGGCACAAAATCACTTTCACAGACTTTTAAATTAAATGTTCCCTCCTGGTGGAATGACCTGCCCAACTCAATCCAAGCAGCTGAGTCCTTAAGCTATCTTCAAGAATTGGCTAAAAACACATCTCTTCCATCTTTAACTGACCCTCTAACTCTAGCACTCTCTATTCTAAATCGATCTATTCTTTAAAAAAAAAAAAAAATTGATGAGATGTCATGAAAAATCTAATCGGTGGGGGTGTTACGTCCCTAGGGACGAATGTTTATTATTATTTTTAATTGTTATTTGTTTCACTATTGTTTACAAAAGTGTGGGCGTGGTTGAATGCTCCGTGTTTGTTTTTGGTCTCTCTCTCTTTCTTCTTCTCAAGGCAAATCACCACCACCTGTAGCTCGTTTGTGAGAGCGTGCCTGAGACCAAGAGGATATAAGTGCAGTTCAGAGTTTGCTAGAAGACACACTTATCCCCTGCTCAAGACTGAACATTGTGCTTGTTTTTCATGTAAAGACCATAGTTGTGCATTAGCAGTGACTAATTGAGTTTCAGCATGAGCTGTTGATGGATATTGTTCCAGATTGAGATTGAGCAAAAGGTATTGTGGCTGTTTCGTTCAATGTGATTTAAAATACCAGTCTGTGTGTGAAGAGGGATGCTGTAGGGGGAGAGTGCCTTTTTCTTTTTATACTGCTTTTTGCCTCTGTTTTTGTACAGCAAGGGAGGTGAGGGAAGTTGGCTGTATATTTATTTTATTTTATTTAAGGTTAGTTAGAGCTCCTTCTTAAATTAGTGAACTATTTTGTTTGTTATTTTAGCCCTTGCTCTCCCCGGAGTCATGTCATATACATACATACACACACAATCTCTTATGATATAATCCATGTATTATTCTGCAGTTTCTAAAGAAAATACCAGCCAAATAGCCTTTATTTTGTAACCAAAGCCATTTTTTTCTAATTAACTAAGTTTGGTAGGTATTAATTTTGGACCCTGCACACCCACACATGAAAACACACACAAGCTCAAAGCATATTTCATTTTTTACCATCTCTCGGTTCCTATATGAATTCCTCACACAACAGTGAGAAGCTCAGAGACTGAAGAAGCCATAGAGACGTCTGTCTGTGTAGGGAAGGAGAGGTTACTGGTGTTATTTCAGATGCACAGACACCTTCTGTCTCTCTAAAGTTAGTGACTGTCAAATGACCTCTTCTGATGTGAAAGCTTTGCAGCTCTGCATTGCGGGAAAATATAACCTGCACAACCTTTGGCATCTGAGCTCTTCTTCACACTTAGAGGAAAAGAGAAGTCCATTGTGACATCTGGTCTGTCTTCAGAATTCAAAAGGGGCTTAAAACGCTTTCACTCTCTCGTATAGCATTGAGAAGACTGATGCTTTTGAGGGAGTCGCTTTCCAAATAAAAATGTACAGTAGCTATTTTAGTCCTTGTAATGCATTTGGCATCTTTCATAGCAAAATATGTTGTTAAAGGGGTCATATGATGCGATTTCAAGTTTTCATTTCTCTTTGGAGTGTTACAAGCTGATTGTGCACAGATAAGATCCCTGAAGTTGCAAAGACTAAAGTCTCAAAACCAAAGAGATATTCTTTATCACCACACCCCCCTAAAACGGCTCATTCAAACACGCCCCCACATGTCTACGTCACGATGTGGATGTATTTACACAATGCAGCCCAAATGTTCATGCAAAGAAAGAAGGTGTGGTTTCAGTAACTGCAGTAGTGTTGATGCAGCCATGTCAGGGAGACGCATTGTGTTTCTAGGAGAAAGCAAAAGCATTTTATTTGGCCTTCCGAAAGTAGATGCATTTAGGAATCATTAAGATTACTTGCAACAGAACAGCAACACATTTTATGGATGACAGTTTTGTGAACCTAGGAGAGGAGGTAATTCTGACTTTGCTATGACAATCTGGCGCTTCTGAATCAGCGACTGCATGATTTGTTATTAGTTTAAATATTTGCTATTGACTGTTCCAATGCAGAGTTTTGCATCTTGCGCGTCGTGTGTGTGTGTGTGTGTGAGAGAGAGAGTGTGTCACAGCTGCAGCGTCGTGTGTGTGTGTGTGTGAGAGACACACACATACGAGCTTCATTACGATGTCAGTCACGCGACTCTGTTCCCCTTTCGGGCTTGAACTGATGGTCAAATTAAGGACATTGTTAACTGTCTTTACTTTAGTTTTGAAAGCTGAAGCTCGCGATTATGGAAAGGGGAGTTACATTTCTGACGCGGCTTGTGGTGTTCAGCCAATCACAATGCACTGTGTCAGCTGGCCAATCAGAGCAGACTGTGCTTGTCGGAAGGAGAGACATTATAGAAAATGAAGCGTTTGAGAGAGGTGGGCATAGAGGTCCTACAATAATGTACAGTATTTTAAAAAATAATGTGTTTTTCGAACATTAAAGCATGCCAACATATTCTATTACACCAAATAGACAAAATAATGATCTTTAAAAAAGCATCATATGACCCCTTTAAACGCAGCAATTCATCAGTGGTTATGTTTACAAAGTTTAATTTTGGCTTAATTGTATTACTATTTTTAGCTTCATTGCTTCATTTTATTACTATTTTTAAGTGTACTGTATCTACCTACTTAAAAAAAGAAAGAAGATTAGCTTAACTATACAACCCGAATTCCGGAAATGTTGGTATGTTTTTTAAATTTGAATAAAATGAAAACTAAAAGACTTTCAAATCACGAGCCAATATTTGATTCAGAATAGAACATAGAGAAAATAGCAAATGTTTAAACTGAGAAATTGTAAACTTTTCTCCACTAAATGAGCTAATTTCAAATTTGATGCCTGCTACAGATCTCAAAAAAGTTGGAGACATTTTGAAAAGATTCGGCTGGGAGAACATCTAGCAACTAGTTAAGTTAATTGACATCAGGTCTGTAACATGATTAGCTATAAAAGAGATGTCTTAGAGAGGCAGAATCTCTCAGAAGTAAAGATGGGCAGAGGCTCTCCAATCTGTGAAAGAGTGTGTAAAAAGATTGTGGAATAAAAACAGCGTTCCTCAACGTCAAATTGCAAAAGCTTTGCAAATCTCATAATCTACAGTGCATAACATCATCAAAATATTCAAAGAAACTGGAGAAATCTCTGCGTAAGGGACATGGCTGAAAACCTTTGTTAGATGCCCATGGTCTTCGGGCCCTCAGACGACACTGAGAATGAGAATAAGCTTTATTGGCCAGGTATGTTTAAATATACGAGGAATTTGTTATATTGACAGAAGCTCTACAGTGCAACAGAAAGATAGCAACAGGACAAGACACAGATAATAAAATAATAATATACAAATAGGCAATGTACAAAAAAGCAAAAAAACAATATATAATATAGAAAATTATGTGTGAGGACTGACATGTGCAAATTTGAAATGAAAAATAAGTATGTGTGATGAATAAATAATGGATAATAGTGTTGTGTGATCCAAATTTAATGCCAAGTGTTCATGAGATGGATTGCCTGAGGGAAGAAACTGTTTCTGTGTCTGGTCGTTCTGGTTCTCAGAGCTCTGTAGCGTCGACCAGATGGTAACAGTTCAAAGAGGGAGTGTGCTGATGTGAGCGGTCCAGAGGGATTTTGCCAGCTCTTTTGCTCACTCTGGATGAGTACAGTTCTTGGAGAGTCGGGAGGGGTGTACCAATGATTCGCTCAGCAGTCCGGACTACCCTCTGAAGTCTTCTGAGGTCAGATTTGGTAGCTGAGCTGAACCAAACAGTTATTGATGTGCAGAGGACAGATTCAATGATGGCAGAGTAGAACTGTTTCAGCAGCTCCTGTGGCAGGTTGAACTTCCTCAGCTGGCGAAGGAAGTACAACCTCTGATGGGCCTTTTTCATAATGGACTCAATGTGATTGTCCCACTTCAGGTCCCGAGAAATTGTGGTGCTCAGGAATCTGAATGACTCATGATGAAGAGTAGGGAAGTCCACGATCATCGCCACAGTTTTGAGCGTGTTAAGCTCCAGGTCAAGGCCGGCCCAGGCTCTGTTCTGCCTCCCACCCCACTAAAAAGATTTCAGAAAATGCAGATTTTTCAAAACTTTACTATAATATAACATAAATACTGATAAGTATTAACATAAGTAGTAAAAAATTGTGATGATAAATAACAAACAAACTTGACCTAACAGTCACTTGAAGAATCACACAAAAATTAAACAAAGTGCAAATCAGTGGAAACTGACATACTTAAAAAAAATAAAAATTTTATGAATGCTAGATTATAGTCCTATAGTCAAGGTCTTTTTCAAAAGACATTTAGACAGTTTTTGATTAATTAAAAGCAAGCAGTAATGTAACTGAAAATAAAGCAACATTACAGAAGCTTATATATTTATTTGAAAGAAAATAAAGTAAAAATAAATAAGCAGTTAACTCAAGCAAAACGTTCCACAGTATCAGTATTGCCAGTTAAGATGTTAAGGCTATTTCAAAATACTACATAAACATCACAGGCTCTACGTCGTTAACTTGCGATGTTAACCTCAATACTGCTCTTTTTTCTGCTCCTCTTCTTTGTCTTTTCCTGCCTTGTTCCCCTGATAATTTAGTTTTTTCACAATTTTTTTAGAAATGATACTTTAAGAGCACATACATTGCAAAACTATTTCAACTGCGTGCGCCATGCTGATGTATTATAATTACGTAATGATGCAGAAAATGTTTAAATTATGCAGGGTTCCAGTCAACGCAAAATTAGGATTTTTCCCACCTCCTACTTGGAAATAACACCTGGAACACTGCTTGAAGTCGAATATCCGACCTGTGAACTCGGGGCAGATCGATCTACCCCGACCTCAGCAGGACGCGTCATTGGACATTATTGCTTCCAACTTAAAAACATTAGACATTCAGTTTATAAAATGATACCTTAATTTTAGCTTTTCGTCAGCTGTTTTCAAAACAAAAGGCAGCATTTAGTTTTCTTCTGTTTGTGAATGACTGGAACTCACAGAAGTTGGAAGTGGGACATTTCAACAGGATGTTCCCTCTTCCGACCTTGTCTTGAACGTGGCATCCAACATAAAATGTTGTCAAATCTTATAATTTTTCATTGATTTCAATTTTATTTTATTCTAACATTTTAATTAGTTTGATGATCGATCAATAATAAAATTGTTAACTGTCAGAAGTTATTCTGCCCCTCCAACCGTTAGTTTGCTGTGAGTGAGAGATGAGAGGAGTAGTGCAAAAATAAAACCCCGCCCTCCATTCAATATTCCGCTGCAGTTGGAAATATGTCACCATACTGAAAGTTGGCAGCAACTTTCACGCGGACTTTCATATGGGTGTAGGAGCGCACGATGGTCACAAGAGGAAAACAAACTTTCCTGGGCGCCCCCCCAGTCATTTTGCGCCCTAGGCAACTGCCTATGTCGCCTATGCCAAGGGCCGGCCCTGCTTCAGGTTGTTAAGACTGCACCAGAGAGCCAGCTCCTTAACTTCATGTCTGTAAGTAGACTTGTCATTGTCTTGAATGAGGCTGATCAGTGTGGTGTTGTCTACAAACTTCAGGAGCTTGACAGAGGGTTCTATGGATGTGCAGTCGTTCGTGTAGAGAGAGAAGAGCAGTGGGGAGAGAACACAGCCCTGTGGAGCTCCAGTGCTGATAGTATGGGTGCTGGATGAGAATTTTCCCAGCCTCACTAGTTGCTGCCTGTCTGTCAAGAAGCTGGTGATCCACTGACAGATGGAGGTGGGGACGGAGAGCTGTGTCAGTTTATTCTGAAGGGTGTCCGGGATGATGGTGTTAAAAGTGGAACTGAAGTCCACAAACAGGATTCAGGGAAGGCCTTTTGTATCTCTCCAGGACAATGCAGGACATACTGCAGCTATTACAACAGCATGGCTTCATAGTAGAAGAGTCTGGGTGCTGAATAGGCCTGCCTGTCGTCCAGATCTTTCACCGAAAGAGAACATTTGGTGCATCATTAAATGAAAAATACATCAAAGACGACCACGGACACTTCAGCAGCTGGAAACCTATATCAGGCAAGAATGGGACCAAATTCCAACACCAAAACTCCAGAAACTCATAACCTCGATGCCCAGACGTCTTCAAACTGTTTTGAAAAGAAGAGGAAATGCTACACCATGGTAAACATGCCCCCGTCCTAACTATTTTGAGACCTGTAGCAGGCATCAAATTTGAAATGATCTAACTTTTTGTGCATGAAATTTTAAAATTTCTCAGTTTAAACATTTATTATGTTATCTATGTTCTATTGTGAATAGTGAGACCTGATTTGAAATTCTTTTAGTTTTCATTTTATTCAAATAATTTACTTTAAAATAAAAAGTTTTGGAAGATACAGTAACAAAGTTTCTTCCTCAACACTGATCAAGTTTATGTGTGAACAATGTATCAAACGCAGTTCAATGCAGACCCAGTTAAAAGGTCTGAGTGTCTGTTAAATGGATGTGAGATTCCTCAGTTAGACAGTGGAAACGATAGTACCAGGATTTTAAAAGACTTGCGGCTCTGCAGTGCTATAATTCAGTCTTAAAATGCCTCACTGAGCCAACCACATGGATCTGATTTCCTTGGCTAAAATAAGAGTTCAAACCCAATAGCAGATACACAAGGAGAGGGAGACACCCATAATACCATGGGTGGAACTCGCATGTGGATGAAATTACACCTCTGGCTAATGTTTTGTAAAAACAAATTAAAAACTACAACTAGCTGTGTATATTGAATGCAAACCTATAGTGTCAAAGTACAAACACATGGTCGATAATTCAAATGATTAAAATCGGTGCAGAATTACTGTTTTTTTTTCTTATTTGAGACTCAACTGTGTGACAAAATATGGATATGAATAGGGATCTGCAGTGGTTTGACTGCGGCTCAATCAATATTCAGCTGCATAATTGATGTGTCAACACAGATTGAGACTGCCTTGTTGAATTAGAAACACTAGAATGAGCACATGATATACAAACATCTAAATAATAGTTATGGGTTTAAATTTTTTTTTAAATACAATTATATTCATGAATAAAGGCATCTATATATACATTTATATCCAAAGTGACTTACAAATCAGGAACATGAGCGATTCATCATAGAGAGGAGACAAATACGAGAAGTGCTAGTAGTAATACAAAGTTTCAAACATTGTTTACAATAGTACAAGCTAGAACAGAGAGGGACTAAGGAATAGTGAAAGCATCAATTAATGAGAAGAGCTGGATATTGATCGATAAATAAAATGCAGCAACCAATGCATAATATATAAATAAATATAAAAAAATAGTAAGGTAAGGTTTTACCTTAGGTTTCTGAGACATGCATATAATATCATTAATATTTCACACAAAACATAAATCTCATTATTAAGAGAAGAGATGTACACCACATGACACATGACTCAAAAGGAACAACAAATACTACAACAACAGCGCACATAGCCTAATAGAGTAAACGATGAGGTTGTATTTGCATGATTTATTCATGCTGTGGTGTATGCTGGGAAACACAGTCCAGCTCTTTGAGTCCAATACTTTATCAAATTCCTCTCATTTAAAGCTAATTAATTACACTTTTTTTAACAAAATATTGATGATTGAGTGTAAAACAAAACCATCCAAATATACTTTGAACAACATAATGATGGTTAATGTTATAGAGCTCTTGGGACAAATTTCATGGTACATTGCATACATACGGTAGGCCCATTTGTGTGTCACATCATAAACATACAAAAAGAAAAGTAGCTTCGGTTGTGAGTAGCATGATGGCATAAACCTGAAATTTTGTCATCGCAACAAACACAAAAAATTACCATGGTGGAACTGGAACAACTAATTTTGTGCTTAATGCACATTTATTGTGTGGAATTAGAGCTAAAGTCCAAATAAAGATACACTGAAAGATATTTGATCGTGCTAAAGTGGAACTATTGCATGTATACTTTTAGGTGCACTTTAAATATATTTCCGATATTATTCAAAGATCACATTAAAAAGGCTTAATATTAAGGAATATGTACAAATACAACAATAAATTGTAATTATTGTAAATTTTACAAGTAGTAAAAAAAATGTTTTATTATAATTTCATCATTGGTATTATCAGTAAGTCTTGAGTGATTCGTCAATTAATATGTTAATAGTTTTGAACTAATCTTAGCATGAAATAAATGTATTTTAAATATATTACTTTTTTACTGGGAACACCAATGCCTCGAACAATATTCATCCACACAAAGAAGTAGAGCCGAAAAACAAGCAAAACCGTGTTCTTTTGCAAGAAACATTTTATGTTGTAACCGCTAAAAAGCCAAAAGTTACAAAGTGTAGCTTAAAGAAGGTAATCCTTTTCGATTGATTAAAAAATTAAGTTACACCTAGAGAACAAACTACCGTATACCATGATCCTACTGTAAAACAATGTAAAATAGAAGCTCACATTCTTTTTTTTGGTCACACCTGTAATGTAATAGTATGTAGAACAGGGTATAAAAGCCTACAATCCAGGCACTCAAGCAATACACCACAATACTGTCACCACCTGAGAGTTATTACTCCCACTGAGCAACTCGCAGGAAATTCTAAATGTTCAGAAAGCTGTGCAGGTGTCTTTCACTTTATGCAGCTCAGTTTCACTTGATTTAGTTTGGTTCTCCTTTATATCGTTTCCATTGTGCTCATGAAAAACAGTGTGAGGAAAATGTATCCCCATCTGCTCTTCAAATTGAGCTCTTTTGTGCTTTTCACACACCGTTTTTTTCCTCTTTCATCAACTTCACCAAACACAGACTTCAGATTTCCTTTTGCTGCTCTCTCTCTCTCTCTCTCTCTCTCATTGCAGATGGCAAAGGCACCGCAATTCATTATTCAGATTCAACTTCATCATTTATAATAGAGGGCGATGCATTTCAAAATGCCTCTCTAAGTCGTGACAAGTGAAACCAGTCTAAAATATGAAGCCCAGCCAGGCCCGAAGGCTGTCGAAACTCAAATCAACACATGGCTGGTTTTAACTGGTCTTACACCCATTTTGAAATGAACGAGTGGGTTTTATTTGAAGTTTGTCTCAAGGAAATAAATGCCACTATCTCTAGTTTTCTCCTCAGGAGAGTTTGTTTGCCTCTATAAATGCGTAGGAACCCTTGGTTGAGGTTGACTGGCTGGTGGATCTCGGAGCAGCGTGAGGGGAATGAGAAACCAAGTGATGCTCATAAGCATTACATTTAATTGTCAGAATGCAGAGGAAATGATTCAGAAGCTAAACTGAAGGCATCATCCTTCGCAGTGAAGCCAGTCCTAAAGGATACAAAATGGTGGAGTTAAATATAATAGTATTCACTTATACATTACCATGTGCAGTATATGTACCATATACCGTGCTTATACACACACAAAGTTGCACACAAAATAACAATATATTACAAACAATATCATAATTTATTTGTACTTTATATTTATATATACTGGAAAAACTGAAAATCTTAAAATAATAAATCCAATGCAATTAATATTGATATTAAAATATTCATAACAAATGATATAACAGTGTAATACAAATACATTTTTTACACATTTTTAACCAACATGGCTATATTTATATATTTCAGTACTAAAAATATAATACTACAAGATAAAATCTGAACAAACAGTTAACAAATAACGTTCAAAAATAATGCAAATATTAAAATAGTAACATCAAATTACATTAAATAGTGTACTATTAATTTTAACCAGTATTTGTGTCTATTTTTATGCTTATTACAGTATCAAACTGTACTTTAGCAACATGCTATTTTCGAACTTTACACACAAAGCAATGATGCTGCATACTACATGTACATCATCTGTCCCTTTTGCACTTGCATGAACATTAGGCAGCTGTCTATGTAGACAGCATGCAGTGAGGATGCTCACTAGGATTTGGAACAGAGCTATAGACACTGATCTGTGTGCTCAGTCTCTATGGAAGAGCATTGTGACCCTGGGCGGAAATGCTGTTCAGTGGGATGCCAAAAAGAGCCAATCCGTGTCATGGATTCCAGCAAGCCATTCGGCAAATCAAAAGGAACAAGTGACTTAATGTTCATGCCTGTGTGTGTGTGTGTGCGTGTGTGCGTGCGTGCGTGTGTGCGTGCGTGTGCGTGGTGTGAGTGAGTGAGTGAGTGAGTGCGCGCACACTGGCAACCCAGCAGCAGTGTGTTAACTGGAGACAGATGCCGATACACAATGCACGACTAACCAGAGGTCAGAGGACAAGAAGCCAACACATGTGCATGCAAGCTAATAACCACGAACAAACACACATTTAAAACACACATTAATGAAAAAAAAAAATATAAAGCATTTAAAGAAAAGGTGAAAGAGGGAGTCGGAAAGGGGTGAGAGAGAGAGAAAGAAGGAGAGAGAGAGAAAGCATGGTGACGCATACGCCTCTGAAATAGACTGGAAATGACATTTTGCAAAGCGCTTCCTGCTATGAGAGCAATTTTCCCAATGATTTAACCTCAACCGGCGTTTATTTTGGTGAACTGTGAGCTTAAAAACAGCTTGCTGCATGAAAAGCCACTCTCAAAAGAAGAGGAGATTTTCCCATAAAATGAATGAGATTAAATGCACAGTATTTTTTCTTTTTTGCAGAATTTAAAAGTTCACATTCGCATTAAGTCTTTTTTATTTTAGCTTGGCTTTGCATTAGCGTCACATTGTTATGATGTTCTCTGTATGTTTAGATTTCTTCTGGATTATCTTCTCCTATAATTGAATCTCTTCATCAATACTTCATGCATTATCTCAGCAGAAGAGGGGCCAGATTGGCCAGACAGCAGGTGGCATGATTCCCCACAAAGCTAAGAGGCCACACAGTGCTAACTTCATTACTTCCTGCTGGCTTGACCACACAATCCTGCTCAAAATAAATACATCTCTGACGCCAGACAGGAAAAACCTGATTCTTCTGAATTTGAGGTTACTTATTCTTAAGAGAATTTAAGCAAATGCATAACTGTAGAACTCCAGCCTGGGAAAGAACAGAACGATATCTCTGCTTTTAGTGGAAAAAACAATAGATTGAACAACTTAAACCGGTTTATTGGAGTTTACTCATCTGGTTTGCTGGATTTAGAGGTGTTTTGGGAATTTCTCCAGCTTGCCAACCAGCTAAAGCACCTAAAAACTACCTTAGACCAGGTGTTGTTTTTTTTTTTTGTAGGGTAACTCTATATAAATGTAGGCCTAAGACTGAATCTTGTTTAGTATGGATGAAAGAAGGTTAGAATGAAACAGAGAAAAATGGTTATGGCTAAAAAGTCCAGACATAATCTCTCTAGAAAAATAGTTTTAGACCTAATAGCAGCATTAAAACTGTCTGGAGGTAAAATATTACAGCACTTGGACAGATAACTACCACCTGAGAGAGAAAAACAAATGAGAAAGAGACAAGAGGGGGCAAACGTGGAAAGGGGGTTAAACACAGAGAGACTCAATCAGAAAGATCGTGCAGTATACAGCAGAGCAGTTTAATGCTCTCTCCCACAATGCAAAGTGCTCAACTTGATCTTTCATTTCCAGTGTGACTAGATTACATATGGTTTTTGATTACAGATGATTTACAGATGTCTCTTTGACTTTTTTTATTTGTTGTAATTCCAAAAGCTAAGAAATTTTTACACACACACAAAAAAAAACTTTGTCTTTATGACATTATTACAATGTATGCTGCACAGTATTTAGCGTATAGTGAAAAATATTCAAATAATTTCTTTATATCCACCTTATTTTCAATGTGGAAATAAGATATTTTCGGTGAATGTGTGGGACGTCCGATATAGATATACTCAGATATACAGTGATACATACATAAATAGAATAGCAACAAAGTGCAGTAAAGAGTAATATTATTTGCCCTACAAACCAGTGTGTTTATGATTATGATAATACATTAATATAATATAACAAATGTCATTTAGCAATATCAAGCAACATAACAGGTTTGGTACAGCAAAAAAGGTTGCAGCAAATTATATCTGGAAAAGCCGCACACATGCAAGTAAAAAATTGTCACGCTCACTCTTATGAAAAAAATATTACTCTTTCTATTTCTGAAGTATATACATATTCTCCATTATATGCTAATTTTCTGTATGCATGGGAGACCCAGATGATCTATTACATTTGACCTACATAACGTAACCCAAAATACATGCACTCACCATGACCTTTCATTTCCATGTGACCAATGAACCAGAAGTAATATCAGCTATGATTTGTATCATATCTTTGTATCTATAATTTAATGAGGCAACCAAAAGTCTAGGACAATTTCATAAATGATAAGTAGACATGACTCGCACACATAAATATAATGAGGTCATGTGCCAACAATTTTCCATACTGCAGTTTGAAATGTTGCATAATGCATTCTGTTTCACTATAATTTAAAAAAGTAGGCAGTGTGTACTGCACAGTATTAAGCAGTAGATCAGTATTTCGAAAAGTGTATGAAGGTTGGACTTGGAGTTGGAAAGCGTGTTTGTAAATATCAGATGGTCAGTACACATGCCTTCAAAACCAAAAAATTCATAAAAAACAAATCAAGCTCACCAGAGAGATTCTTCTCCCATGTTCCTCATGCTGTTCTTTGTCTAATTTTGCTACAGAAAAAAACGGTAAGATAAAGAAGAGCTGAAGAGGAGTAGAAATGACTGATTGAATCGTACCAAAGAAAGAAATAAAGGATTGCAGAAGATGACATTTCTATCGATCGCAACACATATTCTCCCTGCGGTTGAGACTGCTAATCTCAGGGGCTGTGATATTGGCTCTTAGTGAGCGGCGCTGTGCGCGCCTGTCAGACATGTCCAGACACCATGTAAGCTCTTGACAAAGTTATTGTTTTCTCAGACATGGACATGGATTTTCAATTTCTCCCCTCTCTCTCATACTTTCAGGAGCACCCAATTGCTGACACACAACCAATCGCAAGATAAGAATTTACTTTCTTTTTGATCAAGAAATCATCAGATTGAAGTAAAAAAAAAACGGGTGGCTCTTTCATGTGAAAAGCACATTAGAGAGAGGAAGAGGCAGACAGAAGGGAAGAGGCATGGGGCAAGTGAACGGGATGTGACGGATGCGCTCCCTCCGAGTGGACAGTCTGGCCGCGTCTCAGGAATCCTTCCTGTTCCTGTTTGTTGGCCGGAGCGACTGTTGTCAGCACTGCCAAAGGCATGCTGGGTAACACTGACACATTGCAGCCAGCCCAACTCGCTCGCACCAGGAGGATGGGAGAGGAGGGAAGTGGAAAGCGCAGGATGAATGCGAGGGAGGGAAAGGAGATTAGAGGACAGGAGACCTGAAGAGAGGCAGAACCCCTCTCTGTGCTCGCATATGCGAGAGGAGAGTAATCTCCGAGTGGAGAGCGGAGGAATGCCGGGCGAAGGAGACGTCTAGGTGTGAGAGGAGAGAGAGAGAGATGAAAGGAGAGTGGGAATGGGTAGAAGGGAGCGAGATGAGAGGCGGCGTGCCGAGAGAGACACATGGTGTGTAGTGTGAGTTCTGTTCTCTTTCAGTAACACACAGCAGGGTCATCTGCTCATGACCAGCACTATTGTGATAGTCTGTGTAAAGAAGATTTATGTCTAACTCACGCACTACGTATTTGGTATGAACCAGCGTGTGGCGAAATTTGTTTTATTTAATATGATAGATTATTCAAAAAACAAAAACTCAGTCATGATTTACTCAATAATTCCCCTTCATGTCATATCACTTCGTTTTCTTGCATAGAACACAAAAGGAGATATTCTGTAGAATAAATGGAGATTTCTAACTTAAAACTAAGACACAAAAGAATCAAACTAGTATCATAAATGTAGTTGTTGTGCTCTGTCTTCACAAAGCTACATTGTTATTCACCCATAATCTTCTACTCCATGGAGCCGTTAACCAGATTCAATTAGGAAAAAACAAACCAGTCTGATTCATGTACGAATCATTCACATCACTTTTACAAAATGACTCAATTCTTTTAAAAGATCTGACTCAAAAGAATGATCTGTCTATGAATCAGACATCGCTTACTGTATCTCATGAACTCTAATATGCCAATGTTAACAAAGATTGCCATTTATTTCTCAACAATCATGTGACACTGAAGACTGAAGTAATGGCTGCTGGGAAATTTAGCTTTGCCATAAGAGGAATAAATTGCTTTTGAAAATGTATTAAAATAGAAAAACATTATTTTAAATTGTAACAATATCTCAATATTACTATTGTATTTTTCAACAAATCAATGCCTTGATGAGCATAACAGTCTTCTTTCCAAAATATTTGAAAAAATCATACCGACTCTAAACTTTTGAACGGTAATGTATTGACTTCAGAAGACTCCAATATAGCGTATGAACCAATTTTATGACAAGTTGTGTTGCTTTCCGTCCTTTTATGTGTCCAGTTGCTAGCTATTTGTTGTAATTGCATAGAAAAGAGCAACAAGTACAGTCCTTAAAAATCTTTTCCTTTTGTGTATGAAAGAGCGTGAGACAGGATTGGAAAACCTAAGGGCGAGTAACTTAAGACAATTTGGGTGAACTATTCCTTTAACTCTCTTCTTCTGATGTGGTCAAATAAAAAAAAATGTTCTCCATGTGAGATTTGAGGTCTATAGCAACAGTAACAGAGCCTGGGGATTTTCAAACTGTCCCTCGGTCCTAGATGACCTTCAATTTATGACACAATAAACCACATCAAACTCTTGGTGGTTAAGGCAGGGGGATTGTGGGTAGTTCTGAATAAAAAGGGACTCATTTCAGACATCTTGTTTTCCCATCATGTGTTTCCAGACAGAATGTAGCGTTCATGGCGCTCTGGAGAGCCTGATACACAGAACGGCCCTCCAGAGCTCTGGCCAAAACATGCTTTGGAGACACATTCATTTTATAAGAACTGAAGAGAGATGCCTTTAAAACATGCAACTGCAACAAAAAAGTTATAGCATGAACATAGTTGAGAAACTCTAAATGTCTGTTAAATCTGTTTCTAAAAATAAATAAATTGTAACCAAACAAACAAGCTTTCTATATATTTTTATATATTTACGTATCAAGTTGTCTGGAGGACTTAGCATTGCTACGGCTACCATATCCAGCCCACTGTTCACGGATCATAAACTGTATATTGTAGCGTTTCCACATTTTGTTCAGGTAGAGCCTGTTCAGCACTCTTGTGGAATTTGTGTCCTTATTATTTAGACTGGGGAGCCTCAAGGAAAAACTGTCAGCAAAAAAATACAAAGAGAATTTCTACAAATCAGCACCAGCCGACAGGCAAAGTTCAAAAGCTTCTCACTTTCTTCCCAGAAAACATTCACGTCCAGACAAAAAACTCAAATCACAGTCCCTTCTCAAACGTCAAAACTATCAGTATTATGTATTATCATTATTCAGTTGTTTCATTAGCTGTCTGTAATACTTAACTCTGATTGGTCAATCATAGCATTCAGCAATTTAGCCCATATGACTTTCATTCTTCTGGGAAACACAAAAAGAGAACTTTTGAATAATGTTCATGCTGCTCTTTCTTCGATACAACAGAATTATAATGACGGGTGCTGTCAATCTCCAAAATGAATGAAAAACCTCTTAAAAACAAACTACATTTCAAGTATTCTGAAACCATAGGGTAGTTTTGTGGTAGTATGTCACATTGTGCCATGATTTCACTTCAAAATAATGAAGCCTTCAGATCGCTGTGATTATTGTGGACAATAATGTTGTTAAGTGACTCTATTCTTGACATCGCAATCAATATCACAGAGACCTACATACAATGGAGACAATTGAGAAGGTTGAAGGGAAAATGAGAGAGAGAATCCATAATAAATAGTAGTCTACAGGGATTTTACTGTGTAATATTCGGAGAGTGCTATTGACTGATTTCGTCCCATTGAGAGGAACACAATACCAGAAGTGTCAGCTTCTCTATGCTCTGACAACAGCTCAGACCTGCAGTTACAGCTCTGACAGAGGAAATATAGATTAATACAAATAAAATCAGTCTTGGACAGCCACTCGTTCCCATGTCTCTCTCCCATCGCTGTTAAGAAAGCAGCTCTGCACCATTCCCATGAGCGCTGTCTTAAGTATACAACAGCTAAATGAGCTAGAAGAACTAGCACAGCATGCTGACATTCCAGACTAAGCAGAATGAGCTGTACACGTCTGTATAGTATCAGAACAGGTGTAGCGGATTGTATAATGGGTAATGGCAAAATGAATGTTTGGAAATGTAAACTGATATTTCCTTCTGACACACTACAGCAAAAGATAGAAATGACTGACTTAAAACAATTTTTTAGCTGTTGAAAATACTAGTGGTCTAATATTTTTGGCAGCCACTGTGTATATATCCTTAAGGAGGTAATGTAACCCTGCTGTACCTTACACACCGTTTGATGAGGAAGGACTGCTGCTGTGTGCAGATGTTTACAGCTGGAAGGTAATTAATCTTCTCACATGTTTGCCTTCATAGGTGCAGCTGGTCATACATGCACCAGACTCACTCACTATGGAACTTAAGCTCTAGTGAGATAAGAAAAACATGCACACATCTCCTTTGAATTAACAGCAGACATGGCACACATGTCTCACATATGAGACTACCAACACACACAAAACATCAGATTTTATAACTGTCATATGATATGACATGTCCTACAGAATCTCTCTCTCCTCCCACAGATGTAATCAATATCCAGGAATGTCACTGTGAGGGTCACATGGAAACCTTCCTCACTGATGTTAGTAATTTCCTGCTGCCTGACAGGCTCCTGATGCTAATGGCTGAACCAAATCGACCACAGAGCTGAGCATCATGACACCATGTCTGCTGCCACCGCAGCTCTAGTGCTGTGCTAAAAATTCACCCTGTTACCCGGGTTATGGCTTACCAGGGCGCTCCTAATTTCAACACTCCATCCGGTCCACACAATGTCTGGAGTCCAGACGTTCAACTGCTGCTGATGAAAACAGAGATGAGGAAGTATAAGTTCAGTTCTCCGCAGCACGGCTTCATGCGTACAACCTGTTCTGTTTATTGGCTTAATTATTAATGTGCAATGAAAAAATCATGTATGATTAAAAATAAATCAGAAAAGATACTCATGAAATAGAGCGCTGGTACTCAACTGGTTTTGCTTCTGGGCCCAGATTTTATATTGTATTCAACGCTGCAGCCAGCCACCACAAACCATATTTATCCGTATTGCTAGTGAACCTGTATTTAATGTAGTCTGGGTAAAGTTTTTATATACTTTGCATGGTTTCGTTAATGGTTTTAAAAGATGAGGGCATGCCACACACAGTGTCATGATGATACCGGTCTAACATTACCGGTGAGATATGAATTTGTAGAGTTTCAGTGGAAAACTTGCATGCATTTTCAGTTGGCTAACCTGTTTTTGTGATTGTAACTGGTGTTGTTACTGTAAACTACAACTAAAGCTAATAAAATTGTTTTCATTAATTGAAATAAAGCTTAATTAAATACGTTTTATTACTAAAATTGCTAAAACTAAACCGACATAAAATATAACAGAATAAACTAATAAAAAAATTACAATAGCACACCAAAAAAGTTAAAACTGAAAATATGAAAGCTAATTCAAAATAATAATAAATACAACAAAGCTAAATAAATAATACTAAAATTCTAAACTATTAACACACATTCTGACCATGCATGATTGCGGTTGCATTTTCTTGCAGCATTAGGCATCAGTTTTTCCTGTTGTCTACTACCCTATGGCGTAAAATATTTCTAGGTTGCAACCCACCAGTTGAGAATGACTGATCCAGACTTTAGTTGAGCTCTGCATGGGTTCAGAGAAATTAATTTGTACTTAGCAATAAAATAGCTTGAAAACTACACAGTTAGATTTCCTCAAAAACCATTAAAATTGAATTAAATTATATTCAATTAAAACTTGAATAAGTTGAATGCAATCTAAGTCACTTTGGATAAAGTGGCTGTCAAATGTAAAATATGAATTTCAGAGAACATGTCAGAAATAAGCGGCAATCAATGAGCTGCTGAATAACCCAATATTTCTAGAGACACAAATTTTGCACCTTTCACAGACACAACCTGAGATCCACTTTATTAATGGTTGCCTGGCAACAACCAATCCACTGGCAGCTCTAAAGCGGACAGCGGTCACGAGGGTGGTATCCTGGTTGGCAGTGTGTAATTGGTGCAAATCACTGTGGGCACAAAACACACATGACCTTGTGACCTTATAGTTCTTTGGGTTATGACTGTAACTGAAATAAAAACAGCCATATGTGCACAAAGGAAGAGTTTGTTTATGCATGAGCACTGTGTGTTTCAGAGACACAAAGCTGAAATACGAACACGAACATGACTGAAAAGAAGAATTTTAGTTGGGTGAAAGATGAAAGTCTTCTGTGAGCCTGGGGCGTTACAGGCCACTAGATAGAGGAGGCTGAATGGAGGAGGCTGATAGTCAAAGGGAAGGCTGCAGAATGAAAATGTCAAAATTCTTGACGGAAAAGTAAGTGAGACAAAGTGTTTTAGTGTGTGCGAGAGAGAGAGAAAGTGTAAATGTATAAAGGAGTCAGAGGTACAATGAATAAAAAACTAGCTGAGAGAAAAACTGAATTGAGAGAAATTCTCCCAAGGGTAGAAACCACAACCCCTCATGTCATATGACAACCATGAGGCAACAGTAATGTAGCTCGCTCACGCTCTCACACACACACACACAGAGAGAGAGAGAGAGAGAGAGAGAGAGAGAGAGAGAGATCTAAGTGCTCTTCCTCTTTCTTAAAATATCCCCAAAAGATCTTTGCTAGCAGAAAGATTTGACTCCACATGCCTCTGAAATAAGCACATCAAAGTTTGCTTAAAAAGTGTGCACTAAATTCACTTCTAACAGATATACACATTTAAAATGAACAATATCTCTCTTAAATGGAGCGAAACCACTCAACACTGAGTAAAAACATTGACGATTCACTTGATTTTTGTCCAATCAATTGCACTCTAGAAAGAGAATATCCCTCCACCAATTAGCAAGTTACAAATTATAGTGCATAGATGTGACACAGCACAAGTCTACTAGCTTCTTTTTTATTTTATTTTTATATTGTGCAAGTTGTACAAGTGGCACACAAACTTCCTCTTTCAATAGAAAGTGTGTCTTCACCAGACAGATAACTGCATTTGTTGAGTCATTTCATGGAATACAACCTGCAAGGCAAACAAGCAAGCTAACGGAAGAGAGCATCTGACACTTTTGCTGCCAATTCTGGCAGAGACAACTCGCATCGTTCCAATAATTTGTGTGAACTGGCACTTTGCTAAGTTCTACCCCTTGTTTACGGAGGTTAACTCAAAAATGTCCATTAATTGTATGAATATAAATAAAATATGCTCAAAATATGGTAAAAACTATTTATTGGACTTTACTCTTAGGTGGACTGGAATGACATCCAGAGCATTTTTACATTACATTTTTCTCTAAAGGGACAGTTCACCCAAAAATGCAAATTCTGTCATTAATTACTCAACCTCATGTTGTTCCAAACCCGTAAGAATTTTGTTAATCTTCGGAACACAAAGTAAGAGATTTTTGATTAAATCCGAGAGCTTTCTGACCCTGCATAAACAGCAATGCAACTGACACGTTCAAGGCCCAGAAAAGTAGTAAGGACATTGTTAAAATTGTCCATGTGACATCAGTGGTTCACCGTAATGTTATGAAGAAACATGCAAAGAAACAAAAATAACAAATGTATTCAACAATTTCTTCATTATTTCTACAATGTATTCACTTACTCCTTATAGTTTACTATGACATGTTACACATTTTAATTTCGCTAATACAAAAAGAAAAAGAAATAAGCATTTCTTTCAGGGTAATTTTTGTCGTTAAAACTGACCTGACAACAATAATAAATAATTTGATAAATAATGCATTGTTTTTATTAAACTACTTCAATCGCTATTGTGAGTAGGATTATTTCTTCCGCATCTCATCTAACGCCTCCCTTGCTAATTCCAAAACGTCATTTTAAACCGTAACGGAGGCTTGAGCCGTTGATAGCAGACTAATGCAGTTAATAGAGTTAATAACTAAGTTATGAGACAGAGAGAGAGAGAGAGAGAGAGAGAGAGATTAATGTTACCTCTGTGAGTCAGTGATCGGCAGCAATGTCTATAATGAGACTTTAGGTTAATTTTCTTCACGAACAGCGCCGTTGTTGTTACCTCGCTTGTGGGAAATCATGTAGTTTTTAAGTTCTTAAACTATGTTACTGATAAAATCATCAGAGTAGTGCTAGTTACATTAGCGCTTATGTTAACGTGTGTGAAAACTAACGTTATATGTGTGTCTGTGAGGGAGAGACCGAGAGCGGGAGAGAGAGAGTAGGCTATGTGCTTTCCATACATAATAAAACATTATTTTGTGGCAAAAACATGGACAAGATCTGTCGATTTTATAATTGTTTTTACTGTATTTATTTGTTTGGCCAGTGTCATTGTGGGTTTTGGTTATTTTTCTGTTGTAAGACCTTTGAAATAACAGAAATCATTTGGCGAAGTGATACGGAACTGTAATGCGGTCAAGAGAGCTGCCTGGAACTACGTTCGCTGTGCGTTTCCCTGAAAATAATTGCACACCTCAGAACCTTCGTCAGCCAATCAGATTCAAGGATTCAACGGCCCCGTAGTATAATAAAGAATAAATAATAAGATCACAAACATACAGATCTTCCTTAGACTTACATTATAGAAGAACAAAACAAAACAAAAGCTTGTTTGAAGAAACAATGGTGATAAAGCATGTAACGTTTGTAAGGCAGGACATAGAGAGGAGTCAGCTGGTTGAGGAATCAAGTCAGCTTCATAGCAGTGTTTGGGCAGTGGGCTAGTGCAGTTCAGTGTGTCTTTAGTCCTGAGATTAGAGTGCAGAGCCACTCCTGTTTTTACAGACTGCAGACCAGTCGTCCGCAGCCTCAGGAGTTCGGTAATTAAAGCAGGATAGAACGCTATCAAGAAAAGCAGCTTATCTTCAATACAGCCAACCATGCAGCCAGGACTCGCTCACAAACACACGTACATCCTGCATCTATAATCCCACCGAATACAGCAGAAACCCTGGGACGAAGTGGGAAGTATTTTCCAGATTTGCCAAATTTCGAGAAAACATTCCTCTCTGTGTGCCTGTGTTCAACTTAACTTCTCCTCTGGATAAATGTAGCTGTCTTTATGCCACATATTCAGGCATCTGTGAGCAGATGCATGGATTTAAGCTACATGCGATGCGATGCACAACAATTTACCTTCTTAACGTGGTATCAAATGAGTCTCTCTAGCCATGCTCTGATTTATCCACCATCACAAATGTTCTCCAAAAGCAAGCAAAACCCCTTCAGAACGTCATGCATCACAGGCCCAGTTTGGTTGCTTTAATGAGCTGTAATCTCTAAGCCTTCGATTCATGCTTGAACCTGAAATAACTCTAATTCTGCTCAGAGGGGAATGTTGTCCTTTAAAATGTGACACCGCTAACGCTGTCTGCAGCCTGAGCACGCCGGATTTATGCTCTGATTAATGAGAGCGTCTTTAAATGGGGTTAGATCAGGTTCTCTCCACAACCTTGTCTAACAAATCATGAACATTCTCTTTCTCCCTCTCTACTTCTCCATTGGGGGTATTACATTTCCCCAAGTCGAGACTTAGAGGCTCCAGGGATCAATGCGAGCTGCCTGTCCAATTTATTAAAAGTGAATGGAGATTAATTATGATCTCCTAATGAGCAGGCCACCGGGTTAGAATTACGTTAAAACTGTGAAATATGAAATGTTTTCTTAGCTACGTGTCTGCACACCCGCTGGCACCCTTTCTGTGCTCAGGTAGGTGAGAATGAGAAGAGGTGGGCGACGTGCATAGAAGAGGGAGAATGTTCTTGTGGCCTCTGATAACAGATTGCACAGTCCTCTAAAGCAGTGGTTTTCAACATTGATCCAAATTCATCCAACATTTTAAGTACCACAAATTTTTTGTCAGCACCAATAGCCTCATGGGCAGCGTGCTGACACATAGCGCCGTTGTGCTTTGGGCATCCCATGTTCGAGTCCTGGCTCATGGACCTTTCCCGATTCCGTCCCACCTCTCTCTGTCACTTCACTTCCTGTCTCATATATTGCCCTATCCTTGAAAAAAGGCAAAAATGGCTAAATAAAAAAATAAATAAATAAAATTACTTTTTTCACACTGAGCAAACAATCCAAACAACCAAAAATATTATGTGAGAACAAACCGCTCACCCTTGATGATAAAAAGAAAAGATCCTTGAGCACCAAATCAGCATATTTGAATGATTACTGAAGGATCACGTGACACTGAAGATTGGAATAATGGCTGCTGAAAGTTTAGCTTTGCCATTACAGGAATAAATTCCATTATATTCTATATAAAAAAATGAACATTTAATATTTCACAGTATCACTGCTTTTACTGTATAATTGATCAAATAAATGCATGATGCACATAACATACTTCAGTAACACTTTACAATAAGGTTCCATTAGTTAACGAGCAATACATTTGTGCACCAGAACGGCCAGACACAGAAACAGTTTCTTTCCCCAAGCAATCCATCTCATGAACACTTGATATTAAACATGGAACACACAACACGTTTATACAATTATTTATTCACCACACATACTTATTTTTTCATTTCAAATTTGCACATGTCAGACCTCACACATAATTGTCTGTATTGTATATTGTGTTTTGTGCCATTTTGTACATTGCCTATTTGTATATTGTTCTTTTGTTGTCTGTGTCCTGTCCTGTTGCTGTCATTCTGTTGCACTGTGGAGCTTCTGTCACTATAACAAATTCCTCGTACAGTATGTGTAAACATACCAGGCCAATAAAGCTCAATCTCATTCTGATTCTGATTTGTTACAGCATTTATTCAACTTTAGTTGATAAAATACAATTGCTTTTTGTTAGTTCATGTTAGCTCAAGTCAAATAATATTAACAAATTCAGCTTCTGATTTCAATAATCTACTGTATTAATACATGTTGAAATTAACATTTACTAAGATTAATTAATGCTTTAAAAATTTATTTTTAGCATTACTTTACTAGTTCATGTAAACAAATTAATTTATTTAATTTTAACAAAGTGTTACTGGGGCTTTAAAAAATCTTTTTTTTAAATGCAATATCAATATCAATAGCAAACAATTTAATATATTCTCTTATTTGTAAGGTTTTTTATTCCATGAGACAAATATTAAATCTTCAGATATATTCAAACTATAAACTGACGTTTGACACCCAATACCACACAGCTAAGTTTCTCTCAACGTAACCCATTGTTTCAATTTCCCAAGAGTGTCCGGGGTCACATGGGGTCAAGGCCAGAATGGCACTTTCATACCATTTCTGACCCTCAGATACGTACACAAGCAGCCAAAGGCAGATCATGATGTGATGAAGCCCCAGGGCCCACTCTGCCTCTAGCAGCAGACCCCTTATCCTACTCTAAGCAACAAGGGCAGTTGGCTAAAAACAGAATAAATTAGGAAACACATTTTTGGTAGGCTGACATTATAAATAGCGACTGAAGGCCCCAGTGTACAGCTTCAATTGGCAGTCTAAGGCTTTGAAAGCATTGGCCCTCTGTCCATAATCCAGCCCTGAGAGTAGCTTTCAGTGCTCTCGCACATGCACACACCCCTGACTGATTGCCCGATGGAGCCTGATTTTTCATAAGACTCATGCCACCATCAATGCTGTTCACTTCTGATTGTCCCTGCTGCCAGCTCACATTCCGCCATAAACCCTACTGACCCTTGAAAGTTCTTACATTCTTTTAGAAGTGATGTTGTTCCAAAGAGAAGCCAGCAATTCAGCTGAAGACAAAAGTACTATTTCATCGATCACATGTGAAGAGTGTAGGTGTGTGCTGTGCGTGTAAAGCAGAACAGTTTGCTCTTTAAGCGTGCACTGCTCTGATGCATTAACATAAAGCTAAAGGAGAAAGAAATTGCAGGTCTCTGGCAGGCTGCTGTCTAAATTGGGTAAAATTACAGCATAGGTTCCTATCTGTGCATCTGCTGTTCTGGTAATTACAGAGTGCCGCGCTTTCATTGCGAGAGGAAAATAAAAAAGTCTGCTCTGATGAGGCTGCCGTGATTGCTGCCATTTACTGCATTTGTTCAGATCACTTCAGCGTGTGACGAGGTATTTGTTTTTCCCCACCTCTCCCACTAAATTCGCAGATTAGGAAAGGGTTGACTGAAGATGGTTAGTGTGCTATTTAAAGCGCATTTCTTGTTGCAGGCCTCGGCGATTGTGAGTTTCAAAGAGGTGGACTCCAGACACTGAAAAACGGCTTTGAAGTGAAATGAACTTGCAACAATAGCAGCATCGGGTGAGAACGGGGACAAGACAGAAACATCAGCTAGACAGACAATAGAAGCGAGATTACAATCCGATGTGGGTTTGACAGCTGTGAATGGGACAGCGTTTCTTTTCATGTTTTGTGTCAGTGTGGACGTTTTTGAGGGGACATCAGCAGATGTAAGCAGTTTCATTCTGCAGAGCTGAAGATGATTTTTTCTGTTGCCTTATTTGTCATAAATGAGGAAGAACAAGAATATGTGGCCTTATTTCTGCCTGTATACGGAAGATTCTTTCATAATGCGCAGCATTTAGTTAAAACACGAAAGAGCCAATGGGTGACAAGACCTTGTGATTTCACTGATTACTATGTTAATTAGCAAAATGTTTCGGCAATTAAACACATTTAAACTTTCTGATTATTTCACGGTTACTTCAAAAGAAAGCTTACAGCATAAAAAGCATTTGATTTTAAAGATACACTGTGAAAACTTGATGTTTCTTGTGTTGTGATTGCTGTCTGATTACAGTCAGCAACAGTAATGATAAATAATCTGCCGACGGCCAGTTAGTAAAATCCTTGATGCGACAAAAAAAAAAATACAAAAAAATAAAGAGTTCTCCATTAGAGTACGCCAAAGCTAAAGAGCTAGGAGCTACTTTTCCCTCATCGTACTGATAGAACCTTTTCAAACAAGACAAAAGTGTTGCTGTTTGCTCTAGTCATATCGACTTGCCTGAGGGTCTGTGCGTTGGTCCACAATTCCTTTATTTTTCACAAATAGAGTGTCTTTTTAGAGAGGCTTTTCATGCAGTAACCCCACAAGAAAGCTCGGAGACTCTAGGACTGTGGAGAATGTCTGTCAAAGCGTGTGCACTGAATGAAAGCTGTATTGTATAGCTGCTGAATAGAGCATTTCTTTGTGGTCCTCTACTTGTCCGAGCACATCATGTCCACTCTGCTTCAAAATACTGTGTTTCCTTCACTTCAGTTTCCATTCAGTGACATTAAAGGAGCTCATTTTGAAGAAGAATATGGATGAAGTACGATGAAGTATGAATGCACGCTCAAATCTCTTGGGTTATGACTAGGTCCGCTTCTACAGGAGTATTTACACAGATTAAGATGTTACTATAAATGTAGACTAAGAAAAAAAGGTTAAATTATCGGCTTGACATGATGTGATTGTTCTTTGTTTAATCATTGATCTGAAATTGATTTTCTGACAGTTTGAAACACACCAAGTGGGTCATGTGCAGTTGAGTTACTAGAATTATCTCTGCTTGTCTTTTTGTTGAACAGTCATGTTTAGAAGCAGGAATTTTAGTAGTTAGTGCATGATTACGTTTGAACACAGCAAAGGCTGAGTTCACCACTGCTTTGAGGTCATATGAAACCAAATTAGAGCTGCAATAGTTAGTTGATTACAAAAAAAACCTGTAAATCCTGCATTTAAAAAACTGTACACAACTGTAGGTGTACTACTTTAAAATTTGAACCCAGACAGTTTTCTGTCAGGAGTAAGAACTCTACCTCAGATTACTTTATTGTACTTAATACACTTCACTGAGGAGAAATGTAGGCCCTATTTGTTTTAGAAAAAACAACCCTAGGTCACCGTTGGCCTGTTTAGCAACCTAAGGTCACCTTCAAAATCCAAAAGAGATTTGGTACAATTTCAACACTTGTAATTTAATGATATGCAGTAATCCTATGGTTGTAGGTATTTGTACATAAAATAGGTCTAGCACACACATTTGAATAATTTTGCAGCAGACACCGAAATGTACATTATTAATGTATTGACAGCAGCAAAAATGCAGTTGAAAACAACATTAGAAACATGATTTTATTGTAATTTAATTCATGCAATTTGATTTCATTAATCAAATACACTAAATTTCATCTCATTTTATTGACCTAATTTGACATTATAATGGTTTCAATGTCGCTTTACACAAGCCTACACACGTCCAATTCAATTAAATATTTACGTTTTCATTTAATTTTATTTAATTTTGTCAAAAATACTTGTGAGTGAAATGTAGCTTTCCAAATATACGTTTAAAAATAAATATAAATACAAATATTTTTTTTACATTTCAGATGCTGTCAATAAATTCACATTGATATCAAATGTATAAAATTTAACATTTTAATGTTTAAACATTATTCCATTATATTTTCATGTAATTATAACTAGCAGCTAAACGTCATACCTCACATCAATGGAAGAACTATAAATACTTAGGAAGAAGTAAACAACTATGCAAGAAGCATTAAGCCTCATCCTGCAAGCAAACACAAAACAGAAATGAGTTAAACAGTCGGCAAGGTCAGCCGTCTGAGGGAAAGAGAGGAGTTTTCCATTCATCTCCTGTCCTCTCTCTCCTGCACTATAAAGAGGTGTTTGCCAAAGATATTTCATCATGTCATCAACTTTACTCGTCGTCTGAGGTTTTGATGATGGATGTTGGCAAGTTGGAAAATGTGATGAGCAGATTATTAATTGACTATTGATTGAGGACAAAGTTTTCCCTCTTGAATGTGAAATCAACAGCTCTGAGAGTAGCTATCCTTCGCTGACATAAATCATTTTTAAACAGGACAAGGCCATGATTCATTCTTAACTGCAGCCGCACACTGTCACCAGACCTAGAAGAGGAGGTCCTGGGGTGCTGGATAGTTTTGTCTGCCTGGTAAGGTTGGCATAACTGACTCAGAACCGGTGAGAGGAGTAAACACTCACACACACCCACACACACATTGAGATGACCGTCCCAGACAGTGAGTCAGGTGGGCATTTCCACACTCCACAGTAATATCTTACAGACAGGTAATAGGAGACACACATCCCTGACAGACAGGAAGTGGGAGAAGAAATACATAAATAGACGTGCACACTCACAGAAACACCATTGCACGCCTCAGCACCTACTCGGCTGACAGAGAGTGGCGTCAGCAGCGGCCCTTGTGTCAAACTCTGTTTCACACACACACACACACACACACACACACACACACACACACACACACACACACACACACACACACACACACACACACACACACACACACACACACACACACACACACACACACACACACACACACACACACACACACACACACACACACACACACACACACACACACACACACACACACACACACACACACACACACACACACACACACACACTCAAAACACACACACACACACACACACACAACACAAAACACACACAACACACACACACACACACACACACACACACACACACACACACACACACACACACACACACACACACACACACACACACACACACACACACACACACACAGCTCCCTTCCCGCCAAGGTGCCAGGGCCAGACCTTCACCATGTTTGATTTTGTTTGTGTGTTTTCATCTTTCATACCAACAAAGCTTGAAATAAATATGTATTCACAATGGTAGCGGTGTCCCAGTGCTGTCAGGAACCTGTCATGTCCTCCTGCTGAGTCTGACACGCACATAAACACACTCACGGTCACACTTCGATGATTTTTGAGCCTCAGATGTGGGAATGAGAGAGGGGAGACTTCCTAAAACTCTTTATAAGTACATGTAATTAATCAAAAACATTTTTGTGGTCAGTTCAAAACATGAAAATTAGGAAAATTGTGGCAAAAAAGTAATATTTGTAAAATGGAGGAAATTGACATGTAGGCCTAAAGAAAATTTCAAGTCTATTTATTAAATGTACGTTTTTGTTCTTATTGTGTACAACACATTTTTTTTATTTGCTTTGCATAATTTTATCAAAATGTCATACTCTTTCAGTGAAAACATAGTCTTGCAATAGACTGCAAGCTTGCATTCAGATCTGCTTCCATCTAATCTGCACCACAGCTCTTCCATTTTGATCATTTCACTTGGATGTACATCACAATATGGAAGAATATATCTGTCACTACTTCCGTTACATTGTGACTTTAGAAATGGTACATCAACATCATTATATCAAAATGGCATTGTTTTTTCTGTGAGAAGCAGCCAAATGATTTATAGTAAATTTAATTTACCAAATATATGACTTCAAAAGACTGGCAACATAGAGCATGAGTAAGACCAGGCAAACATTTGCTGACATTTCCTCGCATTTTTAATGCTGATTTGGGGGAGAAATTTGAGAAATGGATTGAAATGTATTAAAAAGAGCTGAAAGTGCTACACTTATAATCAAATCAAATGTAAAATGTATATTTAAAAAAAAATTATATTCAAAGAGTCAATTCCCTCAAAACGTAAAATCCTGCCATCATTTATTTACTTACGCTCATGTCATTCTCAAAACAGCATGACTTACTTTCTTCAGTGTCACATAAAATAAGTAGTGCTGTCAAACGATTAATCACATCCAAAATAAAAGTTTTTGTTTACATAATATGTGCGTGTACCATGTATATAATATGTACATATATATATATATATTTATATACATATAATTTATATTATATAAATATATATTTAATATACTGTATAAACATATTTTTCTTAAATATATACATGCATGTGTGTGTAATTATATATACACCTAACAAATATACATACATACACGCAAATATTATGTAAACAAAAACTTTTTTTATTTTGGATGCGATTAATCACGATTAATCATTTGACAGCACTAAAAATAAGATGTTTTTTATACAATGGAAGTCAATTGGCTCCAATTTTGTAGGTTACCAACATCCCATCTTTTGTGTTCTGCAGAAAAAGAGTAACAATGTCATACAGATGTCATACTTAAATTCTTCAGTGTTCGGAGCAGCAATAATGACTCATTTTCCCGTGAACTATTCCTTTAAATAAGAGTTCTATTTCAGCTTTTCCTCATCCACAAGTAAAACAATGACTGCATCAGAGACTGTTTGTCTATCAATATTTAATTAAGCATATTTCAATCTTTACTTTGCCAGTCCATAACTCTGCTTAAATATTAAGATGAAACAGACCTCATTTAGAGAAGAGCGGGTATATTTTAGTACACACAACACTGGAGTGTTGGTTATTTTTCTTTCAGCCGAGCCCAAAACTCATTTCCTCCCCCTCAGAGTGAGCGTCACTGACTCTTTCCTCCAGACTGGTGTCATGACACTGTATTGATCATGTTCCACCCACTCTGCTTTCCTATTCCCACTTTTCATTAATATTTTTTTGCAGAAACAATCTGCTTCTTTTCTTCTTACTTCTCTCCCTCTCACTCTTGCTCTGTTCACCTGTTCCATTGATATTTCTCACTGAAAACACTTTTTCTTCATTCTCTCTCTTTCCCGGAGCCTGAGGGCACTGGCAGCAATTAGCTGGAGTTCAGTTGTTCTGGGTGAACGCTGCCCTCACAGGCAAACAGAGTCTCTCAAGACACAAGAAAACGGAAAAAGCCAAAGTGGAAAAACACACCAGCACTCACAGATGGAAATACACTACATGTACGGTTGGTGATGTTGGTTTCTAAGTGTATGAGCGTATGTGTGTTTGAGACTGCAGTCATCACTGAGCATGTCTTGGATCTGGGTGCACCCAAACTCTGTGAATTAAAAAAATAAATGGATATACTGTGAAAAATGAGATTTCCCTTTGGTGCCGTACTGGCAGGAAACCAGTGTTGAATTCCAGTATCACGTTAACAAGCGCAGTGTCAACCGCGGTCAGCAGTATGAATGGTAGTACTCTGGATCATGAGCTGGTAGCGTGAGAATTTTGATCGTGGAGGTCATTCATGTGTCAATGCTTTATGGAATCTAATAAATTGAAGAAAAAGTACACTACCATTCAAAAGTTTGGGCTCAGTATGTTTTTTCTAATGTTTTTAAAAGTCTCAAATGTTCACCAAGGCTTCATTTTTTTGATCAGAAATACAGTGAAATATTATCATTTAAAATAACTTTAAAATGTAATTTTAAAAGCTGAATTTTCAGCAGCCATTATCTAGTCTTCAGTGTCATATGATCCTTCAGAAATCATTCTAATATGCTGATTTGGTGCTCAAGAAACAGGACTCTTTAATTAAGAGAATGTTTAAAGTAACAGTACTTCTTTAAAATAGAAATCTATCTATATTGTCTTTACTGTCACTTTTTATCAGTCTGTTTTTCTATTAAGTCCCAAAAATAGACAAATAAATTCTGCTTAAATAACACAAGCAATTATATGATTTTTATATGATTTTGCTATTCACGAGAAGCACTACCTGATGTGAACCACTGATTAAAGAAAAGGTACAGGGTAATGAAGGTATCTCTGAAAGTCTTGATGTTCTTTGGTCCACTGTAAGACAAATTGTCTATAAATAAAGTTCAGCAATGTTGCTGTCCCTAGAAGTGGGTGTGCTGCAAACATGACTGCAAGAGCACAGCACAGAATACTCAGTGAATGCCAAGTGAAGCTCAACTGAAGCTGGCTGATGCAACAGGACAACCAACAAAACACAGGAGTGATTCAATACCAGAACGCCTTCAAACCGAATCAGATGCTTCGGCATGACCTTGAGTGAGCAATTCATGCCAAACCTCCCCAGAATATTGACAGCAAGGACAGAGGAATGATGCAAAATACCTCATTGTCCATGTCTGATCTCAGATTGCAGTTCTATATCAGTGCCTATAGAAGTGCATGTTTGCAGATGTGCTGTACTTTGAGTTCAACATACCATAACATAGTTGCATACTGTCCCAGCAGTTATTAAATTCCCAGCATTACAGAAACAGTCTGATAGCATGTAAAATCACTTCTAAGGCACAATTAGAAGTAAGAAATGTTGACCAAAGTGCTGTAAAATATTTCCAAATTTACAGAAAAGTGGCATTCACATACAGAAACATTGCAGTGTGTGTACTTGAACAAAGTGAGAAAGTAATAGTAATCAGGCCAGGGAAGAAAAGAGATAGCATGTCTTGAGATGGAATTTAAACACATCAGTAGTAAAATATTGTATCGTTTGGACTCCAAACTTTGGAGTGGCATGCTATAAAGTGTGTGGCCACAGCATGAACAAAGTGAGAAAGTAATGTAATGAAGTGCCAAATACGTAACCCTTAGAAACAAATAAAATCTTAAAGTTGTATTTTAAGCCAGGAAAGAAAGGCCACAAGAGGAGAAATACTGTCTTTCTGTCTTTGGTTACAGTCAGGAATACATATACAGACGAGTCCAAGATGACTTGCAAATACACACAATCATATTTTTTTTTCCAAGATAAAACGCTAAGATAAAAGCTTTAGGTATAACTTACAACAAGGTTCTTTTTGTTAACATTATGTGCAATAGATTTACAGTATTTATCTCATTTAATATTCATTTGTACATACATAACTGTAAAGCCAAATTTTTTTCATGCAAAAATGTAATATTAAAACGTAAGATAAAAGCTATATTAACATTGGCAAATGTGTTATGAACTAACAACAAGCAATGATATATTTGAATGTCAACAACTAAGATTAATAAACAACAAATAAAAAGTGCATGATATCTGTTGCTTCATGTTAACAAATAAACTACTGTATAGTAGTTCTATATACTGTAAGTGTTACCATAACAAACTAGTTTAAATTATATCCATACAAAAAAAATATATATTTCCAGATTTTCTTTTAAAATGCACAACCATTTGAATTTTTGGGGTCAGCAAGATTTATTTCAGCAAGACGTCCCTTATGCTCACCCAGACTACATTCATTCAATCAAAAATACAGTTAAATACAATTACAATCTGAAATAACTTTCCTTGTCTAAATCAGATTTTAAAATGTATTCTAATCCTGTGATGGAAAAGCTGAATTTTCATTAGCCATTACTCCTAATTTTTTCTAAAACAGCTGCTAACAGAGTACTATTGTCCAGATAATTTAGAGATTAATCAGTGCTTTTAGGGTACGATTACATGACCATGATTGTACTACAAAAACGTTTTTCCTTTGCGTTTTTGAAAAGCTTTGCCTACATTTCAAATGTTTGTGTTTTAAGGCCCCTAAAATGGCTCTCAAAATGTGTAAATTGACGGCCAATATGCATAAAAAGTTTTGAGTTTTTAGTTGAAAATGGTGTCATGTAAAGGCCCATTAAAGATGTGGCTGACACATTTGTTTGCACTAAAATGTTTAGTCCAGCAGTGATTTCACAAATCGATATGAGTCATCAGCACATTTGCATTTAAAGATATTAAAAACAGCAAAGGCTTGAGCAGTTCATTCTCTGAGTCAGAACAACACGACAACCCTTCTAGAGAACATTAACAGCATCTTTGTTTCCATAATGACAAATTCTTCTCACTTCTTCACACATAACAGTTTTCGAGCAATTATGTATTTTGCTTTTTATCACTCCTGTCAGCTGCTTTGACATAGAGGGCTCAGCATTACAAAATGCAGTGTATGTTTCACTAACGCAACATATGTCGCAGCATAAAGCAGTCAGACTCTGTGAGAAGATGGAGGACTGAAGCGAATTACAAAAAAAAGAGAGAGGAATCTCATTTTCTAGCAGTTTGTGCTTTCGAGTTGCATTTCAACAGCGTGCGATGAGTTTTTGTGGAAACGTGTGCTCGCGTGGCATGAAATGACATGGCATTTCAGCTCGACTGACAAATTTTATTAAGAGTCTTTATATCTGGGGCCTTAAGCTGCCCTGATCAGTATAATCCCTGTTCAAACAACAGATAATGAATCTGCCTCTGAAACAGCAGGCGGCTGCAGGAAAACCCACTGCTGATCTGCAGAAGATGAGCACAAATTATTGGATTTAAACCAGCAGGAGAATTTCTAATGGGTTTGTAGTAAGACTCCCAATGTTCATCAAAAGTGTCCTCTAGTTCGGGATAGACAGAGAGAAGCTTTTCATTCCACTGACACACAAAGATCAGATGCACTAATGCGAGTCATTTGCATGAATTGGGCAAACACAACCAGAAACCGACTTGAAATAGCATTGCGGTTTATGAGTGGCAGAGAAAAGACTCGTCTACATTAAAATGTCTCTCTAGGATTAAAAAACAATAGGGTGATACAACCAAATGCTAATTGTACCACTAAATGTGTCCAAGGACACATTTGATAGATGTCTCGTAACAATTTAATGTTATGATCCTTCTACATGAAATATGGTTATTTTCTCTCCTCAAATGCACAATCTGTCCTCTGTTATGCAGGGAAGCGTTCCCTGGTCTTTCTGGCTGACACACACAGCTCAATTCAAATCACTGCAGTCTGCTTTGGCCCAAACTGATCCAGTCAAACATGACACGGGCCATTGCAGCAACAGAGCAGAATGAATGAGGACAGCAGTTCATCTCTCTCTGCTGCCATGCTCTGGTGGATCGCTTTTGAGTTGGGAAATGAATGCTTTGTTGATGTAAAGAGAGAAAGAGAGTCTGTCTTTCTGTATTCCTAAGTCTCTAAAACATCTGTGTGAGGTCTGTTAAAGTATTTCTTAAAACGTAATGTTTTTAAATGTAATTTTGTAACCGAACTTACTTCAAATTTCTAAATGTACAAATGCATATTCTGTATCTGCGCTATGTGAACGGAACCGTCACTGGCTGCATCCGAAATCTGAAAAATGCTGCCTTCGGTGGCCAAGGTAGGAAGGCATCAAGGCACGTCCGAATCCAAAGTTAGCTTCACTTCCTGTCTCATGAGATACCTTTGATTTTTGAAGGCAGCATATATGTATCCTTCACTGTTTTTGATATCCCACAATCCTGTGCGTTCCATTCCGTGACGGTTGAGCTAAAAAATAAAAATGGCGTCTGAAAGTTGCGTTTGGTTGTTAGTTTGTGAGTAAATGTATATTTCTGATTAACTTTTTGCATTTTTTATGTTATTTCTAGAGATAAATTAGTATTATAGTAATTACATATTCATTTAGTTATCACCAAAACTCGTTCTTTTTTGTTGTAGATCGTTACGCTGCCTCAGAAGCCTGTCTGAAATCAGTTTCATGAGTTGCCTTCATGCAAAAACGCTGCCTACAAAGTCATTGCCTGATAAGGCATCGAGGCAGCAAGTTAGCTGCCTAAGTTTTCGGATGCAGCCACTGTCTTCCACCGGAGCTACTCCAGTTTTTGGCCGAAGTTCTGCGTTCCTGCGTTTGGGCCTTGATTGGACTCGACTGAACTCACTGGTATCAACTTTGAAAAGACTTTCCATCATTATGGACATCGCCATATTTGAATTGTACTTATTTTAATAGCAATCGCTATGGTCACGGACGATTTTCATGATTATTTTCACAACTTGACGATTATTCATTAATGTATCTATTTTAGATCGTTTTAGAAAACAAGAACAAACTTGCCTTTAGTTGTTCCGCAGTGAAAACATTATTTTTAAATGCTGATAAATGGTTAGAATATTATTTTGTTTCTGAATATTTTTCTTGAAATGATAAAGCAGGCAAAAGCCACACACCAGGTTTCTTTTAAATGTCATTCACTTTATATGGAAAATGTCAAATACTACAGTGCGGTAAAAACACGTTTAAGTGTTCCATTTAAGACGACATTCTGGAGTTCACCAAGTGAATCTACCTTATTTTTAAAGTAAGAATGGGCACTTCCATTTTTAGCTTGAATGTGCAGGCTTCCGGTGACAGCCGCTTCCAGTTATCTTAGCTGTAACGTACAAAAAAACATTTATGCTGCTTGTTATTGCGAAGTAGTACTTGTTATAATTTTTTTTATTTATCATAATCATAAACACATGGTACCACACTTAGTTTGACCAAATTTACTGCATTTCTATGTACACTTTATCAGGGCAGACACCATATAGAATTTTCCCAGGATGAAATGAGAGAGATTTACAGTCTATACAAAGCTCAGATTACCTTCACAACTCACAACATTCAAAACTGGAGTCTCTGTCTTTTGAAAAGTTGATTTGTCAGCTGAACAGTTGGTATATTGTTAAACAGTACAATCCATTGAACACACTGTACTAACCCTCAGCCTAGTTTTCATTGCTGTCAAAAAAATAAATATGGCACTTCCCTGACTAAAGTCTATAGTGGCTAATAAATCACAAGTTTCACATATGCACTATAATAAGTACAATTTAAGTACTGTCTGTGTGCTTTCATGAGGGGAAAAGTTCACCAGTCCAGCACTGACCGCACCAAATTCTGTACCAGGTAGGATATGATGTGATAAGATGTGTCTGGCAAACATCAGTCATTAAGCTGAGTGCAGGCGTGTGTTTAATGATGTAGCTGACCATAGCACAGCGAGCTCTCAAATTGTCTTCTGACCATCAACTCTAGAATCCACTCCATTATTACTGCCGTGCTGTGCTCCTGTCTGAGCACCTCATTTAACTGATTGATACGAGGATGCAGGCGAGGACCATTCCACGCACAATAAAATGACCATGACCATTTTATCTCTGTATTTTGGCGTTTAAGTGAAGCTGTGAATGTGGAGGGCTGCAGAGTGACAGCTGCAACAGAAAGACAAACAGAGTCAGAGTCCTCAGGCTAAAATGACTCAATGCACCCGTTGCTTTTATACTGTTTCACAGAGCCATTAAAACCTGCAGGTTTACTGGAGCAGGACTCAAAGGGAGAGGAAAGATGGAAAGAGACAAAGACAGAAAGAAAAGAAAAGCTGGCCGGCAGGAAGAATAGGAGAAGAAAGGGAGAAAGAGAGATAGAAAAAGCTGCCGCGTCTGAGAAGAACCGACATGTACGAGCCCCTCAGCGACTTCAGTGCTTGACTGGAATAACCCTTACCTTCAGCACACAGGCATGATAGGACTCTTACTCTCTCTCTCTCACACACACACACACACACACACACACACACACACACACACACACACACTGTGCCTCGGGCCGGACTGGGTCAGATTCTCGGATAGATTGTCTCTGCTGTAAATTCTGACTCAGTTTGTTGGAGGTAGACAGGGATTTCTCTGTGCGTTTCAAAAGGTCAAGTGGAAAACAAAACAAAGGCAGTAGTATTCATAGATGCTGCACTGAAGTTATGTAATAATGCAGCCAAAAGGAGTAACAGAAAAACAAGTTCTGAACCCAAACAAATGGATGACATTAGAACAGTGTTATGGAATGTTCATATCATGACAGAATTTCACAATAATCCTGACATGACGTGATCAAGCTCCCCATATTTAAGGCCTGTTCATAAGGACGAAAAATATAACAATAATTATATTGTTGTCCATACCAATGGATTATAATCTTCCGTGTATTATAAGCATGCATATAACATATAAAACATCCAAAATGTAAACAATCTTTTCATGTGAAATTCAATATGGCGTCTAATCTAAAATCTATTCTGCCCAACAAAAACAAAATTGTGTCATCACAAACTCTCTTAAAAGTCACTGATGCTCCGGTTCCTTCTGGAGGATAGATTGTCATTCGGATTTCACAACGTCCTCTACAATCAAATTAAATTGTGATGTCACAAAGTCCTCCTGAAATCAAATAAAGTGGGGAAAAATCCCTTATCTGTGTAATTATTTCCCAATCACTGTCTCAGTGCTTTCTATCATGAGGAGGATGTGAGGCATAAATTTGATGATTAACTGGATGGCTTTCGCGCTGTTTGCTTTGTGTAGGTCACGGCTCACCTGTGGAGAGTAGCATGTAATCGGGACCGAAGCGCTACAGTGATTCTGGCTGAGAAATAGATGTGCCTGTCACATCGAATTAAATTTTCGAAGAGCTGGTCTGGACCTTGATGAAAAGAGAGGTTTCTCTAGACCAGAAAACAGAAAGAGAGTGAGGGAGGTGGAGTAGTGTGAAAAAGAACGAGGGAGAGAGACAAGGTATGAAGGACAAATGCAAAGCAATATCAACAGGCTAAACAACAGCCTCACAGGCAGGGATGGGCAGTATTTCAAATACATGTATTTGAAATACAAAATACTGTTTTGTATTTCAAATACCTTTGAAAAAAATATAATGCATTTTGTATTTAAATACATTTAATCTAGTACTTTTGTATTTTCAAAATACATAAAATACTTTTCCCCAATCAAGCTCTTTATTAGACTGCTGGTTTTCTGTATAAACTAGCTCAATCATGCCACTTTCATGCATGTGAGCTGCAGCTGTATGACTCCATCTAGAATTGGGTAATGACATTTTCTGGATTCCTGCAAGGAAATAAGGAATACTACTGCCTTCGTGTGCTATCAAAATTTAATATTTCCAATTTCAGAAGTCCTGATTACAAGCATGTCGCATTCAAGTGATTTGCTGTTGGAAAGAACAGGGATCATGGAGGATGCCAGGGATTTTGAATAAATGTAGCATCCTATTTGTTGACAACTATATCATCATTCACAGTGCAATATTTACAGTTAGCTTGTTGATGATTCTGGATTTTCAGTCAAATATATGCTGTTTTGCTGTATATAAACCATACTAAATGCTTGAAATGGTTATTGCACTACTATGTGCATGAATTTAACATTAAAACAAGGTGATCTTGCTTTTGTGGGGAAAAAAAGTATACCTGTCCCAGCAGGTAAAAAAAACAAAGAAACATGGATATATGAGTAATAAGCAGCTTTCTGTGTGTGTGTGCCCCAAGACAGAGATAACTATTATACTAATAATAAAGAAAATATGTTTAATTTTTATTTGAGCATACTCACACTAGGCACAGCTGCCTTGTACTAAAGCTCAAGCGTGATTGTCCTTTCGCTAACAGACAGATATCACAGGATGACAACCCGCATTCTGAAAAGGTTGGGATGTTTTTTAAATTTGAATAAAATGAAAACTAAAAGACTTTCAAATCACATGCCTATATTTTATTCACAATAGAACATAGAGAACATGAAAAATGTTTAAATGGAGAAATTGTACACTTTTATCCACTAAATGAGCTCGATTCAAATTTGATGCCTGCTACAGGTCTAAAAAAAGTTGGCATGGGGCAAAAAAGGGCTGAAAAAGCAAGAACTTTTGAAAAGATTCAGCTGGGTGAACATCTAGCAACTAGTTAAGTTAATTGACATCAGGTCTGTAACCTGATTAGCTATAAAAGAGATGTCTTAGAGAGGCAGAATCTCTCAGAAGTAAAGATGGGCAGAGGCTCTCCAATCTGTGAAAGAGTGCGTACAAAGATTGTGGAATACTTTAAAAACAACGTTCCACAATGTCAAATTGCAAAGGCTTTGCAAATCTCATCATCAACAGTGCATATCATCAAAAGTTTCAGAGAAATTGGAGAAATCTCTGTGCGTAAGGGACAAGGCCGAAGAACTTTGTTGGATACCTCTGGTCTTCGGGCCCTCAGACGACACTGCATCACTTATCGGCATGATTCTGTCATTGACATTACTAAATGGGCCCAGGAATACTTCCAGAAACCACTGTAAACACAATCCGCCATGCCATCTGCAGATGCCAATTAAAGCTCTATCATGCAAAAATCAAGTCATATGTGAATATGGTCCAGAAGCGCCGTCGTGTCCTGTGGGCCAAGGCTCATTTAAAATGGACTGTTTTAAAGTGGAAAAGTGTTCTATAGTCAGACTAGTCCAAATTTGATATTCTTGTTGGAAATCACGGATGCCCGTGTCCTCCGGGCTAAAGAGGAGGGAGACCTTCCAGCGTGTCATCAGCATTCAGTTAAAAAGCCAGCATCTCTGATGCTATGGGGGTGCATATGGTATGGGGAGCTTGCATGTTTTGGAAGGCACTATGAATAGTGAAAGGTATATAAAGGTTTTAGAGCAACATATCCTCCCCTCCAGACGACGTCTATTTCAGGGAAGGCCTTGTGTATTTCAGCAGGACAATGCGAAACCAAATACTGCAGCTATTACAACAGCATGGCTTCATAGTAGAAGAGTCCGGGCTTGAATATAGCCTGCCTGCAGTCCAGATCTTTCACCTATAGAGAACATTTAGTGCATCATTAAACGAAAAATACATCAAAGACGTCCACGAACTCTTCAGCAGATGGAAACCTATATAAGGCAAGAATGGGACCAAATTCCAACACCAAAACTCCAGAAACTCATAACCTCGATGCCCAGACGTCTTCAAACTGTTTTGAAAAGAAGATGAGATGCTACATCATGGTAAACATAACCCTGTCCCAACTATTTTGAGACCTGCAGCAGACATCAAATTTGAAATTAGCTAATTTTGTTCAAAAAATTTGTAAAATGTATCAGTTTAAACATTTGTAATCTATGTTTTATTGTGAATTGTAAATTCTTTTAGTTTTCATTGTGTTCAAATTAAAAAACATCTCAACATTTCCGAAATTCAGGTTGTATTACAGAGGCAGCTGTATAATGAGTATATATGAGTAAAATGGTGGAATTTGCAGCTTTACTCGCAAACTACAATATCTGTTCATCAATAAGATGAGAACCAGACCCATTGTAAAACTAAATGTACACAAATTAAATGGAAAAGTGTGATATCCAAGTAGTTATAAAGATTTTGCGGTCATAATGATAACAATAGTGCATACAAAAATAGTAAATGAACTGCTCCATGCTCCGGCACAGTTAGTGTTGGTGTAAACAGGCCTTAATAGTGTTACTTCACTGGATGGCCAATTTCAAATGTATTTTGTGTATTTTCAAAATATTAAATACTGTATTTGTATTTAAATACATTTTCCCACACAGTATTTTGTATTTAAATACATTTTCCCACACAGTATTTTGTATTTTTATTTGAAATACATGTTGATGTATTTGTGCCCATCTCTGCTCACAGGTGTGAACCAGTCTGCCTTATAAATGCTATTAGTAGTGTTTTATCTGAGTCGACAGCACACTAAATGCAGGGACGGTCCCTCTGGAGTAATTGGGCGGATGAATGTCTTTGCTTAAGGGCACAATGGTGATAGTGGATCTGTTTAACTCTCCAGTTCATAGGTCAGTGTCATCTTGGTTTAAAACTATGAGATGGTGATTGTCAAGGCTTTTTCGAAACCATTACACACTCTTAAAAATAAAGGGCATTTCGTAGCATTACAATATGAACTGTTTTCACACTATGTGGCATCGTATTAAAAATCTAATACCAATTCAACAAATATTCAAAAGGCAAAAAAAGGATTAGGCAATAATATGTATGTGACCAGTCTTATGTAGCACGGGGTATTTTTGTAGCAATAGCCAACAATACATTGTATGGGTCAAAATTATAGATTTTTCTTTTATGCCAAAAATCATTAGGATATTAAGTAAAGATCATGTTCCAGGAAGATATTTTGTAAATTACCTACCATCAAAAATATCATAGTAATAAGCATTATAAGAACTTCATTTGGACAACTTTAAAGGCTATTTTCTCAATATTTAGATTTAGTTTTTGCACCCTCAGATTTCAAGATTTCCAAATCTCCACCAAATATTGTCCTATCCTAAACCATTGTCCTATTCAGACCATATATAATTTATTCAGCTTTCACATAATGTAAAAATAAAAAATTTTAAATAATTGACCCTTATGACTGGTTTTGTGGTCGAAGGTCACATATATAATGTTAAATATTTTTAATGGAACAATTGATGCCAATAAAGAACCTTTATTTTTAAGAGTGAGTCAACGTGCGATACCAGACTGCTACGAAAATGTAATTGTAAGATCGGGCAAACTTTTTTGGTTTTGTAAAATGTTGTCTCTATTTAAATCAGCGTGTACCTGTGGATGTCAAATACCTGTGCAGCGTGTTTTCTGCATGTCAAATCTAACACAGCGCGAATCGCACTGAATCGTGAATCATTTTTTCGCTTATGTCCATTTCGAAACCCACTGGGAACCATTACTGTGATGTAGCCTATATACTTTAGTGTGTTAAAGAAACATTTTATAACTCCCCTAGAGTTAAACAGTTGAGTTTTACCGTTTGTGAATCCATTCAGCCGATCTCCGGGTCTGGGGGGAGCACTTTTAGCTTAGATCATTGAATCGGATTAGACCATTAGCATCTCGCTAAAAAATGACCAAAGAGTTTCGATAATTTTCCTATTTAAAGCTTGACTCTTCTGTAGTTACATCGTGTACTAAGACTGACGGAAAAGGAAAAGTTGTGATTTTCTAGGCCGATTTGGCTAGGAACTATACTCTCATTCCGGCGTAATAATCAAGGAACTTTGCTGCCGTACCGTGGGTGCAGCAGGTGCAATGATATAACGCAGCACCTGAAAGTAGTTCCCAGCTATACATAGCACCCGTCGGTCTTAGTACACAATGTAACTCCAGAAGAGTCAAGCTTTAAATAGGAAACTTATCGAAACTCTTTGGTCATATTTGAGCGAGATGCTAATTGTCTAATCAGATTCAATGATCAATGATCCGTCTCTTCATTTTGCTGCCATCTGGCAAGCGCTTCCGTAGCATGATGGCAAAAACTGAGAGACTTAGGAGGAGCTTCTTCCCCAAGCCATCAGGCTCCTAAACTCAAACTCAGTCTCATAACATCAACATGACTCCATTTAATAATAAGTAAGATATTCATTATTCTCCACCATCCATATAGCTGCTATGTATATACCCTTTACAACCTGTTTGCACATTCTTCTTGCACATTCCCACTTATATTATTATTTATTAAGTCTACAGTATACTGTCCTGCACATTTTATTTAATTGCACATTTTATTCTTTTTTACTTCATTTTTTTCATACCTATATTTATGTATATTCTCTTGTGTTTGTGTTACACATAATTGCACTATCCATGGAGCGGATCTGACTTACATTTCACTGCTGGTTATATTCTGTATAATAGTGCATGTGACAAATAAAAAATCTTGAATCTTAATCTATGCTAAGCTAAGCTAAAAGTACTACCGCCAGACCCGGAGATCGACTGAATGGATTCAAAAAAACGGTATAAATTCAATTGTTTAACTCTAGGGGAGTTGTAAAATGAGACCATTTTCAAAAAAGTGGAGTGTTCGTTTAACACACTATTGTGTCACTATAATGTGACAACGTGATAAATAGTTAACAGGAAGGAAGACATATTCTTACAAAACAAAAACTATTTTGTGGCACAAATGCAAGGAGGAGACTAAATTTATTCTGAATCCAACTAGGTAAACGCCCTAGTTTAACATTAAATGGACCAGCAGCATGATTTCATCAAAAGAAGCAACACTTGGAAGTTATCAGTTTCAGTCTTTATTTATTATTCCAATGTACTTTAAAAACAGCTGTTTTGAAGATATTGGTTTCTCCAACTCAAGTATACTTACATAGAAAATAGCTGCCTGGCATCTGGCAGTGCCACATTTTTAAGATGCCATTTCACTCCATCTTTTTTTTTTAGAAGAACGTGTCCTGTATGAACAGTCCCTTTGAACATCCATGAGACCTGACCTTGTCTGTCCTCTGGGAACATGTTTCTTTCTCCAGCGCTCTCTGTGCTGAAGAATCTTTGACTGGAGATATTAATCTAAGATAGAGGAGCATAGAGTTTAATGTTTACATCCACCAAACAGATTAATTAGAGGAATAGAGGAAGCACACCGTCAGGGACAAAATGCTCATTTATCATGAAGTGAAATGATGGAGAGCAGGCGAGATGGAGGAAGAGAGAGGCGCAGATGTTAATGCACTGTCCGTCTGCTCTACAGAGAGGAAGTCAACATCCTAGTGTTAATTGTAGTGAATCATATTACAGGCTTCTCATCCTCTGGAAACGAACACCATTCGGACACAGAAAAATAACATCTATTTCTGGACGTTTGTAAATTCACTTCTTCCAGTGTGAGAAGATTTGGCTTTGTACTTTGTAACGTTCCAGTTCTTGTGTCAATCATTCAGTCGTACTCTTCACTCTTTCAAAACTGAAATGACTATGATCACACTCCAACTCTACTGACTCCAATCAATCAGTGAAATGTTATTATTAGATTTCAATATACTGTTTGACTAATATTACCAGTACACAGTGTGTGTACACAGGCTTATGGATAATAGAAAGTCCTCTGATGAATCAAATTAAGTCCATGTGTACATTCACGATTATTTTACCCCAGTATTGGTTATTAAAGCAGCATGAAGTAGAATCAGGGCATGGAGCAAATTTATTAGCCAAAAAACAAAGAAAATATTAACTACAAATTTACATTTTCTTGTGTTCCACAAAAAAACAAAAGTCATACAGGTTTGTCGTGAAACAACGATGACACAACTTTCATTTCTGGGTGAAGTATATATTTAAATTTGGCCCGTGACCTACAGAGAAATATTGAAAATCAGAAATATCAGATCAGTGTTATTTTTGCATTATTTATACACTTTTATAGTATTAATCAATTATATTTGTACTTCAACTTACTTTATTTTAGTTAGTTGCCAAGGCAACATTTACATTTTTTTATACTTATTGTTATTTTAATTAACATTAAAATTAACAACACTGTCAAAGGACTGGTGCAGCATTCACAGACGGACCAATTTGAAATTCCATGTTCATTCCAATTTGGAATGATGTATTTTTGATATTTTGACACGGAGTGATTCACAGACTTTGCATTAATGAGAATGCAAATAACAGCAAAAGCAATAGTACGTTCTTTCTCTCAACAGACAAGATTTGGAACGGTAGAAAGTTCTTACACTCCAGCTGGTCATTGAGACCTGAAGCACAAGACACTATTCATCAACCTCCAGAAGATGCCAAAAAACACATAGAACAGAGCATCTCTCTCCTTCAAATACACACACACACACACACAGCTGTGTCCTGATGAATGCTCCGGATTTATTCTGCAGGAACTGGGATCATTTGTTACTTGCGACATCCCTCCTCTCTTCCTCTCTCTTTCTTGCTATGATAAAGCTGCCAGCTGCTCCAGTTACAAACACTCTTTTGATCTCTCGACTTCTGCTGGCCAAAACTCTTCATACAAAACATTCTTGGTGAGAGCAAGAGACACTACAGGTGATGGAGCCAAGTCTAGCCATGAGGTGATGGATTGAGAGGCGTACTATACGTTGAGTAAGAAAGATAGTTTAAAATCCACTCTAAACTTGATCCATAAACTGATTCCCTTTTTTTAAGCATTTATGTGCTGCTACAGTAGGACAGATCGGTGGTAATTCTGTTAGATATGAAATTCTCTAGGGAGATGCATTACATGAAGTAGATAAAACCAAACTGTGCCAAAACGTCTGGCATTTTATCAGCATATCCACACATATATAATAGATGACCTTTAGATTGCATTTCAGTCTCATTGGTCTCAAACGAGTTAATAACACTATTCATCAGTTTCCAGTCTACAGGTCAGACTTCACTGAATCTGCTTCATTTTACACCAGTAAACACAGACTTGATTCTTCATCTAAGTCAAACCTGTGACATTTAGACTCGCTGCCATTTCTGTAATTGAATGTAACTTACCTGAACACAAGGCCACGGATTCAAACCGCAGAGTTTGATCTGATGTCCTCAGTGAAAAATGGTCTAACAACAATCTCATCTTACAGCAATCAAACAGAAAACACTGCCCTTTACTGCACACATTACAAAGCTCCTTTTAAGTCTTTTATTTTTGCCATGAATAAAAGGTTCTTTGCAGAACTTTTTCATCTCCATACACTATAAAAACTAAATGACTTATTTCAAATTAATGTATTACTATATATATATATATATATACACATACACATTATATTAATAATTATATTATATATACACACATAAATCTGTGCACAAACCTGTTTTGTGGGACATTTCAGCATCAAGGTCTCTTTAAAAGCAAAAGGAAACGCTCTTGCTAAAGCTTTTTAATTGAGAAATGTGCTACAGCTCTCCACACAGAAACTACTGGACCAAATGCTTTTACAAACCACAAACAATCCATGAATTATCAAAAGATTTATTTAATGACTTGAATGCTGGTGATTGTGACCTGTGAGGAAACATTCCCTGAGGACATTTTTGCTTGTGAAACCTTCCCTTTATTAATATAATATTTAGGCTTTGTTCATTGCTCTTCAAAACGAAGATGAATTCAACTTCAGTCACTTGACACATAATGCATGCTTTCCATTCTGAAGCGTCACTCAGTGGGATAAAGGTGGTCTAAAAAAACACTATCTGCGCAGTTGCAATGCATTTCAAATTAGTCAAAAAATTAGGATATGGGGGGGGGGGACAAGAAAACATTAATACACATTGTGCTTGGGCTGTTTACAAAACATTTTTTTCCCACAGAAAATTGAATAAATAAAAAAAGTCACATCCTAAATATCTCATACAGTGAGGACACTGACTTTAGTCTCCAAGGCAACAACACCCAAGCAGTTCCTACAAGGGCAGACTAGTTTGTTAGTACTTTCGTTCACGTAAATGCTCTGAAAGCAAACAGCCAGCAGCCCTTGCAGACACCTCATCTCACCTCCACCTCTCCAGGTCAAACAACCTTCAAAAACTCCACATGACCCGTTACATATGAAGTCTGATGGGTGAATGACGGAGCAGAGCTGGGATCAGAGGCACTAGAGAATTTTGGCCAGGATGGACATTCATTTGCACTGATGAGTCAGGCTAAAACAAAATAACTTCAATGGCGGCAGTAAATACATCGATTCCTGAGGCTCAACAGGACTTTAAGAAAGAAAGAGCTCTGTTTAGAGCCTATTCAAGGACAAAAAGATCCCAAATTGGACTAAATATTTCCAGTTATCGAGTTTTGTAACAGAAATTGACTCTACAGAGATCTAACTCCCAATTACATCCAGTTCTAAAGAAAGCAGCGGTTTTTCCAAAGAAAACAAAAAGAAAACACCAGTAGCACCATTAAACTGCGTGAACAGTGAGGCAGACAAGGCATGGCAGCACACGCTTGGGAAGATTTCTACAGCAACGAAGATGAAAGTGCAGGAGCGTAGTGAAGGACGGACTGCCTCGTGCACGGTTACCTGTTAGACTGCGTGGAAGTGTGCGTGAGTGTGTGAGAACTGTACATGTGAATGGACCTCTGAATAATGCATCTGTTTGAATGTGTGTGTGTGTGTGTGTGAGAAACTGTGAGGGTGTTCACACACCAGATTTAATAGTGTTAGTCCGTGAACCAGACCAAGGTAGTAATTTATTAAACTGGTTAAAAAAAAAAAGAACACAACACAAAATATCAGCAAAGTTAGTAAATTTCTTACTAAGAATGTTTATTAAAATAAATGCCAAGGAGGTTAATAAGAAAAAAATAACAGCATACACCATAAAAACTAAATGCAAGCATGTAAAAATACCTATGACAAGAATAACTAATAAGTCGCAAATGAGTTAAACAAGCTAAAGAATCAGAAAAGAAAAGAAAATAAGAGTAGGAAAAGGCAACGCTCCCAATGAGAGAAAGATTTGAGTAAAGAGTGGGCTGAGAAGGAGGGCAGAGGAAGAGAGGACATGGAGAACAAAAAAAGGTTTAGTGGGTTTCATAAAAGGAGATCAGAAAATAACTTGTACATAGAAAATGAAGTTAGAAAAATACATTAGAAACCTGTAACAATGGCTGTAATTTACATTATTACACATGTAGTAGGCAGGCAGATGAAAACAAGAGTTTTCTCCATACACCTGATAGACTAAACCCAACTCCAAAACATTAACAGCATGTAGTAACATGGCAGAGGGGATTCCTTTAATACTGTCCATCTCTCTGTAGTCGTCTTTGCTCCACTCTAATATTGCATTTCATTATTTCAATGTTTAAAAACACGCATTTAACACTGAGAAGAAAAAAAAACAGACCTTTTGTGTAACAAGTGAAGAACAAGACTACATTAGAGACTGCCAGGGTTACAGGACACAAAGCTGAATGTAATCTTACTGAATGTGATGAACACCTCCGGTTGTTTCAACGACTGCAAACTGCTGATCTTGAGCGTGTGATTTGATACTGTGGCTCTTCTGTGACTGTTCGGGTTTGGCACTGATGAATATCCCAGTGACCTTCCTCGCAGTAATACTTTGAGTTAATTATTAGCATTATTTGCTCTTTTCAGATCAGTGCACTGTAAAGCTACATCTAACCTTTGTGAAACGTCAAAAAGGCTGAATACATTCCTTCCAGTCTTAAAACAAAAGGCAAAAACACTTCCTTGGCATAAAATAAAGTATGTTTTGGCAAATATGATCAAAAGCTTCCAGTTTGCAAATTTGAAACAAGAGGAGGTTTCAGGAAAGTCCAATTGATTGAGAAATCTCCCTTCTACAACACCTGGCAGACTTCCACAATGATTGGCAGTTGTTCTTGACAAAAATCACAGTAACCAAATACATAGACAGCATTGCCGATTTTGACCTCATAATATAAGAATAACAATGCAATAAAACAAAGAGAAATAAACACTGTTCAAATGGGAATTAAAGGAAAAAACAACAAAACAAGACTTCAACTTAATTTTGGGAAGACGAATCATGGCACATAGTTAGCTGGTCAAATGACTGCTTTTCCTTTGCATAGAATAGATTCAGTGGCACAACACTGCAACAGCCTCGTGGTTTAACTCTTGGGGTGCTTCCTCTTCACAAGCCCTCCCTCGCTCTGCGCTATCCTTGTTGGTGCTGGATATTATTGAACAATGTAACACTCGGGAAAAGAAACGACCGTCAGTAAGGCACTTATCTCTCTAACTGTACTCTCCTCCTCTCACGTCATGCAATTCCTCCAACAGGTTTGACTATATTGGTCTGTTTTTTTCCCCTGGCCAATAGTATCCAAAGTCACGCAACCTTTCTTTACGACCTTTCGCTGTACTATTCTACAAATGTTGTTATATATATTTTTTTGTATTAGGTTTCATATTTTGTAACTGCAAGTTAAGTATAAAAAGCTAAAATTGCCAAAAATATATTTCTTCTCCAGCACCCTGTAAAAGTATCTAATTTTGATCTTTCTGTATTTTTATATGCAATGACATATCTACATTTGTATACATTTTATATATATATCATGTATGTATAAAGCAATTCGAACAGGCAGACATGGCTTTCACATCCTATGTTTTCTCGAGAGGGTGTGTAGAAATGAGAGTGGGCTCAGTAGCTGGGGTGTGCAGGACACATTGTGGATGGGCGATTTGATACGAGTCGAAATTACTCAGTCGCTTCCCACGTGTGAATTTATTCCCAATTAATGAAGGCAAGAACGCCTGCATTTAGTTTCAGCCCAGTTGAATTAATTTTTGGAAGGTGGGACGGGGGAGAGAAATTCAAACAGAATAAAAAAAAAAAAACATTTCGATAAATCAACAGAAACCAAAAGAAAACGTGTACATATAGCAATGGGGTTAAACCCTCCCCCGTTCTGTCTACCTCATTCATCTTTTCTTAGTGTTAATTGCTTTTGTACATCCTCAAGGAAATTAGAGTCTTGTGGGACAATTCATTTCATCCATCTTTTGATTTGCTATTATAACAAACAGATACAGGCATGATATCGAACCTTTTCAAACTCTAGACTAAAACGACAGAACCCTTGGCGGTTAGATACATACTCGTGTATATATATGGAAATCATTAAATGGAAACCCTTTGGCTAAATGCGCACACATAATACTTTTTTTTGTCTATCTCACAGCTCATTCAAAGAAAGATTTGTAGAAAGTTTAGGCACTGTATGTGGGGAGGGGTTGAGAGATTTTGGGATGGCATAGTTCAGTAAACTGATTCCGGTTCATTATCCCAGCTATCCAACCCTGAATATCCTAGATCTGAAGACTCCAAACACACTTCACCCCAAACAACTCTTGCCCTGCCTGACTCTGCCTATCGCCCCCTACTGAGCTGGCACATATACTGCAATGAGCAGCACCTATAAACCTGCAAGTATTGCCAAACGCTAATAAGATACATGGAAACATAAACAAAATAAGTAGAAGTAACAGAACAAAGAAATCAAAACAAGCTTTTTGCAGTCTGTCATTGTAGCCATGCTCTAAGTCAGCTGGACAGGCACACCCAGAATGTGTCAGCACAGTAAAACTCATCAACTGAAAAACACAGGATTACATCAGAGAAGGACAGGAAATACACAAGTTGGTGTGAGTGCAGATTTCTTTCCTTCTTTTTCTTTTGCGGATTATTCATGGTGACAGCTTAAATGGGTGGGGTAGCGTATAGAAATTATCTGGATGCCCTGTTTAGCGTTATATCTGATAAAACTAGGGTCACCAAGTTGTATTTTTAATTTTTTTTTTTTTCATTTTTTTGAGTATAAATGCATTTAAGGGCTGAATTAGCAGAAGACGCTTCTTTATTGCTTTTAAACCTCAGTGCAGATTTTCGGGCAACGCAACATCACTGTTAACATCCACCCAGTCATTTCAGATTTTAAAAGAAAAAGAAAGAAACAATAGTAAAAAAAAAAAAAAATAAAGAGTATCATCGTTGTTATCGCTACACAACGTGTGTTGGTATGGAGGGTTGTTGTGTTTTATGTTGGTTTATGTTAGGATCACTGCTCGGACAGGTGCCTCTCTCTCTGCGTCCACCAGGCTAGCAAAAGGCAATTACCAGTTAATCTGATCAGCAGGCAGGCTTGGGCGGCTCATCATTGGGTGAAGAGTTCAGAGGTCATTTGTTAGTTGCCGGTGGCGGCTAGGTGGTTAGGAACAAGAACAAAAACAACAAAAAGAAAAAAAAAAAAGGTAGAAAAGATATTAGTTAGCAAGAAGAGACCGGAATGACATCATTTTAACAGCAAAATGATTGCAATCTTTGTTTAACCCCCAAATTCCATGGCCAAGAGACAAACACAGGCTAAACCTGGTTATGATCATGACTCTAACATCATGATCAGTTCAATCAGAACGCTATTACATGTAATTAAAGCGCTACAATGCCCCATGTTCCCACAAACAAAAGCAGAGAGGCATCACAGACAAATGAGAAATACATACAAACAAAAACTAGTAACATTTTAGTGTCTTGAGTCGAAATGCGTGTTACGAACAGTGTAATTAGTTGTGAGGGCTAGTGCTACATTACGCAAATAAACAGATAAAGGTTTCGAAATATCGCTTTGGATTTTTTATTATTTTTCAGTGAACTTATACACAGGATTCAAAAATACATCCGCTATAAAAATAGTACCTTCAGTAAAACGAAAATATAACTGGGTGTAAAGTACATTCTTACATTTAAAGATTTGAACAAACAAAATCCGATGAGCTTAAACTGAGATATTTAAAACAAACAAATAAATATATATATATATATATATATATGTGTGTGTGTCTATGCTGGCAATGGAAGCTTATTCCAGTCCCTTTGTATTTTAATGATTTAAACCAATGAAAAAAATTAAATAAATACAATCTATTTTTGGGATCTAGACGTAGTTAAGAAATGTAGTGATATATAAAGCTATGAAACAAATGGCATTTAATTCAGTTACAGTCATAAACTTCCGCAAACCTGAGTGTTTCCTGAGGCATTTCATATGTAAACACATTTCCACAGTAAAGATGTGCAGTGTATAAACACATGTACCCCATTCAGAGGTAAAGAAACAAAGAATTTCAGAAAAAGGTAGAAGTATCTTATCTAACTAACCTCTATCTGTGGTCACTATCCTTTGGTAAGGATGGACCCGAGAATCATGTCTCCGCACTTTAGAAGCCATTGCACCTAGATTACAACAGGTCCATAAGGTTAGACATGGTTCAGCCCAGGAAACAAAACATACATGTAAAGCCCGTGGACCACAGCTAGACCACATATCGCTGCAGCAGAACTCTAGAAACCAGAGAAATACAGAACATCTGATTTTGACCTTTTATTTAAGAGATCCATTCAAAATGAATCTCAATTTGAATTGGCTAGCTGTGAAACAGGCTTTACATGAAATCTCAAATATATTTCAAATGTATGCATATGTTATTACATACAATACATATTCACAGTATCAACACATTGGGTAGAAATTAATAAAAACAAGAGTAATAAATGCATAAAAAACTGAATATGATAAACGTATAAATTACAACTTGAAACTACATAGTAATTGCTTTGACTTACAATATTCTAAGATTGTTTGAGACGGGCTGGCAGGGAATAAAAAAAAAAAAAAATACACAAAACAAAGGTGTGCTTTAGGAAAAAACAAATTACTCTAGTTGAAGCAGTGTCATTTGATAGCAAATGGTAATCAAGTTTTGACACCCTGTGATTACTGTATGACAGCACCTGGCTTGTGCTAGCTACATTTCAGCAAATCGGCAAATTGCAAACATTCTCTGCTCATAAGAATTCATAAGTGAAATAAGTAAATAAAATAGATTAGACTGCAAATTCTAAGCATGTTGATGATAAAATGTATTCATTTACATTATCTCCTTGGCCAATCTCAAAGTTAACGCACAGATATTGAAATAACTCTTTATAGTGGACTAGTAATTAGTTCCATAGCGAAGGTCCAATCAACACCAAGAGTGAAATCTTTCTATAAATTGTAAACAAGTGAAAATGCATGAATTAATAGTTTTTTTCTTCTGCTCCATTTGTTGATTGCTCTGTATAGTCAAACCAATAATATGTGACCCTCTCTGTGAAAACCCAGCTAAAGTCGATATTTTTTGTGATTTACTGTTTTCTACATAAAATCATCCTTCATAAGGTAAAGAACATTCTGTGAAAATGTAACCTTCATAACTTTAAAATTGACTGAGTAAGGCCATGTCAAAGATTGAAATTATAGTGGAATTAATGTTTGAAATACAACTTTGATGCTTGTATCTCATAATATATATATATATATATAGTTATTTATGTGCCTGGATTAGAATTCCAGATAGATGTGGAGTTGGCAGCTGTTAATATTGTTGGTCTCAGAATAAAAAGAACATAATATAAACAACGGTTAAGTAATATAAATACTGGTAACAGACAAGATGTACTAACAGTACACCTTGTTTATCATTCCAAAAAAAGTTATTACAATTTTAAATATCGAACATTTTTATGAGCAAGTCTAGATAAGAATGTATAGATGCAGCACATTTGTTTGGAAAGGAGGAAATCTGTGTAATAGATTTAAGCACAAATGTGTGCAATATCAGATAAACGCAACAGAAATGTGTTTCTGGTAGCGGAACCAGTGTTCCTGTGGCTCAGTGGTAGAGCATTGCGTTAGCAGCGCAAAGGTTGTGGGTTTAATTCCCAGGGAACACACATACTGACAAAAAATGTATAACCTGAATGTACTGTAAGCTGCTTTGGATAAAAGCGTCTGCTAAATGCATACATTTAAATTGTAACCAAATTATTTAACAAACACTTGGGGCTGTTTTACACCTTGAGAATGAACGGCATTCCAATTTTGCATGACTCTGCAGAGCTCCATGTGCGCCTGCCAAGGTGTGACGAAATCACATAATGACATCACAGAATAGTTGCGAAGCACAAATGTTTTACTCTCCTCTGGAGACATTCTGGAAGTGCTAAATATTCCCTCTCTAACTTTGTGTGTGTATACGCCCACATGCTATACTGCAACAGCAGATGTCCTACAAATCACTTCTGACTGCACAGAAGCCTAGCGAGCGAGCGAAAGGGAGAGAATGAGAGAGAACATGGTCTGGTCTGGGGGTGGTTTGATGTTGGATCGATACTGTAAGTAAATAAAAGGCTGCTAAGCTAGCGAGTGTTTAAGTTTAAAAGTGAAAACGTGGCACTGTCAGAACAGCAGAAGACCCAAACATGCCAACTATACAGCATCCAGTGAACTGAACTCAGAAATCCCTCCATCGAATCCAAAGATGAGCACTAACTAAAGCTATTCATAGCACAACATTAGGCTTCTGGCACACATGACTTTATCATGCTATTGATCACCATTCTCTATTTAAAATAATTAATTTCTAATGTTTACATTGCTTTGATGCAAAGCGTTGAGTCTGTAAAAGAGGTAGTGAAGTCATGGTTATTATCTTATCTGCAAGTGTTTGCAGAAGCCCCTCACTAAGCAGGGGAGTATGGGTAATTCTCTGTGAATAGGGTCGAGCGCTCAAGTTCACAAGGGTAAAATAAGACAATTGGATACAGTGAGAATAGTGGAAGAATTTAATGAACATCCCCAATGGGTCTCTGGGCTCTTTCTCTCGCTCTGCCACTCAGCACTGGTACCAAGACCTGCTACAGCAGGGAAGAGAGAAATGATTTCAAAAGCCAGGAGAAATCCAAGGGGATCCACCAGTAGCCTGCCTGACAAAGCCTCCGGCGCGAGAGAGAGAGAGAGAGAGAGAGAGAGAGAGAGAGAGAGAGAGAAAAAAAAAAAAATGTGCAAGCAAGCAGTCGCCACTGTCTGTGAGAGCGAGTGTGCCCTGAGAAAATACTTCTTATGCAGCAGCAAAAAAAAACTTTTTTTTTTTTAGAAAGATGAATATACCTCGTTTAAGACACAGATAAGTGGTCCCTTTCCCAGCCCGTCTTGGTGGCAAATGTATTTTTTGTGTCTATGTAGCTAAGTCTTTAATCACCTGGGTTACCCAGCACGCTAGCATGAGCAAGTCATTTCATATTTACCTTTCAGTGAGTCCTGAACTGGGCCGGGTGACGACCCATCCAACATGCCCCCGTAAAACACCCCGGGATAACCCTCTTGCGGGGCACCGAAGAATGAAGTGCCAAGCCCCCACGCCCGCTTACCTAGGACTCCGCTGTGCTCAAAGGGATATTCCAGCAGAGACGTGGGTGCCAAGGCATAAGGGTAGTCATAGGGCGTGGTGTAGATAATGCCCCCTTCGGATGTCGGGGGCATCAGGGTAGGGGTGCCGTTGGGTAGCATAGTGGCCATCTGAGTGGGCCGCATGATGTTCATGATGGGGGTCCCTGCCGGAGTGGGGGGCCTGAGGGCAGACTGGGAGAGGACCTGACCCCCAGGGGCTGCGATCAGACGCTGGCCTTGAGCAGCTGCTGCCGCTGCTGCAAGAGAGAACGCAAAGGTGGCTGCCGTAAACGGAAGAGTGAAAGACAGAAAGAGAGAGAACAAGAGACACGGAGAGAGAAGTAATGGGAGAGAAAGAGCGATAGGAGAGGTTGGGTGTGTGAATGTGTATAGAATTTTCAGAGCAGAAGGGGGAAAAACAGAAATGGACAGAAGGCACAAAACAGATGTGTGAAAAGCACAGGCAGGGAAAGGAAAAAAGAAGTACACGAAAAGAGGGAAAAAGAGGGTGGGGGAAAAATAAAGGAAAATTAGTCCATGCAATGATCAATGAACCACAAAAAAAAATTACACTCTAAAGCAAACTAAAACCCCACAACCAAAATCATTACAAAAAATTAATAAAAACTAAAACACAAGGAGGAACTGATGATTGATCATACCAGGGCAAACCGATCATCAAAACAGAGGCACTAATACACAACACAGAGTCACTGATTTAAAGCAGAACATCTAAACCCAATGTCCTGCGGCATGTAGAGGAAACAGCACTTCAGTTTGTGTGCTAAAAAATGCTGATGTTATTTCTTAGTTGTAACTCTGAAGTGCACTTTCTAGAATTGATTCTTGAACTTGCCATACGCTTTCCCCCACATGAATCAAAACCTCTACATGCCATTGGGACATTTAGTGCAGATGTGGAGATGGAATAACCACAACAAGACTGAAAATTAAAACGCTTGTGAACATTCTGCACTGAAGCCAAACAGATGTGTTTCTGTCCCTGTCATATATACCCACATATGCATGCACACATTCATATATATATACATACAATCATATATACAGTCATGCAAATATTACTTTTTTTTTTTTGGGCGCCGCAGCGTTCCCCAGAGCAGTATGAAAGCCCAAAATCCCTTATGTCAATGTGGAAATGCATTGCAGTAATGAATATGTATGACATGGGTGGAATCGTATGCAAATATCTTTGAGCAATAATACAAGTTTATGACCTAAAGACAACCTTAAACACAATCATGCAGCAAAATGATTCTGTATGCCACACCAAGATTACACAAACTGTGATTGCAATTGGTACAGCTTTGAAAGGAGGTGGGAGAGAGAAAGAGGGAGAAGGAGAAAAAGAGAGAGGGAGAGACAGAAATACTAGACTGTGGGCAGATGATTAGAGGTTTTCATGAGGAGTGTGCAGCAAACAGGATTCTTTCTTCAATTAAAACGAGAATCTTACGTCTGATGAACTCGTGCAGTGTCTATTTTTTATTGCTCATTTATGGTCAGAATATGTCAGCACAGAAAACAACTTGCATATTTCAGTGTTTCCCACAGGATTGTGTGAGAATTGTGGTGGCATGTGATGTCACATTAATTTGCATATTTATGAAGTCAATGCGCCACGTTTGCGTTCAGACGAGTTTTGGCACTTCAGATCTGCTCTACTCCATGAAATGTCACGTACTGTAATACAACTGAAAGCCCAATAAAGCTGTTCAGTGTTCACATTATATTTTCTGTTGTCATACACAAAACAAGTTTAAAAAGTAAACACGGACCATTAATACTACATGTTAAGTGATATATATATATATATATATATTTTTTTTTAGTTTCTCATTTATTTGGTTCCACAGTATTTTCAGATTTTTATTTTATTTAAACAGTGTGATTTTTTTTACATTATTTTACATCAAGGTGTTATGCTATGTCCGTGCCTTCGAACTTTCTTTTTCATTTTTGCTAATAAACGTTCTTCGTTTTATAGTTGTTTGTTTTTCATTCTTAACTGATTTTTTATTTTGTATAGCCTATATTTAAACTTTTCAAGTAAATTGTAATTTTATGGTGTATTTGTATTCGTTTAGTTAATAAAATTCTATGTTCTACGTTTTATTTTGTTGTTGCTTGAATTGAATTTCTTCAAAGTAAAAATAAAATGTGCACGGTGCTTTTATAAGCTATTTAACCAAAAGAAAGTTAGGGGAAGGGGGAAAACTAAAAATAACTAAAAACAAACAACTGCTTGACGCCAATTTGTAAAATAAAATGTGCACGGTGCTTACAGGGTATTTAAAACCAAAGGAAAGCGGGGAAAACTCAAACGACCCCCCCACCACGGTGATAACGGTGTTGTCACACGTCGATTAACCGATGGGAAAATTCTCACCGCCACAACCCTAATGTGCACGTGTGTGTGCATTTACATGTGGATTAAGGATGGATTATGGCTGGTTGTGATTTGATATCGTGTGTGTAAGCTCTGTGCCCTAACAAATACAGGTGTGATTTTGTGTGTGTAAGCATTTAAACAAATCTCTTTAGTCACTGTGCAACACAATCACAGCTGAACTCACATTATTCACTAATAATTAGCTTTATGACTGTCTTGTGAGTGTGCTGATGTTCAAGTCTATTTATTCTGGAGTGTGTGTCTATATAAAGTTCCTCAGTGTCTAGCTGTCAAAGTGTGAATGTGTATTCTTACGCATTTTGATGTTGGTTGTCTCTGTATGTTCCGTTCAGAATGGCCAGCTCCATAAGCTGCATCTTCTTTAGATTATCTTCTCCTTCTGCCTACAAAGAGAAAAATACCAACGGGAACCTCATTACTCACAACCAATCACCAATCAGTATTCATGTAGAAAAGTGGGTTTCAATAAAAAAAAAGCAGTGAACAGCAAAGTAAAACTGGAAAAAGACAATCTCTTTAAATGTAATTCTATCAAACGGGCCATATGCGAAATGTCTATAAATATAATTACAATTAATTTAATTAATAAACACAAAGTACTAGAGTAGAACATTAATAAATATTTATTCTTAGCAGGAACTAGAAGTCTAGTGCTTCTAGACCCAGAGACAGAGAAAGATGTACACCGTCAATTACTAAGAAAGAGTAAACCAAACATGAGATCTCTTAATGCAGAGCAACTAAAATGCAAAAAAAAGGCGCAAAGAGACTTGATTTTTCAACTTCAGAGAGAAGGAGAGGGGAGAAAGATAGAGGGAGTAGAAACCAGCTCAATTCAGATTTACACATCAAGCAACAGACACACTGGAGGGCTGGGACACCTTTAACTTTTCAGGGTGTTTCAGAGTTTCCTTAGGAGAGCACACAAAGGACAAACTACTTTGACAGACACCATATTTGAGTGGTATTGTGAGAGTCGCCCTTAAGGGACTCTGACTGCAGAAATAACAGTTCTAGATTAGTAAAACTCTAGGTTAGTACAGCCCTAGTACAGTTCTAGATTACTACAACCCTAAATAATTTCCTCAATCAGAAAAAAAAAAAAAAACCTGCACTGAAGCTACGGATGCCTCCGCATGAATGACTCCCCCCATTCCTGAGCACTTTAGTAATTAAATACAGACGCAAAAACATTCTCTTCTAGAAAGCAAAGTTTTGTTTGAACCCTTCCGAACTGTTACAATAACACCACTCATGTGAAGACAGAACAAAAGAAAATGGGCTCAGGCTAATCAAATGCAGTGTGGAGAGAGGAAAACACAGAGTCCGACAGGTGAAACAGTCTTCAGCACTGTACCTTCATGGTTTTCATCCGGAATTAGTCTTGCAAATTTTCTGAGACCAACTCAGATTCTGACCAGCCCGCTGATACTAGGGTTCGGTATCGTTTTTTTTTTTTTTTATACCGGTGCCAAATCGATACTTTTAAAATGGTACTGGTGCCTGAACCGATACTTATAAAAATTTTTTTACCAATTAATAATTGGATTGGCCATTAGCACTAAACACATGGGCCTGGTTTCACAGACAGGGCTTAGACTAAACCAGGATTAGATCATAGTTAATTAAGGACATTTAAGTAATTTTTATAAACATCCTTAGATAAAATAAATACAAAAAAAAAACTATGTATATTACTGGGGTCTTATTGCATCTTGAGATTTTCAAAACAGAGGCAATGATATATTTTAGGATCAGTCAGTGCAAGATCTTTTTTACATACTTTTTTTCAGTTAAAACAACTAAGAGTTACATTTTAGTCTAGGACTAGGCAAAAGCCTTGTCTGTGAAACCGGGGGGAGGGGTGATGTCTTTTTCATTCATACTGGACGCCAGAGAGTGCCCTCGCACATTCATATATGCAGAGAGTGATTAGACAGCATGATTATTGAAAATCTACATATCCAGGGATATGGATAAGTAAACAGAAGTGAATGATAAAATAAATACCTTAGGCTCGACTACAACTATGTATAGTTTATCTGTCTTATTCAAGCCATCTCTGATATTTTCATAATAATTAAGTATATTTATACTTAATATATTTTTTCATGAGCTGAACTCAAAGATCTTTTTCTACATACTTTTTCTATGCAGAAAAAGTACAACTTTGTACAACAACTTTTTCTACATACACAAAAGGCCTATTTCTCTCAAATATTATTCACAAATGTGTTAGTGAGCACTTCTTTGCCGAGATAATCCATCCACCTCACATGTGTGGCATATCAATATGCTGATTAGACAGCATGATTATTGCACAGGTGTGCCTTAGGCTGGCCACAATAAAAGGCCAATCTAAAATCTCTAATCAGAAACAAAAACAAAAGTGTTGCATTTATAATTTTGTTCAGTGTGTGTATATATATATATAATATATATAGAAAAGGAAATATATTAAAATAACATCATATGCACAGAGTACAACATGACAGTGAATTGATTCATATCGGAAAGCTTACTTTTTAGATGGAGTTAATTCTATTTTTAGTTGCTACATTTGATTAGAAACAGAAAAAGTAGGAAAGGAAAAGCCAAAGAATGTAATCACCACATCCATCATTATATAAACCATTATAAATGGAACTAAACCATTATCCATAAATCATAGCAAAAACAAAAGCATCAACTCAAATAAAGGATTCAAATAGAGGGTCAGTGCAAGGAAGGAAATCGAGGTATGGGGCAGTCGGGCCTATTGATTCCAGTAAGAGGGGTGAGGCAGAGGATAAACGACTCAAAAAAGCCCCAAAACACCATAAACTATCACACTCTCATTTCTGCTGAGCAGGACTTTGTGTGGTTGGCACAGATCTAAATCCAAATAACAACATCTCAGTGCTGGCCATGAATGCAGATGGAGTCGATTTTCTCTCACTCCACAAACGAAGACTTTGTTTCTGGCTTATTCTGCAGGGTATTTAATGAGGCTGCAGTGCCTCTGGTCACTAAGAGTAACTCCCCACAGGCCTGCAATGACACTGGGGTTAGTGGAGCACAGACTTACTTTGATGACGCTGCTTCTCAGAGTCGCCGTATAAACTGGACATTTCTATTTGAGGTCAGGCCAATTTTTATTTTTTTTTTTTATAACACCCTTTCTTTGCTTCTTCCTCCTGGGCTAGAGGCAGTCTCAGGATGTTTGTAAAAAATGCAGAGATTATTCCTAGGCAAGAGAGGGAGGAAGGAAATAAAGGAAGTGCGGCATTTCCAGAGAGCTGCGTGTCATCAGACAGGGGGAGGCTCAGGGGATATGTCCCTCTCATTTAAGCAACAAAAGCTGACACGGAGAAAACGTTTCCACACACATTCTGGGTGGGAGACATCAGGGAAGGCCGCTCAATAATCCTGCTCTATCCACAGGAATCAGATTCAATCAATGGGGTCTATTTGCAAGGGCAGCGGAGTGAAGCGGCTCTCATTGGCCGTGGGGGAGGACAGGGGACACTAGACCGTGACAGCAGCGCTTGTGAACACATCAATTTTGTTACACGCACAGAAATACAGCATTTCCTCTCCATAATAAAACGTTTACAGCCATTTCCAAATCCATTTCCTTTACAGTGCAGATCTGTGGGATGGCTGGTGTCCAACAGCACATGCTTATTTCCAGCAGAGAAACTTGCATGCTTTTACCTCAAGACATTGGAGAGAAATATTACATACAAGAGTTTATATCCAAGTACAAATTTTAAGAACGTTGAGACAGGAAAAGAGCAGTGAAAGTTCTATTTGACAAACATTTTCAGGACTTAATACGGTTAACTTTGTCAGTTCCAGCTCTTCCCAAGTTCCCTTTACCGCATAAACATTCTTCAACTATACCCTCGCCACCAAACCACCCAGAATCTACATGATACAGAACCCTGACTGCATTGTTACAGCTTTAGTATGAACTTCAGCAGTCACCCAACCAGCGAAGAGAGATTATGGCACACGACAAGCAGTTACACCACTCTTCTCCTGTCAGCTGCGTAGAGGTAAAGCCCTGTAAACGCTCCGACAGCTGGCTTGAGTGGAACTAAACCTAAGCTTGATACATTTTCGGAGTAAAATTCCCTATCATTTCTCTCATTCAGTTTGTCGACCGAACAGAGGGTTTATTTTTTTGTGTGAAGCACAGATATGTCCCTAGTTTGTGATAGTAATTCAATGGACATCAGTGGAAACCTTCACTGAAAAGTAGCCTGCAAGCAGAGCCATCAATATCCTCAATGTGTCATCAGCGACACAAAATAAAATTAAAATACTGTAATGCATCTTTTATTAAAAAAAATCAAATACATTTAAAAATGATCACACCTTAAAAAAGTAATGAACACTGATTCACATATAGTAATGAATGGCGTTTAAAATGAGGGGATAAAACACATCTATAGCAAGTATTCTCAAAGTATTCCTAATTTCAATACATCCAGCAGTTACATCCCTGGGCTGAAAATGCAAAAGGTTGCAGGTTTGATCTCTGAGCAGTTTTCCCCTAGGGTAAGACGCACAATATGTGTCATGTACATCGCTCCGGATAAAAAGGTCTGCAAAATGACAACCATATAATATGTAGGCCAGGTCTGAGCCTGATAGCTGTATTTAAAATGTCGCACAGATGCTTACATGCACTGGACAAAGGCATCCATATGGGATTACCCTGGATTTTGCCAGAGCAGGATGTGAGGACAGAGATCAGAGAGAGCGAACAAACAAAATAAAGCACATCAGAAGATGAGGAAGGGGTGCAAAAAAACAGAGGGAACATTAATGTGATGCATGATTTCCACTGGTGCAACACATTGTAAAACCTTCAGTTGACTCGCACTCCTCTCTCTCGCTTTCTAATTTCCCCTCCCCTCTTCTTCTTTCTCTCTCGCAGCCAGACGATGTTTTGTTCTGCTCCTATGATCCTTTAATGCCACCCAATCGAGCCGAGAATATCTTGAAAGGATTTGGGAAGGCTGATCTGGAGGTTTAAATACTGCCGGATTTACATCAGATTCCGAGATTTGAGTGTCAAAGCTGATCCGCGTGCTCCCTGTGCCGCCTGGGCTGTCAGATCTGGACTGTGACCCAGCCTCGCCCGCTTTACAACCCCCTTAACCTTGTATTCGGTGTTGGGAGGAATGAGTTAGCTGAGGAAAAAAGGCCTGAATAAATAAATCTGCAAATCCCAATAAAAGCAGCACTCTTATGACTGGCCCTTGAACATGCAGTGGGGATTGATGGACCATATGGAGGCTAATTTGAAAACAGAGCTTCCCCAACGGCCTAGCAGAGGTTACTTCACAGTCAAGGTTAACAGCTGCAAAGCAAATGCATGAAATTAAGTGTTGGCCAGCGCAGTCAAGGTCTCTACTACGATAGCCAAACTGCTCTGTGGGTCAGGGCCAATATATTAGCAAGCAGAAGGGACAGAGCCTGATATACCAATGCATGCTGCGTGAAAATATGTTTTGCTTGAACAAAATTGGAAAACATTGCATGTGAAAGAGTCCACACACAAACTTGATGACGTGTTCAGTTTTTCTGACTTCAGGACACATTGTGTACTGCAAACGGGAGATTAAAAATGAAGAGTAATGGAGACATATTGGGCCAAATTGCAACTAAAAAAGCTCCTAGAGAAGCTCAGTATAAACTAATCTAAATTAAATAGGAAAAAGTTCTCAGACGGGACCGGCTGCTTGCACATTTCTTGCCTATAGACTCAGCTAACTGTGGCCTAAGATAGAAGTTATAAAATGCTCTACATACAAACAAATTTAGGTATTGCCTACAACCGCAAACGTATGTCCTAACACAATCCTGTTCCGCCCTCGAAAACAGTGTGAGAAGATGAAAGGAATCCATTCCTGGCTCTCTCTGCGAGATTGGTTTCGAGAGAATTCTCTAGATGCCAGGGCTGATCCTAGTGGTCCCTGTCCCCATCTGACCCTGAATGAGCGGATAATTAGCCCAGACACCATGTAACAGGGGCGGGAGTGCAGAGAGCCAAAGGGGTACAAAAACATCCCCGTAACTAGGCTAGTGCACAAACACTGGCGTTTCAGTCTGCAGCTATTCTCCCCAAAGTAAAAGGATTAGTGGCCTGTTCAAAGGAAATGCAGTTGGACTTATGTCCGCAGGGGGTCTTTTATGGGAACCAGAAGAGATTACAGCCAACTGTTTTCAGAAGAGTCAGGGGCTGGACTAACCTCTAGAGGTGGGCTGCAAACTAAGAGGTTTATGTTATTTATCCTGATAGCTTGTAACAGGAAGGAGAGCTTGGGGATGGACTAACTTTTCAAAGACGCTAGTTGACTTTGTGCCTCTTTCCAGAACAAGTTATGATTATTATAACCAATACCCATTCGGAGTCTTTATTCGGGCTGTCTTGAGTTATTTCAACATCCAAATCTATAAGAGTAAAATATGTTACATAGATACTGTTGTTACATTACATATTTACTTTCCACTGTTTTATCTAGCAGAAGCATTCCCTGATTTACAATAAGGGGTGTAGGATTGGAGGGGAGTTGAAATTAAAGGAGCCCCATCTCTTATAATAAAGAATTATTTATATTCTTATAGAATTATAAAGAATAATTTTTCCAAAAGCTTTCTGTTGGCAGATTGGCACAGCTACAGTCAGAAAAGGAAACTGCTGTAGAAATGTTTTTTGCATTACCACTCAAAGGGTTGTACAAAAAAAAATTTTGGGGGGGGGGTAAAGCAAACTGCTCGACAGAATCCTCGTCACACTTTCAAGGACAATCATTTAACTGAACTTCAGGCTGAAGTGAGCAGATTAAACCGAAACCTGCAGAGAGAGTGAGAGTGAGCATGTCTGAAGGGAGGTGGCTTGTCTGTACTGAGCTCTACCCAACAGGAGGGCACCTACCCTGGGTCAAGGCCACCTGTTCTTCCCCTGCAGTAGCGCTGCTAGAGTACAGCTAATTTGGGCAGGCACAAGTGGAGGCTAAAAGATGAGGTCGTGCCATCCTAAAAAAATGTGAGTTGTTTCGTTCAGCTTGTTTGGTTTGTTGCAAATAGACCAATCATTTCTTTTGAAAATACATTACCCGCTTAACTAGACCTGGGAGAACACTGAAAACTGTAGCACCACTTCTACCCCAGCTAAATGCTGAAGCTGCACACTGCTATGCAGCTCAGCATACTCTGAAATGTGTAGTTACCCGATAACTGGGAGGCCCTCAGGGTCACTGTTGGAGCACTTTACAGGGCCATAGCAGTCTGTGAAGAGTGGGCAATTGAAATCCCAGAGAGAACAACAACTTAACGAGACCGTATGTTCGCTAGCCGAGATAAGTGGCATTAACCCAAAAGCACAAAATGATGCCTGTCTTTGTAAATTATGCATCAGTATCATAAAAAGACATTCTAATAGAACAGTCAAAAAACAGAACAGTTAAATAAAGCGCTCCCTACAGCATCAGTTTATCATTTCCACTTCAGAAAGGCGATTAACATTAGCGGGCCGATTTTTCAACCACAAAACAACTTAACAGCAGACGACAGCATCTAAAGTAATGTGATGTGAAATGTGATTTTTAAGACCGTAAATAAATGGCGGTCTCCTTTACTATGAAACTACTGTCTCATTTGTAGTGACATTTGTTATGCCAGGAAAATCACTTTAAAGCTGAAAATGAAAAGACAAATCCCATTGCACTATGTAGTGGTTCACTTCGCACATCGCCGCTTGAATTTGTGCCTTTAAAATGGCAGGTGCTCAGGTGAAAATAGGCACAGTAAATCCCAGTCTATTCTGGGTCTGCTCTTTCCATTCTGTTCAGTGAGGCTGACGAACTGCCGGTCCAACGGAGCGTTTGAAGCTGCTGCCAGCAAAGACCGGATTAGCATACAGACCCCAAGAGAAGTATTTTCCTGTTGCGGTTCTGGTGGTCAGTAAGTCTGGTGTGCAAACCATGGTTCCAATCAAGAAGACCACGGAAAGTAAAGGACAGCTGCTTTAGGGAAGAAGATCGAGAGGGAGAGCTTACTATAAAGAAGGACATAGAACAGAAGAATAAACAGTCTCCACCTCTTGGGCCTGTATTACTAAAACTGCCAGAACTGCCAGAGCAGCTACCATATCGACACCATCAGATGTAAAAAAAAAAAAAAAAATGTTTGCCAATGCTTCAAGGAAAAAAGCTCTGGACTGCTACAGGCCACTATATATTCAATATTGACCAATACCTGATATGGGCCAATAAATGATATGGTACCAATTTACAGTGAAACATGCAGAATGCAACATTATGCTTTTAAGTATGTCTACAGTATCAAGTCCCCTGACCCTTTGTTCTGTTTGTTCCAACATTTATGCAAGGAGCAGCAATGAGTGCTGATGGCTCTTCAGCCATCTACGAGCCACATCACTGAGGCAGTGCACTGGGCTTTTACAAGCTCACGGCTGAGGATGTTCCCATTACCCATGATCCTACGCTCTAGACCCTGCAGCTTGGGCTTGAGTCTGATCGGATGCGACACATACTCTGAAAACAGGGACACAAGAGCACTCTCGGACGGGTTGCACTGACCTGCAGGGCAACTTGTGCGCATTTCAGGAGGCTTTCGCCACAGGTGGTTGCATTCACTGCAATTTTTTTCCTGTCTTTTGTCCTCCAAGATCTCCAATGATCTAAGCCCAATGAAACTCAAGCCACATTGAAGTAGTCAACTACAATACAGTTAAATTCCAGCCCCTCCAAGGATAAATGCAGCTGCATGCTTTAAGGGATAGTTCATTTAGATGTCTTTCCAAACACAATGTGTGTTTATTTTATCTGTGGGACACAAAAGATGGTATTTTAAAGAATTTTATAACCATTTTGCCTATACAATAAATCAAAACATTGGACCTCACTGACTTTCAACATTTTTCTAAATATAATATTTTGTGTTCCACAGAATACATAAAATCATACAGGTTTGGTACAACATGTAAATGGGGCAGAATTTTATTTTTTAGGAAGAAATATCCTTTAAATTAAGAGGTGCTCAATAAAACAGAGCAAGATAATTATAATGAATTTATTTTAAACAGATTGGTGGCACTCTCACCACACATGCCGAAACAACAGCAAGCAGCCAGATGGCATTTTGTTCTGGTTTGTCACATGGGCCTGATAGGAGGTGAGAGTGATTATGCATGTGGAAGAAAAGGTGTTTATTGATCACGATGAGTTGGCCGCCCAGAACAGTCCTGGTTTCAGGCAGCATTCCACAAGACACGCAGCCCCGCGAGCTGACGGCGAGAATTTGGCTGACGAGGACGTTACGCCCCACAGACCACTACGCCTGTCATTTATTATACACCATCTGTCTCTCTCTTGCCTTTCCTCTGAGCTTAAGAGTGAGTGAGAGGTCTATAACCAGGTGTATGGTGTGAAATTAACTGCGTTCCTGAATTGGGAAAAGATTACAAATGCAAAGCACCCATGACAACTTCGAGAGGCTTGAAACCTCTCCAGATCGGGGACTCATTGTGTTCGGCAGAGGCGCTGAATGTGATGGTTATTGGAGTACACGGGATAAAAGATGTGCCAAGAGAGACCGTGTGAGAGAGTGGGGCTGTGTGTGTGTGTGTGTGTGTGTGTGTGTGTGAGAGAGAGAGAGAGAAAGGAAGAGAGACAAGAGAAGGGAACAGGGCTTCAGGCTACAGTGCAAACAGTGCTAACCCAGTCACTTTGTTACAGGCAAGGACGAGCCCATTCACGGAGAGATGCTGGAAGCGTTGTGTGAGCAAAGCTCCCCATTTCTCTTCTTTTTCACCTCCCTCCCCCTTCCTTTGTGGCCTTTTAAGATATTGGAAGCATCATGGAGGACACGGGGAGCAGCAAGTTGGTTCTCTAGTCGATTTCTGCCTACAAGCACAAGCAGAGTTGAAATGAAATGCTGGAAAAAGGAAAGCAATAAGAAAGGAAGGAACAAAGGAAAGGGCCAGACTACTGGGCTACAGCTACTATACACACCCACGTAAAGCTCCAAAGCCACTGAGCTCTGGAGGCAAAACTGTTACTACAGACATGCCACAATCTAGCAGGAAGTGCCTGCCTGAAAAAAACAGAGCACAAAGAGAGACCGGAATGCTACATGTTCCTTATAGCCAGCGGCATCCACAAAAGAAACTATTAGCAGTACCGTACTGAATTTAAATAAGGTCTTATTCCACTGTTACGATTTTAAACCTTTGCTTGCTCCTGTCGACGGCCGACCCAGTGCGCTGACACTAAAATAACCCAGAAAAATATTTTGACACGCCACTTTAATTAGCCGAGGTAAAGGGAATGGACACATAGTGGCCTAGATTCTTAATGAGATGTCATAGGTGTGAGCTTCTATTTCCCATCATTCCCTAGTGCGCTGATGCCAACTGGGAGCAGACATGCAAAAGTACGGTTTTGTGGATATAACGTACCATTCATATCTAGCATTTTCCCAGACGGCCTTTCACTGGGCCTCTAAGAATGTTGTGACTTCAGGATTAGCACTGACCTCACATACCAACAGAGCTACTGTCAATCATTAGAAATGACTTACTGCTGTCTGTTAGATAGATTCTCTCTCCTCATTTCCCCTCGAGGTGTGTTTGAGAGAATGTCACCTTGTAGCACAGAATCCCTCTTGGCAATTTTGACACTGCATCTTCTAAACATCTAAATCCACAACACCCATCACGGGCGTCAGCTCTCCTGGGTTTAGCACCCCTAATGAGAAAACCAATTTGTCAGGTTTTTAACACATTTGAGAGGCTAATTGCTTCGTAGGAAGGAATCACACCGTTTTATTCTCTCTGATCATCTCCAAATGTGCCGTGTATAAACCAGTAAATTAAATAACAGGGATCTGATATGTAGACGTGTCCCCGGACTACAACGCATCACTGTTTGCAGCATAGGAGCTCATCACAAAATCTGCTGGAGATTAGAGCAGCCTCGTAAACACAGTTGCTATAATCCTGCAGCTTTCTATGTCTTCAAAAACTGGGCCTTAATGTTGAGAAAATGGGAAAGTAAGCAAATTCAGAGACAAATGATTAGAAGACAAATTGTCATACATGAAATACGTGACGCTGCCTAATAATTTTGGCAATAATTAAGTGTATTAAAAGTACACACATAGCTCGATCTACACATACATTCAGCACATATTAAAATGGAAATTAGCAAATGCAATTTTAGAGATAAGATCGCTGATTAGCTTTTAACCAATACCATTTTCAGTCACTGGTGGATTTAGCAAAAACAAGGAGTCTGCATGTTCTAACAATAAGTAACTATTTTTAGCACCTCATAACACACAGACTTAAAACACATTTAATACATGACCATAACAGGGATGTGCATTCTATATTAAAATAGACTGTAAATAATCTTAAGGAAACTTTGAATAGCTAGAACAGACGTGTTTGTTAGGGGCGTTCACATAGGACGTGATCTTGTGTTCAGAAATAGCTGGACAGAGCACAACGGAATGAGCTATTTTAAACTTGACAATCTTAAACTCAATGCTCATGGAGAAAGATACTCGTGGAGCAAGAAAACACAAAATATGATTTTAAAGACATAACTTATTTGAGAAGATTTTACCTCACAAACTACAATTAGTGCTTTATCAGTGTCCATAACCCACACCTGCATTTGTTGCCACCTTCCTCTATTTCTGTTTAGCAGTAGGGTACTAGCGCCACAGCTTACAGATAGCGATTTGTTCCACAATTCTCGAAATATAATCAATTTTAACTGTCATCTCAGAAAGATTCATCAGCCTTCCTGTGCCTTCTGCTCCCACTGAGTGAACCGCTTGACTTCTAAAGTTACTGATCATTTGCTGAGCTGTAAATGCACCAATCTGGATAAAACTGAATTTGACGGTGGGCTATGGTGTAAAGCTCTAAATCTGAATTTTATGCTACAAGTCAAACTCAAAAAGACATGGATTGTTTTATAGGTTGCAGTTTTATACATCAAGTGCGTGTCAGCACTTTCATTAACAAAGACAGGGTCTCCCTCTAGTGAAGTGGTACACAGAGGGCAGGGGTGTGAGAGAGAAACTGTTTGACCAGTATCTGGTATGCCTTTTCCACCAAAATGATCATGTGCTAGATACTATTTAACTGAGCTGGATGATGACATCACTGAATTCAATGATGAATTGGCTTTAACTGAAAAAATTATTTTTTACTATTGTCCTTTTGAATCATTGACACTATTTTCCTATTTAATACTGTAAATCTGCTTTGCCACAATCTGTATTTTTAAAAGCGCTATATAGATAAAGGTGACTTGACTTGACATGTAACGGTCATAATTATTTAAATCTACAATGAATGCAATTTATAAAAATACTATTCATAAAATAATGAGGGATGCACAAATATTACAATTATGACCAATAACAAATAAATGACATTATTTAAAAAAAAAATACAAATGAATAACAATAAAAAATTAAATAAATAACAAAATAAATAAAAACACTAAAGATACTAATACATTTAAAAAATCTGCAAGACAGCAAGAAAGTCTGCCATGGGTAAGTGAGAAGACGAGTGAAACTGGAGCAGAAGAACTATGGGAAGCGATCCGCATGTAAAAGTGTGGCTCGATTCTTATCTTTTTCCTTCCATTACATTCCTGCCTTAATCCTTTCACCCGCTACTACCTTCATTACCAGCCCACCTTCAACTCAAATTTCTCTCTCGATGTCTCTTCCTTCCTCTGTCTCTCGATGGGAGTTGAAAAGTTCACAGGGCCTTTCAGACAAATCTCTCAATCACCCCCTTCTAACCCTGGCCTCTGAGGCTGTGCGCGCGCGTTCATGCACTCTCTCAGAGTCTGACGATCATTCAAATGCTGTGTGTGGAACTGATTCCTTGAGCAAGGCTGAAAATTTCAATTTGGTCTCTGCGAGTGGGAACCGTTCGGCTGTGGCAACTCTTCAGGGCCCGAGCCAGGATTACAGATTCATGCGGTAATGTGCTAGCTGCCTCTCAAGGTAGGTGAAAATCAATATCGCAGATGTTTATAAAACAGAACGCCTCTCTCAGAGAGCTCTGAGATGCTACTGCCCCCCTTCTTTCTGCCCTAACCAATCAAATCCTTTCCACAATGACAAAATGAAGAGAGCCGAGGGGAAACAGACTGTGACCTCGTCTGTTTTATGATGTATTTAATAAGACAATTTCATGCCTCTAAATGAGCCAAAGATATCCTTCATTAAGACTGCACGGGCTGAGATGGACGGTTTGTCATTTAATCCAGTTTAGCATAGCATGACAAAGGGCATTAGAGTCGATCTGCCACACATGAAACCAGCATGTTTAAGAGGGGCTTTATCTGTACAGCAAAACTTAAAAGGATACATCAGCTAAGATTAAAATTCTGTCATCATTCACCCGCCCCCATGTAGGGATGGGTATCGTTTAAATTTTATCCATATCGATACTATTTTGTGCAAAAAGATATGACGTGAAAAGCCCTTGAAAATTTCAAGTCACTATACAACTGTATTAAAGTTCTTCAGTCAGGCACAGGGAGTTATTTTTCTCTTTGTGTTTTATTTTATTAATATTAAAGGAATAGTTCAACCATGAATGAAAATTGTGTTAAAAAAGAAAAATGTTTCTTCTGTTAAAACAAAAATTATTTTGAAGAATTTATCAATTTATATTCTTGTACTGAACACAAAAGATTATATTTTGAAGAATGTGTGTAACCCTTTTTTTCTACTATCAAAGTCAGTGGGGACCAGCAATTGTTTGGTTACCCACATTCTTCAAAATATATTTTGTGTTCAGGACAAGAATACAAATTAATACAGGTTTGGTACAACAAGACACCGAGTAAATAATGACAGAATTTACATTTTTGGGTGAACTATCCCTTTAATGAAAATTGGCAGCATAATTAGTTCCGTCCCTTTAAGACCTGCACGCATCTCTCTCTCTCCCCCAACTGTTACTTTCACTTTAGACATAACTAACTGTTTATATGTAACATTTGTGTGTAATCATTTGATAACAGTAATTCATGTGCTGCGCAACTCTCAGGTATGATACACTAAGATGCAATCCATATTGTGTCCCATACATTTGCATTGTTTTAAGGGTAAGTTTAGGGTAAGGGTAGGTGTGGACTAGGTTTACACCTGGCACTTGATAGCATTTTTTGCTATCGATTTGCGCTACCTATCTTTTTAATGGGAGGTAGCACAATCAGCGGGTAGCAAAATCGTCAGCAAGCACATGCACATGCACTCTGAATAACCGCGTCAAAATTTGATGTGAATGTGCCTCGTTCAGTTGCAGCTGAAGCCGGGAGAAATAGTAAATACAGCATCGCATGTTGTGTTTTGTTAGTAAACGTTTTATTATTAATGCACTATTCACTAACCGGTGTATGCCGTAACGCAACCACATGCATATGTACATATCGAGCAAACGATGCCCACATCATTCAGTGAAGAAAAATGACAAGCAGCAGCTTCTAATTCATCATTAACATTGAAGTATACAGAGATAAAACAACGCAAGTGTCAATAACAGCATTGTTTGTTCTGAAGCTTTGGTAGTCCGGTATTGACCCAATTAAGTACCGGTCCAAAAAAAGAACGGTTCTCGGTATCTATCCCTACCCCTATGCCTTGATCACATGGACGTTACTATTGCAAGTCACGGTCACAACACCACAGACGTGCAGCAGGCAGTGGTCGATTTAAACTTGTCAAGACATGGGGTAAAAGTCATGATGAAGTTGTAATGACAGTTTTCACTTTTGGGTAGACTATCCCTTTAAGGTAATTAAAAGATTAGATAAAAAATATGTACAGTATGTTACATTTACACTAAAAAGATTTAAGTTTTGTATAAAAGACCAAGAGCGTTGTGTAACTCTGAATGAAACATGAGTAGAGCAAACACAGGCCTCCTGAGAGCCTGAGCATGGATTGTGTGTGTTTATGGCAAAGGAGGATATACACGGTGAGGATGACTTTGATCTCAGGGGTGCGTAAGGTCGGAGCAAAAATTTGGAGAGAGCATGTAGTCATTTACTCATCTCCCACCCACACACACTGAACAGAATGAGTCACACACACTCAGCCGGCCGTGCATGTTTGTTTTCTTTGACAAGCGTGCGTGTGTGTGCTCGTGTATGGAGGGTTTAAGGCCTCCCCACTCAAACAGAACAAAAGAAATATGAGCATAAAGAAGGGAAAAAAATCCCCAAACAAGAGGCGAAACATGGGGTTTCTGGCCTAGAGAGAGAGTTGGAAAAAAAACTGCACAAAGAAACAGGAGAAAGCGAGCGCCTGAGAGCAGTCAGAGAACGCCAAGGACTCCGTGTCCCGCTCTGAAATGAAGCGAGAGACACATGGCTGGGCGGAACGGCTGCTTCTGGCCAGGTTTCAGCAGGTCGAAGTCTTTCCACCATGTCGCCTGATAGGGAACAGACTCTTGCAGCTGTCCAGCCATTCTGTTCACTGCAGGCAAAACAGCCTGGAGCCAGAGACCCTGACTTAAGCACCCCCACCCCCTGCAGCAATCGACGGAGGAGCGGAGAATAGAAAGGTGGAATGGGGCAGAAATATGTGGGAACCAGGTTGCAGAGCGCCATTTGTTCTCTGTTGGGAGCCTGAGATAACATAAAATTTTAGCAGATGACTGAAGCCAGGGGTGGGGTTAAAATCCAGCCCATATGCACAAAGGCATCACACACCTAGAACAGGAAGCAGCATAAAGCATTTTGCTAAATCCAACACTGTTGCCTTACAAAGCACACACCTCAGGCTGGTCTGCAGAGAAGATCTCAGAGGTCAAAACATTTGTAGCAAATCACTTTCCACTAGCACAAGTATAAATTGTGTTTTCAACTTACTGCAGGCACCAAAAGCTTCTTGACCTCTTCGACGGCTCTTCTCATCTTGATCTCGGCACGTGTCTGTGTGTCCTCCACTGTGATCAGCACGTGCAGTTCTTCATTTAGGTGCTCCCAGTTTGGCTTCCCTCTGTTCTGCTCCTCCTGAGAAATGGAGACAACAAGAGTGAGAGAGACAAAAAGAGAGAATGTTAGTAGTGGTGACAGGATTTTTTACAGGACATCAAACTTTGAGTCGGTGTGAGAGAGTGTGACATTTTCTTGCCATAGATGACAGCCGGCACTCTGATGTAGCCTCACAGGGAGTTAAAGACTGTTGTTCTTCAAACAGCATCTATTACCCCTGAGCACATAACATGCGTTTAGAGTAGAATATTTACCACCACATTTACAAAACGTCCGTCAGTTGCAGCATGCAGCAAGATAACTAAAAACAAATTCTGGTAACTAGTAGTTTTGCCACTAATTTTAGGTATGGTTATATGCTGTTTAGCTACTCACTAAACAATGGATTGTCATGAGCAAAATAAAAACTCTACATACCAGCCAACTGCAGACTATTTGTTCAGTATAAGTTCAATGAAGTCTAACACACTGATCCAAGCGGAGGCCAAAAATATCTTTATTAATATCTTGAAAACCACAAGATGGTGGCATTTATTGGTCAATCCGATATTACAAAAACGATATCAGATTATGGTAAAATGCTTAAATTATCTGAAAAATATCGGTAAAACGATATATCGGTCGATCTCTACTTTGCAGACCATGCACTCAGACAAGTGCGACTACGTCAAATTTTTACTCGCACACTCTCAAAAATGGTCGCAGTCTAGAGCCCTGTCTATAGGAACTATCAGTGACGTAAGTGTACGCTGATTGGCCAAACGCACACGAAACATTTTTAAAAACAGTAAACATTTACCCATGGCATTTTTAATTTAAAGTGTTGTGTTCTTTTCACATCTTCAATGATATGTAACACTGCAAGTTTAGGCTCTTAGCCCAACTTTTTGCTCTTGTAATCCATGAACATAAATGGAAAACAGCGATAACTCAATTCAACTCAAAGGCATGACACAAAGCAAAAACAGCTCTGATAGCCCACGGCACTTTTTGCTCTCATTCATCGGTTGTTGACACAAAGCGTTTGTTAATGCCATAAAACCACGACACAAAGCATCAGCTCTGATCACGGAGTCATCCTCCTGCCGGTGTGAATGCAACCAGGAAAACGGCCCGAGGGAGAAATTGGTTCTCTAGGAACTACCCTGCTGGCTAGTTCCTAGAACTATGTGGTGCGAAAGCCCTTATTATGCTACAGTAGAGCCATTTGAACAGTCTGAGGTGCTAAACTGAATAAAGAAGCAGCTTCACACTCTTGAGGGTGGGTCTTTTTCAAATACAACAATTACCCATCACCCAAGCTTTCAACACCTTTCAAGAGTCTGAGAGTAAATCTAGCTCAGTGTAGAAGCAACACTACAAACCTGATGGATGAAAGGTAAAAAAAAAAAAAGACAAGCTTCAAGTCCATTCTTTATACAGTAACATAGCAAAATAAAAAATATATATCTCCACTAACCATCCTTCAAGTTCTAGATTGGGCAATTAATGCTTAAAGGTTTTAATCCTATCCACTTCCAATTTCAAACCATTTATGCCTGAAACCATTAGTAATACAAAGACAAGATTCCAAGGTAAAGTAGCTTAAAGACCACTTGACCAGCCCTAACCGCCTCTTGTTCACATTGATTACAAGTATAATGTCGGCATCTGTCCCTCCCCCCTGTTTCCCATGATGCTTTCAGATCATTGCTCAGTCAGACACCTCAATTAGCATGCCTGCTTCACAAACAAGCACAGAGTGGTGGATCTCAGCGGGGAGGAGAAGGGTCCACCTGACATGCTTACTAATGGCGCTTTTCCACTACATGGTACGGCACGGTTCAGAATGGTTCACTTTTGGGGGGTTTTCCACCACCTCGGCCGAGGTTCCAAGCGATCTGTACCGTTACCAAAACGTGACGTGTAAACTCTACTGATCACTGATTGGCCAGAGAAAATCGTCATTACTGCGTCACTGAACTTGCGACACAAAGATCCAACATAGACCCGCTAGATTTAAATCAGCACAGCCAGCGAAGGATCGGACGCAACTTTTGTTTGAACAAATGCACCTTTTTGTATCAACCAAAAAATAACCGTTTTGTTGTCTGTTGAGGAAGTACAGACGTTCCTCTCGTTGATAACCAAGGAGCAGATCCAGCGAGAGCTTGATGGGGCGACGCGGAAAGAAAAAGCCTTATGTATATACTTTTTGCACTTTGTATATTTTTAGAGTACGTTTTCTGTTTATATTTTTACCTTAGTATCTGTGTTTTGCTTAAATTAAAAACAATCTGATCGAATAAGTGTACCTCCAGACTATATTAAAAATGTATTATTGTATGAGCACGTAATGAACCTCTTGAAAAAGACAAATGATTAATGCCATGATGATACAAACCAACACAAATAAAAAAAACACAAGGGATACATTGTACATTTTGAAATATTCAAAAGTGTATTGATAATTCACTTTACAGAACACGCTACATGAATAGTTAACTATTCAAGTAAGCGTAGCACACCTGCACGACCATCCCTGCCGTCCTCCTCTACAGTCTGTGGCACTGCCACCACAGTCTCTACTGCTGGGGGTAAATCCCAAGCAATCTCATAGGCCTCTCCATTGCTGTTAAAAACATCCACATGCCAAGAATCAAGAACACCATTCCGTCGATATGCTCTTTTGTTGTGTGTTTGTGGCGCGTTTACGTTGATGTCACGGCAGTAGAGGTGGCACAACTATAACAAGTGAATAATCCCGCCCACTCTAAAGCAGTACTAAACTGCAGTGGAAGCGCAAACCGACCCGAACAGAGCAACGAGCCATGCCGAACCACGCAGTGGAAAAGCGCCATTATACACCGAATGAGACCCAGTCGAGTGCCTATGCCACCGCTTTCCATGGCACTGCCATGGATACTGTTACTACAGCAATGATCACACATACACAAGCGAACAGTACACGGGCTGTTTCAATATTTTTACAACACTAAAGGTGTAATTCTGCCTCCTACTGTGCAGGAGTGTCAAGCAGGTAGTTACTGATGCTAGTTAATCTACCACATGTTTGTAGTACCCGGACACCCGGATTAATTAGCTTTACCCGTTAAAAATAGATATCCTAAATAATGATCTTGACCAATCATGGCCTGTGACTGTACAAAGTACTCTTAAAAGCAAAAGCTACTACATTATTTTCAAGGTGAGCACATGCTGTGCCATCCATGTAAGGAGCAAGACCTTTCATCTCAGAGCAGAGCAAAGGCATGGACTGTAAAAACACACCTACCCACCCCTGCCCATCAAGGAGCAAGGTCATTCTATGTCCTCTGAGGGTGGGTGAGGGGAGGGAAGAGCTGGGCAGAAAGAACAACTATGAAAGCCTCTGATGAGGGCAAAGATTCTGTTTACTGACATACGAAACCACCGGCGAGGCGACACGCATGTGATGGGAGACACATGTGATGAAGGACCCATAAAAGTACAAGAACGAACTTTGGCATGTGTATATGGACCGAACTGTCAATCTTAACTGTATGCGCACCAAAAGCAACAGAGCAAAATAAACCATGCAAAGTTTTCACCATGCAAAGGCCTTGCTTCGATTCCACTGGCAGACGTCCTGGCTGGAAATAATCCCACCACCCTATAAATACTGTTCATATCAACCAGAGCAGACTGAACTCAAGCTAGAGTCTTGAACAGCTGTCCCGTGTAGAGTAGTTTACAGGCACCTGTTCAACAGGACAGGAAAATTGAAGAAAAAAACCACTACCAACATTGGCAAACCGCAAAACATTAGAATGTTTACTGATACAGTGGCTGGGAATAGGGATGCTCCGATCGATCGGCATTGGCCGATAATCAGTACTCGATCGGTACTCTTGGTCGATCTCACAAACCGATCGGAATTCGATGATGTCAGCGCATGAGGACGTACATGATGTGTGAGGACAAATTATTTGGCGCCGCAGTCATGTCATTGCTGGTGTGAAAATGCTATGATATTTCGAGAAACAATAACACAAAATTAGCTATTTGTCGTGTATGTTTTGCATGATATGATGAATAGATAGTTAATTTTTAACAGCAGATTCAGTGACGTTAGAGCTGATCTGTGCATCACTGCACACGTCTGTGGCGCGTTACGGCTCCATGGGAAACGGAGCTGATCGCAGCCGCCCTGGTCAGTGCTTGTGTTTATACCAGACGCGCGGCATGTTTCTGAAGCGGCTCTCCATGCTGCTTGGCTAAAAACAGTCTTTTGTGAGTAGGCACCTTGTGGAGGACGGAACAAAACCTCGTCGGAGCCGTAAGGGGTAATGGTAACAATACGCTGATGGTGGACTGCTTTTAAATGAACATTTATTTATAAAACAAAAATATATTATTTGGCCATACTAGCCTACTTAATAGCATTAACACAGGCTTTACTCCTTTCAAACTTTATCTGGAATGTCACTGTTCCCTTCCCGATCAAATGAAATCGTCTGCTGATGAAAGCATTTCAGGGCTGAACGATTTTCGAAAATAATCAAAACCAATATGCGATTTAAATTTTTTTTTTAAAGCTCTTCATATTCATTATTAATCAAAGACATACAATAAATAATTGTATAGTATGCAGTGTTGGGCACGTTACTTTTAAAAAAGCAATTAGTTATATTACTAGTTACTTCTCACAAATACTAACTGAGTTACATCGTTATAAAATAAAAACTAAATACCAGGGAAAGTAACTATTGTTACTTTTAAAAAAAAGGTTCAAATATGTCAAATAACTTGGATGCCCCAATATTAAATATGTTAAATGAATGAAATGGTCACCAAACAGAATAAATTATTATTATAAAACATTACACTAATCTACACTATTTTAATGTTTCTGTGGGACAATGTTAGAGACATCTATCAAATTAAATTGATTATTTCAGTAAAACATTATAATAAGATATTATGATAATTTAGCATTATATGATGATAGAACTTTAGAATAACCATGTATGAATGCATATTTGTCATGTTGTCTGAACTTAGGACTGGTGGTGGTGCTATTGTTTGTCATTTAGTGTTTCTATAAAAAAGGGGAAAAAACCTACAAATACTGATAAGATGACAAAACTAACACGAATTCTACTATTAATAACCATATAAAACGCACTAAGGATTATTGAGCTGCTGGGTTCATGAATATTAATCAGGTCGTCTGCATTCACTCGAACTGATTCGCTGAAATCAAAACAGGGATGATGATAGGTGAGCACCGGCCAATGAGTTTGCCGTTTGCGATCGTCATACATTACTCTTGCGTGTCATGTTACCGTATAATCGCAGCCTCTGCTGTTGAGAAATCGTGTTTTTTCATATCGCAGATATTATCGCAAATGCAATTAATCATTCAGCCCTATTAGGGATGCACAATATTTATCGGACAGATAAATTATCGACCGATATGGGTGAAAAGGACATCATTTTATTGCTCTGATAAATAAATGAAATCCGATATCTAGATCCGATAAAGTACGCTTGCTAGTAAATCAATCAATCAGCCTGATTTATCTGATATTCATCCACTTTCCGAGTGCAAGTGACTGCAGCTTTATATTGCAGTGACTCTCAGCTCTCATGACAAGAAATCGGTACTCCGTATCGGCTGCAAAAATCCTGATCGGAGCATCTCTAGCTGGGAATGTTAGTTGTCATTGTAGTTTCACTAGAGTTGACAATATTGTGTTCATTTAAATTTAATGCATTAATGTCAATGTCTCAAATTTGCAACAAAGTAGTCTGGAAACATAAACATAACTCGATTTTCCAAAGACTTTTCTCTGGTGACGTATGCCAGATTTCTCCAATCATTTGGTCTTCATAATTCCTTCCTCTATCCAATCAACAACCAAGATAGGACCAGGTCCCTGCCTTGCTTTTTCCTTTGGATGAATGTCACAATTTGGAAGAAAAGATCTGTCGCTTCTGTTACATAGTGACTTTAAGGAACTTGTTTCCTATTATAAATGTGTGATGTGATTACAGGTGAAAAAGACAAAAAAGGGGGAACTCAATTTAACCAAGAACAAAGACTTGAAAATAAAAAGAGGGACAGAGGGGAAAAAAGCTTTAGAGAGTGTGGCTCTGGGGAGGTTCTGTGATGCTCTGGTGAGGGTGGCCGTCTGTTACACTTGATCTGTGCTGCTGTGGTTTCTGAGAGCCCTCAATTTGAACAGTGTTTGATCAGAGGACGAGGCTACACAGTGGGACAGGTTATTATCCCTGGTTTGTCTGTCCTGTCCTCTCCCATTACATTGGCCTGAGCTCGGCTTCACACACACACACACAACAAGCGTGAGGACGTAGAGTCTCTTGAGGCTGTGCAAACTGGTGAATACACAGCTCTTGAGAGGGTAAATGGGGTTAAACCACCTTTGGGGAGCAGTTAAATAAAATGTCTGCCTGATTTAGGGCTAACGAAGCATTTTCTCCTGAGACTTCAGATGATCTATGCCTTTACCTTTCAAAGTAAACATTAAACACCACTAACAAACAACTCATTGCATCCCCACGAATGACCTATAATCAAGCACTCTGTGATGAGAAAGACTCCTACTCCGCTTTCCTAATTTAAATTCCCTCCTTTTCCTTTCCTTTATTTTTCTACAACGCAATCGCTCTCTCAGTCCCCAGAGGCAGCAGCAAACTAAATTGAGCACAAAAACGGCTTGGCTAATGGACGCTAAATAAACACCCTAAGCCCAGACCTGACTCTGCTCACAACTCTTCAGTCTCTTTAGATGGGTCTAACTATACGCACAACTGTCAGTTTCAGTGTGCGTATCTCACTATCAACATTGAGACATGAAAACATACACAAGACAATGGACAAAAATTGTCATGTTAGATCGTTTGTTGTCTTTCGTGAAGATCTGGGGTATTTCTCTTTACAGTTATTATGTTTATTCTAAAAAACAAAAGACAAAAAAAACAGTCTGTTCTAACTCTCCGGCCTCGAATAGAGCATATGCTAGCTGAATTAAGGTAGATTTAATGACAGTAGCGGCAGATCTTTTCTTTGGTATTATGTACACATTCAAGTAAAAGAGATAAATAAAAAAGAAAAATGTAAGATGGGGACTTGGTTCTATCAACTGATTGTTAATTGACCGTTCGCAAAGAGCTTGATTGACAGGCGATCTGACCAATCAGAACGCAGAGATTATGTGCCGCCGCCGCTATCCGCCATCTTCCCCGACAGATACGGCCTGTCTCCATAGAAAAACATGTTAAAACGGGGTAAAATAGATTGACTGAATTGAAACTTTTTCAATATAACTTAAAATGTGCAGAGGGTTAAGCTGTGCTGTTGTTGGCTGCCACGGTAAGGGTAATAAGCTAAGGTATTCCCCTTTAAATACTTGGTTTGCGTATCAGAAAACCGGTCATGTCCGGCACTGTATGCATTGCTTGTAGCGCAAAGTTAAATGCTGAGTGTTAAATCGTATGCTCTTATTCTGTGGACAAAATCCCACGAACCTCGCCCCGAATGGGAGATTTATATGCACATTAGCGCTCATCTGTTTTCAATGCAGCTCTCCACGTGTCGCTTCATGTCATCTTCCCTTTCATTAAACTATGACAGGTCCTTTACTGCAAAAAGATGGTCACTGCGACACACTCTAAAGGGATGAAACTATGGCGCTATGTGCTTTTTAAAACCATTTTCATAGGTTTCAATTGTAACACCATAATGATTGGAGAAGTCCATTATTAGATATTTAGATTAAGAATTAAGAGGTCAGACAAATATTTAAATAAAATATTTAAAAGATGAATATTCACAATAAGATCAATAACATTCATTTAAAAAAATATGGTACATTTTCATTTCATACCCACTTTAAAATGTATTTCTTAAAACTATGAGCAAGCTCAATGTTGGATTGCGGAAAGTAACATCAGTGGAACATAATCTGCTCCCTAAAGTAGTAACGGTCAGTTGTGTCAGCTTTTGGCTCCACTGAAAATCGTTGGAAACGCATGAGATTCGCAGGTACCCCAGCCAAGAATAAGCAACATTTCAGTGGAAAGGGAGTATGACAGAATCCGTAAGGATACTATTCTGAGAAACTCTGTTAGGAAGCAAGAAAGCTCATTCTCTGTGTTGGGGAGTATTCTAGCAAGCTTTAGATTAGTCATTCAGACTAGAGTGTGTTTTACATTCAGCAGGGCAATAGAAGACATAACCACTATAGAAATGCTATATAAAGGAAGAGAGTCGAGAGATAACTTCTTTCTAGGATTAATCAATTTCTGCATCAAGCACTTGAGTTCACACATATGGTTTCTCCAGAGGGGAGCACAGCTGGGGCCCAGGTGTGTGTATGTGTGTGTGTGCGGTAATGCTAATGCACAGTGATGGGGATTTCCTGATAAAACAGCTCCACTGGGACGCTGACAGAGGTACGAAGAGAAAGACAAAGACTAAACTGGCCAAATAATGCTGACTCCTGGCAAAAAGGTCTCTGTGGATTGTTCAACACTTTAGAATTAAATCAGCACAGTTTGCTTACTACAGAATCAGCCATTTTCTTCAGATTTTTCAGCATGTAGTGCTGAGCAGTTACATGTACAAATGTCATTTTGTCCGACCCTCGAGAAAGTCTCTGCTAGAGCTGACGGGGCAGTACTGTTATGTAGGGCTGCAGCGTTTCGTCGACGTCATCGATTACGCCGATTAAGAAAATACGTCGATTAGCATAGAATGCGTCGACGTGTCGCACCTTTAGCCACGCCCATTGCGCGAGCCTGCAGTTAAGCCTACTTAAGACTGTTTTTCTGCCATGTTTAACACAAACAAGACTCTAGAGCAGAAGGTAAAGGCTAGTATGGCAACATCACTTCGTAGAGTTGCGTTCATAGAACATTTTATTATTATAGGACTGTCAGAACCGCATTTATATAACCGAACTGATGTCATTACATTGTCAGAATTCACAGCCGCATTCTCGGATTCAAAGTCGAGTTGCCTATATAATCATGACGGGTTTAATTCACCCACAGAGACAGAGAAGGAGAAATTATTCGCGTTCATCTTTAGATCCCCCAGAGCTGCCGTCAGTGCGGTCACGTGGACGTGATCGCGCGAGCTCTCAGACGCACGCACCAAACGTGCTCTCTGCGCTCGCTAACAAAACTTTTAAAGTCATTGTTAGTTGTTTAACTGTGTAATGGATAGGACAAGCCTCGACTGGGCTCGTTCATTTAAAAACGGGCTGTCAGCTGTGATAAAACGTCCCGGTGTTATGACGCCATTTTTGATTCTGTCGCTCTCGTGTTCTGAATGCGGTTATGACTTCAGCTGTTCATTCATATACAGATATGTATTCAAGCAGATGTTTTAATCTGTTGATTAAATAAAACTTTCCAAGTCCCTCACCTGTAAGCAACTGCTGTCAGTCCCAAACAGCACCTGTGAATGCAGCCATAATGTGCATTTGACTGTATCAATGTCCTGTAATTCTATTTCTTTCTTTCTCTATCTTGTTATTATTTCTTTCTTGCTTTTTCAATTATTTATTGTTATTATTTATTTATTTTTCTCTCTTTTATTATTTGTCTTTGTTGTATTAATTATTAATTCCCAGGGAACACACATTGACAAAAAAAATTATATATGCACATTGGATTTGCTAAATGCATAAATGTGAAATGTAAATTGAGAAAACGTTTGAATAAAAAAATTAAGATTAATAGCAGAAGTTACTGTTATGATTTATTGATAGAAATTCATCAACTGATAAGAAAATAATAAATAGATTAATTGAAAAATGATCGATAGATTAATCGAAAAAATAACCGATAGATTAGTTCGACAATAAAAATAATCTTTAGCTGCAGCCCTACTGTTATGTCTCTGTGCTACATAACTCCCACCTGAAGCATAATTTCCCATCATTCAGGGTTTAGCTCTTCATCTGCTGATCACACAGTGGAGTCTCTTCTGAGGCTGTAACGAAAGAACTGGGTCCTACTTTCTAGTATGTCTACCATGTGCTTTTATTCTCTCTGACACCCACACCACCACAGCCAGTCCTGAAATAGAACTGGGCCTCTGCCGTAGCCGTGCAAGCTAACCGTGAGTGTACAGGAGATAGGAAAAGAAAGTCATTGGAGAGAAAAAATTAGTGAATTGGTTCATTAGGGATAAACTGGATCCAAATGGCAAACATCAGCAGAACACTGTCTGTAAAGGAGGAAGAGGGGTTGAGAAAGCTCCCAATTGTGACTAAGTGGTCACATTTGTCCAAGCTGGTTCGACATGCCCTGCCGGTGCAAAAATTGTGTCACAAGTTGTGCCGATGCCCCACTTTTTTTTATTGTGTGCTATCATTTTTACACAAAAAAAACAAACAAATCAAATCTCAAACTGAACCGCACAGCATGGACAAATCATCAGCCCATATGGACAGTGCAGATCAGGACAACAAGCAGCGAATTTGACCAGTGATGCTCCTGCTGTGAGAACCAGATTGAAACATGGCTCAAGTGTGAATTAGGGCACAATATTCAATTTAAATTGACCCTGTATAAATTAGGTGTTAGTAAATTTATTACATGTTATTTTTGTTAATATCAGTAAATGTACGTCTATATCCTCCATCAAAAACTAATGTTCCGTCGCATGTCTCACCTTCTTTCTGTCTCTCATGGAGCTCCTCCCTCTAACCATGATCTTGCAGCCAGTCTCTGCCTCCAGCTGCTTTGCTGTGAGTCCACGAGGGCCAAGAATTCTCCCAACAAAATTATACTGGAAAAACAAAACGTAAAGATAGGAAGATTAGAAAGCATTCAGAAACTCAGAGCAGCTTTTATTTAAAACAGGATGTTGTGTATAAATACAATATGCTGATAAAATATATAGGCTATCACTTTAAACATAAAAAGAGTCAATTAGTTTAATTGCAACTTCCATTCAATGAAAGCAAATTGTGACTGAAACTGTTATTCTGCATAACATCAGTTGTGAAAAGAGAAGAACGTGACAATTCTCCCACATACAGTTCACTGGAGAGAATATGCGTGTAGTGTAAAGACGTTTGGTGGGAGGAGGGGTCAAAAAGACAATTCAATTAACTGCACTATAAAATCCTCAGAATTCTCTGCCTGATATTGTGAGCATGGTGTGCAATTGTTTATTTCAAACAACACACAAAAAACCTCTCTCCCACACTAGTAATTCAATTAGCTCCAGTGTAGCTTCTGACAAGCCAGTGTCAAGGCACTTTAAAAAAAAAAAAAAAAAAAAAAAAACAACTGAATCAACGACTGACGTAAATACCTGAACTGACCAGGCGGCTATTCTCTCTTCCTCTGGCAGCTGTTTATGAGCTACGGCTACAACGAATCAAGAAGTCGGATAGAAAAACGAGAGCTCAAAAACACTGTCAAGCTCATGTTTGCCAAACAGAATGCTAAGCAGCGCCGCAAAGCCTCTTTCTTGCTTTTCCTCCTTCCTGCTCTTCATTTTTTGTCCTTTATAATTCTTTTTTCTGTTATCGTGCTCCGAGGCACGGAAAGGGAAAAGCCGGCTGTATGTAATGTAAATAAGAAATGAAACAACGGGGGGGAAATTAAAGAAGGGGAGGGGTCTTATCGTGGCCCTTGACGCTGTGCTCTGGGGGCTTTGTCTGAGAGAATGCTTTATTTACCTCCATAATCCTCCCAGCCTCTCCAACAACCCTGCTCCAAATAAAAATTATAAAATAAAATCCACTCTCTATCTCAATCAGTTCACTTCTGACTCAGGGTAAAGACAGATAGAGTCAGTCTTCTTGTAAGTGCTTAATCCAGCTCTGCACACACAGAGTTTGGTTATTTATGAGTGTTAAAACCACATTCTATCACTCACAAAAAGTTCAGGCACTGACTGCCAAATAAATATACACAGAAATATAAATACGCAATGTATGTTTAGAACTGAAATTGACTTTTACACATTTAAATTTTTTTTATGTATTGGATGCATTTAGATTAAAAAATGTTAAATGTAGCGATACTTCAATAATATGAGTCCTATTTAAAAAAACTGCAGATTGTGTTTACATAGTTTAAAACAGTTTATGAATAAATTAACAACAGACCCTTTATATACACAAATTGTGGTACACTACCGTTCAAAAGTCAGTCATTTTTTTTTTTGTGAAAATACTCATGCTCACATTGACCATGTATTTAAATAAAAAATACAATAAAAACAGTAACACTATTAAACATTACAAATTATAATATACTTCTAATATTTTTTGGGGATTCTTTGAATAAAAAGTTATAAACAATTCTTTGAAATATATTTTTTTAACATTACAAATATTTTTACTATCTATTTTTATCAATTGAATGCATCCTTGCTGTATAAAAACTATTTTTCAAAATCAAATATATAAAATTGTATCGATCCCAAACTTACAATAGTGCATCTGCATTATATCAGGAATATATACTTGTTTTGGGATCTTTAACATAAAGGGAAAAACAAGACATTTTGTTTCCGGTCGCTACTATTAGCTTGGTTATCTAACAGCTAACAGGTTTAACTCTTGCTATGTTTCTTGTTAAAAGCTTTATGCTACTGCGTCAAAAATCAACACTTCGTACAGGATTCAACAGACATATTTAATGGCAGTCGTCACTCCTAAGACTTTACAGTGGGCAATAACATCATCAGAAAGGCACTCAAAAGACTGACTCACAATTAGTCAAAACCAAGGAGCCTGCATGACCTGCCTGGATAAATAGGAAAACAATGCTGTTTCTCTATAAAGGCTTATTGTTTCAACAGATGACGCAGCATAATCCGACAGCTCTGACTGTGTAGGTGGATCAGAACCACCTGATGCAGGAGTTCTACACACACATTCCAAATGCTCTCATGAGATGCTGAGCAGGAGACATGTGTGAAACTGTGTGCTGAAGCATCAGCACAGCACGCCACATCATGTCACCGTCATCATAAGACAGCCAGAAGTGACAATGCCTTAGGTGAACATGTGCGCCGACTGTCCCTGTCGTCACCGTCACGCACACAGTAAACAAATCAGATGGTGATAAAACAGCAGTAAAAATACATATGCAACAACACGATGTGTCAGGATGATCAGTTAGCATCAGAACTTCCATCACTCCCTCTCTTCCACAGGAGTACACCTGCATGATCTCGCCCTCCATGCAGATGAGAGCGGATTCTCCTCTGTGCGTATGTGTGTTGATGTTGATTGGACATGGCAGAGAGCAGCGGCCTGATGCGGTGGGGGAAATTGCTCACTTTGAATACTGGAATCAGACAGTAATTACAGCCTGGAGGAGATGCCACCATTTTACTTCCCGTAGAGGGAAGGAGGGAGGCACGAGGGGAATGACACAGGAGAAGGAGAGAGAAATACTAGCGTTTTTAGACGACAACATGAATGTTTTGACTATATGGTGGCACGGCACTTGTGTTTGCGAGAGTCTGAGAGGGACAGAGATCAACCGCAAAAAGCCTGGAAAATTCCACCCTGCCACCACACAAACGTCTGCCACTAAAAAACAAGGCTCTGTGTGTGTGTGTGTGTGTGTGTGTGTGTGTGTGTGTGTGTGTGTGTGTGTGTGACACACCAGACAGACAAAACAACAACTTGAACACTGCAGTTATTTATACAAGTTAAATTAAATCAAAAACACATGTACACATAGTAAGAATTAGTTATCAGAAGTGAAACAAGCAGTAAGAAGAGGATAAATAAAAAGCGATACTATACACGCATATATGATCACTCAAATCAAAACAGTTTTTTTTTCCAGACAGACGCAGAGAAGAAATTGACTATAATAGCACTGCCACCCACGAAAAATATGTACAGGGAGTTCACGTGTCATCACAGATTCAGATGCTTCTAGTGTAGACAGCTTTGTTGAGCATAATGGGAGCGATGCACTTTTGTTGGGTCATTCTAATCAGACTGTTGTTGTTTTCAAAACTTTTTGTAGTGAGGAAACTACTACTGCCATAGTTCTAAAAGACACTGAATAGCCAAAACATAATACACACACACAATTTAGAGTTATTCAAATTAGTTATGTTCGATTTGATGAACAGGGGTCCTAAAAGAGAGTAAAGAGAGAATCAATGTCCTTCAGCTGCTATTTCGTTACGTCACCATGAACCTTGGTAACATGCCCACATGACTGAAAAATCTATATGCTGAGCACGGGAGTGTGTGTGCGAGGGTGTCCGTGTTAAGCTGTAGGGATGTATAACAGAACAGCCTAAATGTGAGAGCAAGTGGAGAGTTGAGCAGTTCAGGGATGTAACCGAGAGACCTGACAGAGACAAACGAGCAGCAACGCTAACGCAACATTATACCTCCTACCCACCCGCTCCCTACTCTCCCCTTCTACCTCACTCTCCTCCATCACAATCACTCCACCCTGCTCGTAAGGTCACGACCCTTTATTACAGAAAGTTTAACACTTACTGGTAACGGCATCACCAAGAACACACATCCGTGCTGAGAAAATATGACGAGCAGAAAGAAAAGGAAAATGGGATTACGAAAAATTCTGTCACTTCACATATGGGATGGAAAAGGATTGAAGGGCAGTCGAAATGCCAATCGTAATTTCAAGATGTGTGAAGGTCAAAGTTTAAAAGCTCAAGTGCTGAAGATCACAATAGAAGTGCAATTGTGATCAGTTTGCTTTGTTTAACCATAGGCTGTCTGTCTGGGGTCTGTGTTTCTAAATAAGGTCATGTCTTTTGATAGGGTGCATTCAGGCACTCTCTTAGCTTCTCCATGACCAATGAAAATGCAGGCAGTCAGCATTCACACCAATCAGACTGCACCCGTCAGCATTTATTCAAATCAACCCGTAGGTGTTGACAGATAACAAATCAACACAAGGTCAAAAGATCAGAAACCACACTCCAAATAAGCTTGTATAGTTCCATGCTGACAATTCAAACATTGATCTTAAAATTCAGAAAAGCCAAATATTTCTACTATAAAAGTATTGAACATATTGACTCCATACATAATACATACCTCAAGCTGATTCTCTCCACACACAAACTGAGGCACTACAGAAACACTATTTTCAAAATGCATGTTGTAGACCCTATTGGTGAACAATTGATTCATGCATGTTTCATTAAAAAAATACTTTGTAACTTTTAACAAAAATGTCTTGACTAGATCTGGTGACAGACTTCTCTTTGGTAACACTGTCAGATTTCAAACTATTTTGTGGCATAGACCTGGCCTTTTTCTTTTTCTTGGTCAGACGAGGCCGATCCAACTCCGATACTGTGTGCATACTATTGTTATTGTTAAGCCCCAAAAAAGGCACAGAAATATTATAGAGTGCCATAACGTTTTTGTGCACTATATTTCAAGTGTTCTGAAGCTGTTCGATAGTTCAACATGAGGTACAGATGAATATTTAAGTCGTTAAATTCAAGTTCACGTAAACTCTTCTATCCGCTGCAATTGTCTGTAATCCTTCATTCAGCATTCAAACTACGTGTCGCGTTCGGTTATGACTGTCAAAAGATGAAATTCTACTACATTCTACAAGATTTAGTCCTGCACTTATTCAATTTTATTTGTTCCCCGCTAAATCATGTTGTTTCACTAGATGATTAGAATTTATACAATTATTGTGTGCCCATGATTTTTCTAGAGTAACATTTGCTGCTGAATTATCCACTAACCTAGTTTATAATAGTATTAGTGTCAATGATTATGATTATATATTTATTTAATTTTTCATTAAAATCAAGTTGTCTGCACATTCAATATGTTGAATGTGCAGCACCGCATTCAAGCGGGTTCAACTGGACAGGCTAAAAAAAAGCATTAAAATGCAGTGACACCTCGTCATCGCATCTCGTGTGCCAAGCTGCCTGACGGACACCTAAAAATCGAATGCATCATTTTGCATTCGAATGTGGATTTTTATTTTAAATTCGACTAATATTTTAAATTCACTTTTTTTTAACAGCCCTAATATGGACGGATATTCCTTTGTTTACTAATCATTTCTTCAGGGAGAGTTATTATTTGTATCCGTTATGGAATAGCTCATGCTCAAAAAACTGCGTTTTAGTTGTAAAAAAAAAAAACTTTTGGTTTTGTAGCATACTGTGTTACACACAGAATGAGACCATCCCAAAAAAATAAGTGCAAAAGTGGAACATTGTTTATTTGGATTCTGGCGCGCTCTAGCGACGGCTGTGACACACGCTGTGAAGTACCTGTCATCTGACAGGGGCGGAACTTAGCGATCGGCTTTTTGGACGAAATACACTTTATATATATATATATATATGCGTGTTTTGTGGGGAATGTGGCTGATAATCAGCCGTGATTCACCGGCGGTGGTCTGACTGAATTGACGGCCAACAAATGGTGACTATGGCATATTTGTATGATTATCATCTGTATTACGCACTTAAGTGTGTGATTACTGATATTACCATCAATCGGTGTGAATGTTGGCATATCAGTGTATGTCTGGCAATTCAGTGTTGTAGTGAGAATGTACCTTGTTGGGAAACAAAGTAATTTTCTTGCTTTCTGGAATTCATCTCAAATTATTGTTCACCCATCCGCGTTTGTATTTTTTAGTGGCAAAATAAATCACTGTATATGATGTCTAAGGATTCTATCTATAATAATTGGTATAATGAAAAAATACAGTGGTATGTATAATGACTTAAATAGTTTGTAGAAACTCTTCAATATATTGTGGTACATATTTTTCCTCAAAGGAGGGGGGGGGTGCGGATCTCGAGGAAAATCACATTTTTCATGGTTTCTTCAGATTTGATAGTGTCTAAACTCATGAGACATCGACTTCAATCAAATAATTTCTGGATTGATCCAGATTATTTCTTGCATTTTTATATGAAATCATATTTTTTTATCATTATGTCAGTAGTTGTACACTTTTTTCTGGCAAGGCACTTCACGGTCTCTATAATTTATCTTTTTGTGCATTATCAACTCTGCGATGATGGATAGTAAAGCCCAAAGGGTCTTCTTTCCAAATGACACTAAAACTGTGTGTAGCCATGCTTTGCACCTGCTATTTTTTTTTAAGTTAGGTAGGTCTAGTGTTTCTGCTGCTGAGTCCAAAACTGACAAAAAAAAAAATGAGCTGGTTTTGTAAATAGATCTGTATCGAGCAGATACTCAGAATTTTAGGATCGGAGTCGTTTCTGAAAAATGGTATCGTATACATCCCTAATTCTGTATATCAGTGCCACCGGCGGTAGATGGAAAGAAAAGAGAGGGATCTGCCAGTCAGGGCTCTAGACTAACTTTTTGCACTGTTCTGCTGCCTAAGAAAAGGTGCACAGCCAACAAAAGTTAGTGCACCCAAATTTTTCATATAGGCAATATTGACTAGTAAATGATTAATACAATCTGGTCAACAAAGTTCTTTATTTGAACCGCATAATTCTGCAAAAAATAGAACTTACTGAAAATTCGTGTTGTGCGTAAAGTGCTTCACTGAGCTGATATTTAAACAGTGTAAAACATGTCTCAAGATAAACGTGAAATAAAAAGAAAATCTAAATTAATGTTAAGGGCGTCAAAACTGAACATCTCAATGGCTCATGTCTTATAGATATCCTCCATTGAGTATCACATGCCCCACGGATGGCCAACTCTGTAGTTTAAGCTTTCTTGATTTTGCATTGGCTACACAGCTGGCCACACTCTCTAGCATACAAATCTTCAAGACTTGACCTGTCTACACTGATTCTTATCAGATCTTCCACTGTGTCTGAATGAATTGATGCTCATAGTGCAGTGTTCTGTAATAACTTGACTTAAATAGTTTGTAGAACTCTTCAATATATTTGGTAAATATTTTTCCTCAAAAGGAGGGGGGGGGATCTCAGGAAAATCAAATTTTTCATGGTATCTTCAGATTTGAAATATAAACTCATGAGACATGCGACTCAATCAATTACTTTTCTGGATTGATCCAGTACTTATTTCTTGCATTTTTATATGAAATCATATTTTTTTGTATCATTATTCAGTAGTGTACACTTTTTTTCAAGGCACTTCGGTCTCTATAACTTTATCTTTTTGTGCATTATCAACTCTGGATGATGGATAGTAAAGCCCAAAGGGTCTTCTTTCCAAAGACACTAAAACTGTGTGTAGCACACTGAAGTCAGCACCTGCTATTTTTTTTAAGTTAGGTAGGTCTTTTCTGCTAAGAAAAAGGTGCACCAGCACACAGTTAGGTGCACCCAAATTTTCATATAGGCAATATTGACTAGTAAAGACAAAAAAAACGCATAACTGAGCTGGTTTTGTAATAGATCTGTATCGGCAGATAAACAATCTGGGTCAACATAACGTTCTTTATTTGAAGCACAATTTCAGGATCGGGGTCGTTTCTGAAAAAATTGTATCGTTGGACATCCCTAATTCTGTTATCAGCTGAGGGTAGATGGAAAAAAGAGAGGGAAGTCAGGGCTCTAGACTAACTTTTTGCACTGGTGCGCCTAAGGAAAAAATCCGGCACTTTATTCTAATCTGTACTTTTTTAATATATATATATATATACACATACATATATATATATATATACACGTATATACATACACCAGCACAAAAGTTAGTATTTAATTAAATAAATATAAAACATCAATTTGTAAATGCACCCAAATTTTCATATAGGCAATATTGACTAGTAAATGATTAACTAACAATCTGGTCAACAAAGTTCTTTATTTGAAGCTATAACTTTATTCAGATTAAGAGCTGTGAGTGATTTTCTCTTTGCATTTTGTTCTGCAAAAAAGGTAACTTACTGACTCTCCAAAAGTGTTGTGCTTAAAGTTTTGCACACACTTCAGCCTGGGGAACACTGAGCTGATATTTAAACTTTAAAACATCTGACGTTAAGTTTTGGTCAAGATGAAGGGAAGGAAATGAAATAAAAAGAAAATCTAAATTAAGTGTTTAAGGGCGTCAAACTTCTGATTTGGGAATAGCAAAAACATCTCATGGCTCAATGTCTTATAGACTATCCTCCATTGCAGTCACATGCCCCACGGAAAATCTCAATTAATGGCCAACTCCTGTAGTTTAGCTTTCTTGATCTTTGGCATTTTTGGCCTTGGCTAAACCAGCTGGCCACACTCTCTAGCATCAAAATCTTCAAGACTTGACCTTTACACTGATTCTTATCAGATCTTCCACTGTGTCTGAATGAAGGTGCTCTAGTGCAGTGGTTCTTAAACTTCTTTAGTCAGTCCCCCCCCCCCTTAAAACCTATAAAAAAAATCGGGTACCCTATCCCCCTCAGACTACCAAATCATTTCACTAAACATTATAAAAAAAATAATAGTATTTACAGAAAAAAAAAACTGTTCTGTCTAATTGTCTCTCTGTTCTCATACTTTAATGCAGCCAATTCTCAATAAAACGTTTTATTTTTATATATTTTACAGTTTTCTTTTGTCAGTAATGGGATAATATGAAATTGTGACTGAAACACAGCCTTTAAGAATACATACCAGATCTCCCTTTCAGAAGCTAGTTGAACTAAAATCCTAATTTAGAAGTTTATTGAGCCTTTGTCTGATAAAACCAAATAATACACAAAGACAACTGTGATTTCGCTATATCTGCATATTAAGTTTGTGAAGCAATAATATCTCCTTTAACTGAACAGCTGCTCCTCTCGACGTTCACTGAACAGCAGAGAGCAGAGAAAGAGCTGCGTGCATGCTGATCGCGCGTCGTTGCGACAGTACCAACGTCATCTCGCTAAAGAATTTGTCCAAGTCGCTAGATTTATCACTAGTCGCTTTTTTTTTTCTTTTTTTTAAGGTCGCTATGGGGTCTGAAAAGGCACTAATATCTAGCGACAGTCGCTAAGTTGGCAACCTGCGCACATCTCTGCTATCCGCCTCTCTCTGTCTCTGCACTGCAGCAGACACGCATTTCAAACATCAAACACATACAGGAACACTGGACGGTAAATCAGAGGGGGGTCCGTACCATCTGATTGTTTTAGACCACGACATGAGCCTAATGCGTGTCTGTTGTTGAACCACAGGGAGACTTTCAGAGTCGTGGAGACTTTTTTTTTCCGAACGGCTGGTCGCACAGGCTCAGATTTTTTGGTTGCAAAATTGGTCGCACTCTAGAACCCTGGAAGTACAATATTGCAAAACGCTGTACTAGTCGAGGTTCCATTCATTTCTGAACAACACCAAGAAAACAGGGAGAGGGCTCATGTGTAAAGAAGAGGAAGAGTGCTGAAAACAGCTAATCCAACGAGTTGGAAAAGAAAATCAGAGGTAATGCATCCAACTGCGGCCTCCCAGTGGAGTGATACAAGACATGCTCTTCACACACACACACAGAAATAACAATCTGCTCGCCACAGTGTAAGCACATGTCACCATAGTTGTAAAAAAAAGCATCAGAAAACGGTCATCTCTCTCACCACATCACTTCTGTATTCTGCTGTCCTCCTTGGTCCTGTAAACAGGTGTCAGGCACACACATACAACCCATCTTGCCCCACTTCAGCCCTATCACCCCCTCTCTCTCCCCCCCATTCTTAGCTTACTTCATTTCTTACCCTCAAGTCACAACAACCACCTCGTTCATGCCCCCGTCATCATTACTCTTCAATCCACCAGATGGCTGTCAATAATCTATATGGCATATATTTTTCAGTTGGTTCTGTAAACAGGTGTCTGCGCGTTTTTTGTTTAGAAAGGTTTTTTTTTTTTTTTTATATATATATATATATGTATATATATATATATATTAGTGGTGGGCCGTTATCGGCATTACCTTTGCCTGGGTCATAAAATCTCAAATAGCCGAATTCCTGTAGGGGGCGAGAACGAGTTTTTCAGCTCTTTAATCTATGTGGTAATATCGGGCAGGACATCCAAACGCTCACCTATCATTCATCAACCTCAAATATGGCTTTTCATCTAGAGTTCTCAGGGCCAATGTGCGCTATTATTGATTTTGTTCAACTCTGCATCACACTATTTGTGTGGGATCTCCAGATGTAAGGAAAACATTACTATCCGATCAAAAAAATTGGTGTGACAGAGCTGAAATTTAATCTCTGTATGGTCAGTTCATAACAAAAAACGACATTTTGGGTTTTTATTCCATGGGCGGCTGAGTAAAAAAATAAAATCTCAAAATCCAGCATATGGTTTTACCCGTTTCAAGACTTCTATATAATATATGCCTTCGGCAGAATTCAAATGAGAGATTAATTCCAAAATTAATCTAGACAGGACTAGAGATATCTCTCAATTCTTCTAAATTGATGCAGGGATACCTGTGTTGAGATAGTCGCCATGGTAAAATAAAATAGTTTTGAGTGTGAATGGAGAGGACTTGGGTGAACCTGTTCACAGAGTACCGGTATCGCGTCTGAAATACGGACTTTTTTCGGTACTTTCCCTTGTAATAACAAAATTATTGATGATGATTATTTCAGTTGAAAAAATAAGCCCAAAAACTCCAATTTAATTAGGGCCCTACAATAATTTTTTTTAATCTTGAGTGTTCTATTTTTTCAGATAATCAAATGAAGGCATGGCACATTTATTTTTAATCAAATGAAAATTAACCCTTTTTGGTATCTGTTGTAACACGTACCCATTGAATATTATTATCCATATTTTTTCAATAATTTGGTGGTTAATGTGGTTGTTGTAATATTTTGTTATCATTTGTTTTATTTAAATTTGACCGTAAATGGAATATATAAAAACATACATTATACTGTACAAAAGTAATACAAGAGTAATATATTTCTGTTGCACTGTATTTTGTGTATAATAATTTTCTATTCTTAAACGTTTTAAATTCATTTTAAATATTTTTTTTGTTATGATTATTATTATATATTTTAATTCCTTGCTTTTATTGTTGTGATTATTATTTTCTTTATGACATTTACTTTTATGTAAAGCGCTTTGAATTGCCACTGTGTATGAAATGTGCTATATAAATAAACTTGCCTTGCATGTTAAACCGCACTTTTATTTTGACAGGTTGCCATGAAGTTTCTGTGTGTATACGGTATGATATGATGCTAGTTTTCTGAAATGAAATGGTCACTTCATCTCATGAAGTGACTCTCTCAGCCTGTAAACTCGTGCTCATGTCGTCATGTAGTGAGATGCAGATGGTCGAAAATCACAGCAAGTTCACGTGTGCTTCAGTATTTGTATAGTAAACAAAACCGCGTCTCCACCATTCATACATACCGAAGCTAGCGGAACATGCAGGATTCATATTTAAACAGTCTTTTTGCATTTTAATATTCACATGCACTAGTTCATATCGTGATTCAAATTAAGTGACAGACCTTCTATTCATCCAAAAATTTACTAATTCTGTGGCATTCCGCGCTATAGAGTAAATTCCGTTTTATATGAATGGACTCCGCCATCTTGTCAACGTTTTCGCAGAAACCGTATGACCCTAGAAATGTAAGCACACTTCAGAACATTTCGGTTTGCCCTGTGTGTTGTGTTTGAATGAGTTGCAGGGGTGACATCATGTCAGGGTCTCTCTCGTATGCGCCCAAATGCGTTCTCAGGTACCAAAATTTGGTACCAAATGATACGCAATTCGGTCAGTACTAGGGATGTCAATTTTCAATCATTTCCATAATCGATCATCATTTAAATTAACGATCAATTAATCTTTAACCTTAACTACTGCAAAATGCGTCTATTGCAGTGGCATTTATTCACCGGCATGACAGGATGTGCAAATGCCACTCAAAACGCCAGCCGAAGTGAAAAGGGATTTCTAAAAAATGGCTACAGGATGGTAAAATGAAGATGTGATTACAATCATTTGATAAAAAGGAAGAGAGCGCGCCGTAGTTACGCACGGGATCATTATACTTTGTGTGCTGTTTCATATCTGCCACGGGAGACCGCCTGAATTAGCTTTTTTAAATGGTTTCATGGTGTTCGTTTTTCGTTTTTTTTTTTTTTCAACATCATAGCAATGTTTGCAATTGACAATTATCGGAATTTAAAATAAAATGATCCCAAACGCAAGTACTGAGCGTGGGGCTGTGACGTGCGGCAGGATCCGATCCACTTCCAGAACCACCGGCATTGCTACAGCAAAACACACTGTTACTCATTTGAAACATTTCAATGTGTGAGTATTATGACACAAGTGAGGTACAAAGCTTTGTTAATAAGATAAATAATTGGGTTAACAGGCAAATGTTACATCACGACCATGCTTTTTGATTCGTGCTGAGCGCAATACATTTAAATCAAGCCATATGCGGCTTTGTGTTCTGTTTTTCCGAATGGTCACGAATTTAATATTATTTATTGTTTCTTTTCCCAAATCCTCACTCTCTCACCCTCTAGATTCGCAGGTTTATTTTATTGTTGTTCACTTTTAATCACTGTTTTCGCATCTTTTACGGTGGTAAACGTGTGGGGGGGAAATGAAAGATTTCATGAATAAGAATTCGTTACTATGACTGAAATTGTTCCCGCATTTAAGTTAAATCAAGGGAACAAATTACTGAAACATATGCCACTATGTCGTAGGAACGAATTAACAAGTTGTAGGAAAGAATAGGGAATAGCCTATATTGTTCCCGATATGCAACACTTATCATAATTGAACATGTCAATACAAAATAACTTTGTACTGTATCTGTTTGGATTATTAAAAGCTAGTTACTGTATCTGTAAAGATTTTCAAATTACTGAAACCTTATAGCCAGCCAAATTAGACTAGCTATAATTTAGGGCAGCCAACTAAAGAGAACATTATGACATAGTCCTTTGAGAGTCTAAAGAGAATGAGAGATGGATGGATGAGAGAGAGAGAGAGTGAGTGTTAGAGGCAGCCTGCTATCCCTAATATAAATTTCCATCTAGTTACCTCTCTTTCTCTCGTTTAATCCTCTCTAAACACCAGGAGTAAAATCAATCTTTGTAAGCTCCCAGCATTTAGTCCTGACACACAATAACTATATGAGGCTGCGGTCAGGTGGTTTAACAGATGACTAGTGTTACTAAAAGCTACAGCTCCATTTCCATTTAATCATTTAACAGACGCTTTTATCCAAAGCGACTTACAAATGAGGAAAAGCATAAGCCATTTATCATTCGAGAGTCAGCAATATTAACAAGTACTTTATATATTTATAAAAAATAATCAAGAGCAAACAACACAAGTAATGCTAAAAACACCACAAGCAATTAATATATATAAAATGACATCCAGATATAGAATAACATAGTTAGGTGATTGGTATGGTTACTATTAATAGGAAGCGCCTTTACTTATGGATTCGAGAAGAATCCGTGGATGAAACCTGCATCACTTTGCTTTGACTGTCAGTCCTGCCCTCTTTCTTTCAGAGCCAAATGTAATTTGTGTCTGAATTAAAACGAGCATGCTGAACAGGGCAGAGGAGGCAGCGAGGATGTAATCACTCCCTCTCTCTGAGTCAACCCACTGCACTGGACACACACACAATTTCATATGCATCCCTGAAGATGTTGTTGGCTTCTAGTGCACCTGCCAAGACTGTCTACGGAGGCCCCCAATTACAGTCTCTGAAATTCATCAGCCACACACATACACATGCACGCACACAGTTAGGGATGGGTAAAAAAGGGACCCGGTATTGTCTCGGGGCTAAATTATGAAAGACCGCAGTATCGATAAGCTCTGACGTTAACGGTTCTGCTATCTGGAGAAATTAAGAAAACGCACATACATTTATTATTGCTATATATGCACATTATCTTGCAAATTATATCTAACCAGAGTCACCAGCTGTTTTTATATACATTAATATTCAAACATTTGTCTAAGCATTTTTGCTATTCGTAATTCAGAAGCGAGATTCAGCATGCGCAACATGAAAGCCGTTTAATTATGATAGAAGAGAGAACTAAACATTCAAACCTCTGCTTACACTTTAGGCCTGTGGCTGTGGCTGCTAATTTTATTTTTTATAAAATAAAGTGTGCGAGTGCATGGTCTGCGCTGCTCCAAAGCGTCTGCTGCAAAGCCACGGCCAACACGTATAGAAGACCACGGCACATTGTAGCATGAGTCAGATTTCACTGATCACGTGAAGAGAGGTGCTGTGAGCGCAAGCGCTTCAGTACAGCCTGATTTATACTCGCCGCATCAGCACGAGCGCGAAGGTGCACACCACGGATGAAGCACAACGGAGGATTTGGTTTTCAATCTAAAGTAAAAGACCGCTTCTTAAACCAGAGAAGGTGAACATGTTGGTATTCATGTAGAAAAAAACATGTAAGTCCTGTCAGTGACAGCCAGTTTAGTTTAACGTTTTTTTTGAAAAGCTTGTTATCTTTGCTGTTTACCTCACGTTACGCTATGGAGGCTTTCCTTCATTTTTATATTATTATTATTTAATTCCTCAGGTGTTTGCTGAACATTCTGTAATTTATTAGTTGGTATATAATACAGCATGTTATGTGTCCTATGCCATTCCTAGTCTTATTCGTTTTTGTTAATAAACATTATGTAAGACAGTTTGTCATTGCAGCCTACGGTTTTTTTTAGTTGTGCTTTTTAATTAAGAATATGAATGAATGTAGGGCTGTGCAATTAAATCACATGCGATTCTCATGCACATCTCGTCAGTAAAGCCGGCTCCGTGATTAGCGGTAAATCTCAATCACCTGTTTTCAAATGGAGCAGCAGTTAATACAGAGCCATAGTTCACTGCCAAGCTAGGCAATATCGCCTTCAATATCCCAGATGAATCGCATTCGATTATGAGCGCGATATCACATAGCTTGTCAGTGAACTACGACTCTGTAAATTAACTACCGCTCCATATTTTGTTTTAGTCCAAAAAAGTGAAAGGTGTATAGATAAGCAAGATCGCAGATTTCAAAGTACGAAATGTAAAAATCAACTCCTGTTCACAAATAATAATGAAAAAGAACGGGTTGAATGTTTAACACTTTCGTTACCATATAGCTATAAACTCTGATAAAAGTTCATCAGCATGAATTGATTAAGCAAACGTTGTATAAAAAAAATAACCAGTGCGACCAGTAGAAGAATGAGTCTAGAGCCCTGCTTTGAGGCCTAAATTGCGACACAACACCATGGTGCTTTTCCAACAATTCCAGAACATTCAGCAGGACAGTTGATATTAAAAATGTTTCAAATGAGCAGTGGTGCTATAATTTTTAAACTACACTTCTGAGAGCATGCAGAAAAATTGAAACATCTGCATGTACAAATAGCAATTAAGAATGAACGTCAGGGGAATGAAAAGGCGCGCATTTACAGAAAAGCGGTGACGAGGGGTTTCTTGTGTGCAGGCGGGGCTCCTCTGATGAATCGGTGAGCTTTTCAGAAATGGCTCGGTGTCATTTGCGAGGCTCGATTTGAGTCCTTTGGCTTCAAAAGCCCCAGTAATAACCTGCAAATTAAAACTGGAGGCTTTAGTCTGATATCCAAGCTATCAAACCTCAATATTGCCTCACATTAAAAATAAAAAACGTTTTCCATCCCCCAACGGGCCCACCACCCTTCTCTCCTATCTTCCATAAGGCAGGGAAGAAAATCACGATGAAAAACCTTCCATAACAATCCCAGCATTAGACAGGAGACCCATCCGTTCTCAGCTCAAGAATGACTATTAATAGGTTGTTGCTTCGGAGGGCTGATTACAATTGAAAATTCACGTCACTGGTGTTAAGCCAGAATCCAGGTGACCACTTCCTGAATCTCAGAGAAAGGATCAGATGTTTCAACTGCACACCTATGGCCTGAATAATGCCGTTGTGAGAGAATTTAGCTGAAACTGCAAACAATGTGCTGATGCAGATATGTCTATGTGTACTGATAAAGGTGTTTGTGCAACATGTGAACGAAATTACAATATGTAACCAGCTAAATTAATCAGAATTATTTATACAACCCTGAGGCCACAGACACTAAACCACAGACATACATCTTCATAACAGTGTGCAGTCTGCACACACACACACACACCACATTACAGCAGAAAGCAGTTCGTAGATGACAGGTGATGTAATAGGATTTTGTCCAAGGAAGCTAAACGTCTCGCTGAAACTCACTAGCAGCACTAGAGGAAAAACAAAGATAGAGCAAGAGAGGGGGAGGAAAACTGTCACTTCTAGATAGACCAAGTCTGTCAGCCATCTTTTTTTTCCAGTCAGTCTATTCCAACTGAAAAGCTCTGGAGAGAAAGACTGTTACTGTAAATAGACAGAGGTTTATAAACAGGGCAGCTACTGGAGTGAATTCAAAGATGTTTACTTTTGAAGGTCACGGGTCGACCCCGATGTTTGATCTAAGATTAGATTTTTATAGGCTGCAAAAGTGTTCACAAGCTCACAGACACAAACACTTGTAAACTAACAGGTTACGTTCACAGGACAAGCTATTTTTATGAAATGGATGTTCTGTGGTGAAGACAGAGGAACCAAGAGTACTTTGGTACCAAGTCGGTACTAAAAAAATGAAAACAGCACGGTACCAGGTCTTTTAAAGTACCGGTGGTACGGAGGACCTGGTCAACCCGGTTCTAGACGCATACAGCCCTGTGATTTCCGCAATGCAGAAAATGCAGACGGAATCTTGGAATCCAGTTATAAAAACGGAACTTACAGTTTAGCACGGAATTATCAAAGTTTGGATGAATTAATTAAAAGTAGGTCATTACACTTAAATCAAATCACGACATGGACTAATATCTGTAAATATTAAGCCACAAAAGTCGATTCAAATATGAATACTGCATGTTCGGCGAGTCTGTGTGTGAATGAATGAATGGCAGAGAGACGCATTTTTTTTACTACATACACTGAAACGCGCCTGACGCTCGCGGTGATTTCATCATCTGCCGTTTAAATGAGGACAAAAATACATAAACAACATCTCCAGAACTGCTCTGAGAGTCCCTTCATGAGCATTTTACCGTTTCATTGGAGTAAAACCACCGTCATATCATATACACACAGAAATGTAAAGGTATTCACTGCAACTAGTCAAAATAAACGTTTATCTTAAATACATTGTGCCAGAAATATATTAGCCTACTATTATTTAGTAGAATGTATGTGATACTACTACTACTGTTGAAAAAAAAAATGTCTAAATCTTTATTTTAAAAGGAATAAATCACAATATTTCTTCCATATTTTAATTTTAATAGTAAATCCCCTTTATTTACCAAAAAAAATAAGTGTTTAAATGTAATTATTTAAAATAAATAAAATTTGGGTGAAACTTGTTTATTGTTTTCATACTTTATTACTTGCGGAAAAACTTGAAACAATTTACCGAAATTGGTACAGAGAACCGTGGATTTTCATTGGTATCGGTGCCGAATACTGAAATTTTGGTACCGTGACAACACTACCCACGAGTATGTGTTAGATTCAGGCTCAAAGTTCTTATAGAATCTGTTTCCATTTTTTACGTTGTGTTTTTTTCTTGCATTTCCTATCCATTGATTGTTTCATGTTGATACTCTTTCCATTCCTATGTCCTTTCTATTCCCATGTTAATTTTATTCTATATATGGACCGTCATAAAACTCATGTTGCACTGCATATGGTTGTGCACATTACAAATACATTTTATAAAACATTTGACAATACTGAAAACAAATCACACACATATGGAAAAGTCCAGGACTGGGTCTGTTTATTTTAAAAGCAGTGACTGTTTATGTTTATTCTCAAAGCAATAGCGCGCAATTGGACATTTAGTCTGGAACAAGGGGCCTGACCTTGGTGGATGAGCATACATGTGGTTCTTCCTGCATACTTTTACATTCTCACTCAACACTTTAAACGAGACCTCTCTCCTCCATTAGATTTCACTTTAAAATAACCTTTTACAGTACAAGTTGTAGAATTGTGATTTTTTTTAAAGCAAGCTGAACTGTAACTAGATCAGGTGTCAAACCGCAGTGTGTTTAATATACGAGTTTACGTTATAAAACACCAATGAAATATCTTCCATCTTACTGAAAGGCAACGAGAAATTATTATTTAAATATCAACACCTCTGAATCACCAATCATGAACACTTATCATATCAAGTTGCTGATTGGATGACCGAGCCGAATCTCCTGCCTGAAAGAGCAAATCAGAGAGACCATGACTGAAGAGAATGCTAGCGTTTCCCTGCTCAATTATTCTTCCTTTCCCTGCATGTTTAGGACATTAGGGTGGAAACGTCTGTGTGTGTGTGCGCGTGTTGTGAAACAGTGACTCATGCTAACCACCAGGGGGAAAAATAATGAGGAGAGACTTGCAGGGAACATAGTGAGAGAGAAACAGGTTTGAGGGGGTCAGCTGCGGATTCTATGTACACTGGTGTGTGTGTGTGTGTGTGTGTGTGTGTGTGTGCGTGCATGTGTCCTCCTACTTGCATTTGCTCAAACACACAAACAGTCACTCTATATTTTCCATGGCATGACAGAGCTGTGGTGCTCATTCTATAACGGTCAGACATATTTTCCAGTAGCTGTTCCTGCTATTCTGAGACCAACGGTCACATGAACACACTCTTAAACATCTATATACATTAAAGAGACATTTTGCCCTCAGCTTTGCAATCAAAGGAATAAACCACATTTTGAAAACATTAAAATAGAAAAACTACTAATAATGTTTTACAATTTTTCTGTTTTAATGTATTTTTTTTTTATAAAATGCTCTTGTGAGAGTAAAACACCAAAACTTTAAGTTTACCCCACTTAAATTTGCATCATTCATAACAATACCCACTTAACCGTAGTCAAATTAACTTAACGTACAGCTTTCCGGGTCATACAAAAGGTGAATATTTTTCTCAAGTAAAGCAGTAATCATTACAGGAATTGCTTAAAGTAAAGGCCATTTAAAAAAAGAAACATTCAGAGAGCTGCAGCCTCCATCATAATTAACTGTGCTTCAAACTGAGAGAAACCTGGGGTGGTGGTGTGTGTGTGTGATGGTGGTGATCCGCTGGGACAGATGGGGTGGCCTTTATCAGGGCCATCAGAGGGAAAATGCATTTCATGCTCCGCTGACCCCCTTTTTCTCTCTCTTCCCCTTTCCCTTGTCCACCTAGCAGAAGAATTAGGCAGCAAAATTGCTCCCTGTGTGACATGGGCCACTAGTGTGTGTGTGTTTCTGTCTGCGAATATGAGAGAAATGTCAAACATGATCTAAACGTTAAGCTATATCATGTGTTCGCTGCTGAAAACTGTTCTCTTCAATGCAGAACACACTCCAAAAAGATCCCACTCTACTACTAGAACATGACCTGTGGCATTCTGGCACCATTCCTAGTTCCCTGCAGGGGACTGATAAAAATTACTACTGCTGAACTAGCTTATGACAGAGTCCTCATTTACTCCCAAACGACATGTTTCCCCCACTAGAGAACCAGGAGTAAACCTTCTCACCTCTAGATTTCATCAGACACTATAACTGTCAGTCATCTGTCACTGCAGTAACAGTCAATCACTGTGCTTGATTCTAGCAGCAGCACAAGACAGAAAAAAAATGTCCAAAGTGCTCGTGTGAGACTTACATCTGGATAATCTTTGACCGGTACGAAGAGTTTCTCCTGTAGATGTACGATAGGTCCCACTGGCTCTGGTAACTCCAGGGGGTGTTTGTCCACCAGACTATTTGTGTCGTTGTACATGTCTTTCCTCACTCTGTTTATCTCTGCAGGTAGAAAAAAAAGACAAACAGATCAGAAACGGCTAAGTGAAAGAAAAGTGCATTTCTCCCTAAATTCAGTTACCAAAAAGCATGAGAAAAATCAACAAACAAATATGTTTAAGGTTCACAGTAACTCACAGGAACACAGTGAGATCTTTTAAACAGAGATTATTTCATAGCTGGCAGCTCCAGATGAGGTAAAACTGCTGCTGCCAAAACATGATTAAGCTCAGGATGTCCATTCCTGTCATGCTTACACACACATACACACTCCGTTTACCCTCACGCTCATTCCCTTTCTCACACACAGTGAGCTAAATGAGCTGATAGTTAGGGTTTGAAACAACCAGATGGCGCAGCAAACACACCTGTTGTGGAATATAGGAGTGCATTAGACAAAAATAACTATCTACATTAAGAGTAATTAATTGGAACCCACCAATCTGATACCTGGAAAAGTGGCGGCAACATTGCAACATTGGTTGCGTTTTGAAATGGAATGAGCAATACTAGGTTTAGTCATGGTTGTCCAAAACCGTGCATTATGTTCCAAATGTTCTGGAGTAACATGATAGCCTTATCTGACAAACGAGCTGGAATTCAAGTCTGCTGCTCTCAAAATCATTCTGCACTGTGCAAACACTACTGTTCAAAAGTTTGAGGTCAGTAAGATTTCGTTCATGTTTTTAAAACATGAAAATGTTTTTAAAAGAAGCCTCACTAAGAATACATTTATTTGATCTAAAATACATGTAAATACTGTAAAATATTATAATTAAAAATGTATATTTGATTAGGCTTTAAAATGTCATTTTTGACAACTTTAAAATAGTGTACAGAAACTTCAAAAGCATTTTTAAAAACAGAATTTCTTGAATTTTTCTCAATTTACATATTAAAATTGAAATGATTGAAAACGCAAAGCAACATAGTCTGCATGTATTGCACTCCGTACTAGACATGATTCAGCACTGACATTGTCAGCTGTCTCAGACCAGTATCAAGAAAAAAAAGTGGGATCACAGCATTACTAGTAGGGCTGTGCAATTAATCGCATGCACTGACAAGCTACGCGATATAGCGTTCATAAACCAATGCGATTCATCTGCGATATTGAAGGCGATATTGCCTAGCTTGTCAGTGAACTACGGCTGTGTATTAACTGCCGCTCCATCTGAAAGCAGGCAATTGAGATTTACCAACAATCATGGAGCCGGCTTTACTGACGAGATGCAGACCTAGACTGCTGTGATGCAAGACTCTCCTTCGTTAGGTGCGCTGCATTGAGCAGCCGCGTTCAGTTTTAATTGTAGTGTCCTCTAACTGAACAAAATTATTTGTATTACTATAAAAAAAAATCTAAACGATGGTGGGGGACGGTGCCACGGTGGGCAAGTGACATAACGGTGTTGCGGCTTAATGCCGGTATAACCGCCAACACCGTCTATCGCGGCAAGCCTAGTGGGAATAAAGCAAATTGGAATTCCTAAAAGACAACTGGACCAATCCTACTGAAATTCTCAGTAGTTTTTGGTTACATGGAATGTCACTATTACAAACCCTTGGATTTTTTCCCTACACACCAAACCATATAGAAGTCAATGGATGTGCTGCATTCTAATGTCCTACAACACTGATACGGAGTGTGTGTGTGTGTGTGTGTGCATTTCATGGGGCCCCAAAATCATCTGAGGGGTTGAAGAGCAACACCCAGATCAAAACAACAGCAGCTCAAGGGCCATGTAAGGATGAAACCTTTAACACAACGTATTTTCTCTCACACATGCAATGAGTCCCAGAAGAGGTGACACAACTGCTGCAAGTATATTAGCCACATTTACAGAACTCAATCTTCTCTCTTGACCCGAGCACAACCTCATTCCTTCGCCCTTCTCTTTTTCCATCCCTGCTTTCACCCAGTCTCTCTCCTTCCACCTTTCAACACACTAAAGCAGGACAGATTTCTCTCAGGCTCTCTGGAGTAAAAGGGCTGCATGTCTGCATGTTTAATATTCTTGAACTGCAAGAGAGTAGTTTAAAGTAAAAGCAGGTATTAAAAAATTTAAATATCCTCGACTCAACCAGAAATGGGTCATGAACAAGAACAGTTCATTTAAATCTTCTCCGAGGCTCACACAGTATACATCCCTCGCCATGTGACCCTAATTTACATCAGAAATAAACTTCAGTGTAAATGATAATCTGCGTTATACATTGTTTTATTTTTGCTTGTCTATGTCACACACACATACACACTCAACCCTCGCACCTAAAAGCACTCTTTTAGTGTGCACTTAAAAAATAGCCAATGAAAAATAGAAACTAAAGTGTTTCTGTCCTTTGGCTGAACGAGAGAGCCACAGTAAAATGCCACATTACCATAAAGTAGCAGCACGAGCGAGAGAGAGAGCGAGAGAGCAATATCAAGCGCATGCCATTAGCAGGCACAAACTCCGAGGTGAGTCCTAATTTTCAATGCCCAGACCGCTGGTAGACTAATGGTTAAGTACCTTGTTTGCCAGCACAAAGGTTGCAGTTTAAACTCTACTAAGGGGTGAGGAAGGAATGTGGAAGTGGTGACAACAAATCCTTGTCCATTACACAAGACTCTGAGCCCCACAATCACTCAGGGATCAGGCTGCTGGTCTGGGGTTGGTTTTCGTGACAGGGGGGGGGGGGGGGGGGTAAAAATGGTTGTGCAAGTTGTGACCGCTCTGGGTTCAGTTTGACAGGTATGCTGATGATGTGCTGCCTCTATCCATAAATAAACTACAGGTTTGGCTTGCTGCGATATACAGTGTTGGCGGTGATACCGGTGTTAAGCCGCAAAACCGGTTACGTCACTTTCCCACCGCGGCTCCGTCCCCACCATCGTTTTGATTATTTTTTATAGTAATAAAAATAACTTAGTTCAGTTAGAGAAAAGACACTACAGTTAAAACAGAACGTGACTGCTCAAAGCAGCGCTCCGAATGATCGGCAGTAGCGCATCACAGATCAGATTTTATTTATCACGCAAGGAGAGTGAGTCGAGCTGACTGTCAAGAAGAGTGAGGTGAGACAGACAAGAAGAGTGAGGTGAGACCGACAAGACGATGGCAGAAGAATTTCAAAAATAAAGCGCCTGATTTAAAAATATTTGGGATTTTTATAAGATTTCTGCCATTTAATGTGAGATTGGAAGTTTTTTTTTTTAAACATTCGTTTCTCATTTATTTGGTTCCACAGTATTTGCTGAATTTGTATTTTATTTAAACACATTTTTTTCATTATTTTACATCAAGGTGAATTCCTTGTATGGACATACACCTTGTATGCAAAGGTGTATATCCGTGCCTCCAAACATTCTGTGCAGTCAAGCACATCTGCTTTTCAAATATCATATCGGAAACAAAAGTGTATAAACCTCTGCACAGTGAACAAGCCTTGGTTTCGAAAGGTCTGAATTTACTATTTCTCTTTAAAAAAAACTTTCATTGATAAGGGAGGATGAAGCAGAGCAAACAGCGAGAGTTTAAAGAAACGGTGATTCCGCTGGTACTTTAGAAGAAGTTACACAAAAGGATGGAGAGTGCTCAAAGCTCTTTAAGATTAAAATAAAAGAGAGAGGTGCTTGAGATGAAAGTCTGCTGATGTACAAGTTTTTCCACTTTGAAGCAATGCACTTCAGCTATCATAAAGCACAGCTAGTCTCTGCAGCCACAAGATTCCTGCTTAATGCATTCTCCACTATATTCAAGCTGAAAACAACAGACAATTCAATTCTGCACTTAACTTCCAAACTGAAAAAACAGGAGAGGAGATTATTTATTTTTTTTGGGGGGGGGGGGGAAAACAGTATGCTCAAGATAGGGCCTTTGGAAAGTGTGTACATTTCTTATCAAATGTCCACACCTTTTTTTTTTTTTTCAGAATTCAGTATATTTCATTGCTGACGACCAGCAAGTAAAAATCCTTTCAGAAATGTTTGCTTCATGCATGAATTCCGTGAACTCAGCACTGCATTTCATGTTTTGCCAGGGAGAATATTTTCCTTCAGCATTAATATGGCTCTTCCAGAGAAATATGCTGCCGAGTTTAAAGAGATGCAACAGCTTGTCAAAAATCAGGTGATTTGAGCTTGTTTATGAAGGTACAACATGCAAAAGATTCTCAATTTCCTTGAAGCAGTACAAATGTTCCATGTCATAAATAAAGAATTAAACCGTAAACACTTGATACTGCAAAAAATAATTATGGAAATATGCTATACAAAACAATTCAGACTGTGATCAAGAAAGTTCTGCATGTATGTGTGTCCATCCCCACCAGGAAGTAACTTGAAAAACTGTACAATAAAGAGTAATATCTAGGGGTGTAATGATACGCGTATCGTGTACCGAACGGTTCAGGGGCATGTTTGTTTATTGCTGTTTCTCTACTTTTACTGACAAGAAGCCCAAAGTAAAACCTGCTCAGAGAACCAGATTTTCACAGAAACTGTCTTCTGGAAATATTAGAGCTGAATTTCATAAATAAACATTTATTATTTTGGGTAGCACCTCGGCTCCCAGTCAAGAGAAAAAAAAGGCCTCTGCTTCTGAGAAAGAGAGAGGTGAAAAAGTCAAACAGGAGAAAAATCTGTCTCTCTCATTCAGAGCTTACATGGTTGGTGCCGCCACGCACCAACTCAAATGTAATCAGTTACCAGAGACCGAACTACAACACTCCAGCTGAATCCTACAACCTACAGAAAATAATTTACTGAAAGGAATTCAACTCTGGTTCAAGTTTCCACTGAGTTTAAACATGATTATTGCAATATATCTTAAAAGGTTCATCCAACCCTGATTACTTAGCCTCATTTTGTACTTTGTATTTTTTTGTTTTCTGTTTGACTGACGTTTTGAAGAATGTTTTGGTTGCTTTTTTCTTCCATTGTATGGACAAAAAAAAAAAGTTCACTTATATTAGATATTTAAGTGAACATTTAATGCAATGTAACTTCAATCAGTCAGCTAGTGTTTTTTTTTTTTAATACTGAACAAGATCCAGGTCTGAATTCCAACAAATCAAGTGCCCCTTGCACCCAGTGCTTGATTTGCGGGGTTATGTCTGCAAAGTGTCACACTGTAATTGTTCAGCTCAATTCAGTCGAAGTGCTGGCCGATGCTGAAAGATTCCCTGGAGGAGCACCAGCATCAGTTCAGTGGAAAAGAGGTAGTGAAGGCAGAGTTGGGGGCTCTCAAATGAGAACCCAATCACTGAACACTAAAGAATGCATGAGAGGCTGGTTAGTCAAGTTTACACACACACAACTTCACTAACTAAAAGACCATTAAACACTAAGATTTGAAATCACGCAACAACTCACAAACAAGTCCCAGATTCACATTTTGATGGGAAAACGGAGCGTTCAGTTTTAAACCAGGGACTGAATGGAAACAGATGGATCCAAGTGTGCCTGCAGTTCTCACCGGCCATGAGGAAACATCAGCTGTATTAGAAACTTTAACACATCATCAGATGGGCAGGAGGTAGAGGTGAAAGGCATTTTAGAGATAGAAGATAATTTCAGAGAGAATCAACATGTCTGATAACCAACAGGTCACAGATTATACATGTCTCTGCCAACAACAACAGGTGTTTCTGAGTTATATGATATCAGAAAGACTGAGGATTAAAAGATTAGAAAGCTGGACATTAGTAGTGGAATGAACCTGATCCCTGACCTAACATACAAACAGATCTCTCCATCTCGCTGCGCATTCCCAGATTGTCCTGCTGCAGTCTGTTTCCGCAGAGCCATTATGAGGAGCTAAATTTAGCAGGGAGGCTTGTCACACTTGATGATATGGTGCAGGGTTATAGAGTAGAGCTGTTGAGGAGGGGGTGGGGAGGGGTTATCATTCAGGGCGAGAGCACAACACAGTTACTGCGGTGGTTTAATGGCGGCCCAGCAGGGCGCAGGGTCTAACCACAGCCTGTAGATTACTCTAACATCCAACCCATACACTGCACAGGGAATCAAACAGCTTCAAAGTCTATGGTCACAAGAAGAGGCTGGTCACAGCTGGTCTGTTCAGAAGCAGGTGAGTTTGGGACACTGGGGAACAAAATAACTGACACAGCACGGCCGATCCAGCCAAATACACATGAATGCACAAGTGTTTTTTCTTTATCACTATTCAGCCACGGTGCTGCTGTTGAATCACTGATGCAAAAAATATATATTTTGGAGTTGAGAGTTTGTAGTTTAAACTAAATGTGACTAAAGAAACACCATGATACGATACCAAAGAAATAAACAGACAACACTGTCGGTCTATTGTGTTATTTTTTACTGGATGGATTTTACTTTTACTAAAACAAATACTTGAAACTTGGGATTTTAAATACTTATTCTACTAACCCTAAACCTACCCTACTGAGAGTTAGTAGACATGCAAATTAATGAGAATTGGTTGACATGCAGTTACAAAGTTACTTATAGTTAAGTTAGTAGACTGTTTAATGTGGACTATCATAAACCAAAATCTTTTCTCTGTTTATTATTTCTTGTAGTTGAGAAAATATGGGGTAAGAGACACAAAAACAGTTGCAGTAAGATAATACAGATCTTAAAATCGGTAACAACTACAGCTAACCTTATAAATAACAACTAAACTCCCAAGAACTGCAAGTAAACCCGGATGAGCAGGCAAACCAAGATGTTTCAAGGACTTTGTTATCTCTCTCTCTCTCACACACACACACACACAGGCAAAACAGATGTTTCTGGAATCAGACAGGTTGTAGTAGAGATAAGAGAAACTGATTATACTATTTACAAATAATTCACTTCATTTTCCATATGACTTGTTGACTGTACTCCATCTGTGCACGCACACACACACATACTCTAACAAAGGAGCTTCAGCAGGATGTGGATTGGAGGAATAACAGGAAGCAAACGGAGGATGCTGAACTGGTGCAGAAAAGAAAAGCCATTTATGTTTTAACAGTGCTCAAGACTTCCTGAGAGCATGTGACTGTTCAGAAAAGAGGATCTCAACCCTCTACGGACACCTTGGCAATTGAATTGCCATTGGCTAGTAATTTTTTTAGTTTACTCGCCAGACTGATATACTAGGCCTATGGATATATTAGAGATGCACAGATTGACCGGCCAGTGATTGGAATCGGCCAATTTTTCACATGACTGGCCCGGATCGGTAACCGGCAGTCTCACCGATTGAGAGCCGTTCCTTTTATTGTCAGCGGCGCAGGCAGAGACGTCACAGCCACGTGCACAGTTGCGTGTAAACACGTAGTTTCGCATGAGAATGATTCTAATTTGATTGGCATTCAGTGTAAATGGCAACTGATAATGTATTTATGTCATGCCAGATGAGGCTTGCACAGCCTGAGTGAGTGTGTGAGAGAGACAGCACACACAAAGTAACTCTCAGAAATGTATAGATGCATACTGTGGTAGAATTTTTTTTTTAATCCGGGTGTTTGCTTTCACTCAAACTAATTTGCTGAAATCAAAACAGGGACGATAATAGGTGAGCGCCAGTCAATGAGATTGTCGTTTGCGCATTAGTTCTGCCCACTACCGGAAAACCCAGCAGTTCTTAAAAGCTGAAAAAATCCAAAAGGAACTCCGTTATTTTGACAGGAAAATACAACAAAGAATATCATTTACATGTAGCGCGTCAATTCTGCATGTATGTAAGACTCTCTCTTGCTCTCTCTGCTCTCACCAATGCGACAGCGAGTCGTGCGCCTAGAGTTCACGGTACGTCAAATACAGGTGCACTGTGCATCTATTGAGATGAACTGAAAAACAGCACAGATCGCTTGACGGAAAGAGAAGCTCTGAAGCGCTCAGTCAGTGTTCCGTGAGTAAATATATCTGTGCTAAACTTATACTTAGCCTCCAACTCACACACTGGTGAATAAAATCTGAGAATGTATTAGCCATTGGCTAATATTAAACATCATTTAGACGCCCAGAGTGAAATTTAGTCGCATATGTGAGTGATTTACTCGCATTGTAGAGGGTTGATCCTGTGAACCATGTAACGATGACATGAACCACTTCAGAACAGTAACAAGATGCATGGAAAAAAATATACACTCATATCATGATTTTATTAAAGACTAGTATGAAGATTAAGTTGGGCATTAATTATCTATTAATTCCTCAGGAATGCCTTAATTTCTCCCCGTCACACGTTTGCATACACACAGAAAAGGCAGTAAACTTGCTAAACAATGACAGGATGAACTGAATGCTCAAGCAGGAAGGAAGGAACCAGTCAGTAAATGTGCTAAGAGTAGATAACCAAACACCTCCTTCCTCCTGGACAGGACACCTCCCTTATCCTCCTGAAACATGGTAACAAACATGCTTAGTATGACAAACCAAAAACAAAAAAGTACAAAATGAGCTTCTTTGTTCCCTTTTCCATTTAAAACTGAACTCATTCAAAGTTTTCTTTAAATAACCCACTGTGGTGTTGAAAACACCAATATTAGCACTAATCACCAGTGGTGTGAAGGAGAGCAGAACTGATCTGATTCTGTGGTTTGGGCTCTGATGTGGTGGTGGTCAAAAGCTAGCCATGGCAAAAACCGCCAGCTTGTGCATCTGCATTGAACTACTCTTCTTTTTCATCATCCCTTTTTTTCCTGTCCTCTAACAGTGTGAGATGGAGTGGCAGGGCTACATTCCTCTGCATTTAATTAGCAGGAAATGAGGGCAGCCAATGACAAGGACCATTTACACCAGTGAACGAGAGAGAGAGAGAGAGAGAGAGAGATCTCAAGGTGCTAGTTTCACCATGTAAGTGATCTCATAAGATATGCCTGGGGACACATGATGGCAGACAACACGAAGTGCCATCCTTCACAGGAGTAGTAATGACAGCAAAGCACTCTGGGTAACAGCACCACAACAACAGAAGCTCCAAGACAAGCCTGAGCATGACCGTGTGCGAGAGGAAGGAGACTGTCTGCCAGTCTACAAGACGGGTTAAACCAATTTCTTTAAATTAAAGAGCGAGACAGGAGTAAAGTATATTATAGAATGTTTCACACTCTGCCACTTTGATTGTTCAATCTAATATTTAGGTATACCGTGCCGCCCATTTCACAAGACGAAACCTGTACCAAGAACGTTAAGGTAGATGTTTATCAAGGAACTTTCCAGTCATGCGGAGCAGATCAGCAGATGTGCAAAACCAGTTCAATGGCATTCTAAAGTGAAACTGCTTCAAAATCCAAGGACCAATCAGAGAGCAGTGCTAGAATGACAGAACCCGGAAGTTCTGTCATTAAAATGAGGGTGACTACGGCAACTAAGATAAAAAAAATATTGACAGAAATGCTGTGCATATGTGTGAGAGAGAGTGGGAAAGAAGTGTTAACTGATTGAAACTCCAGCATTAGATGGACATCATTAAGATGTTTATCACACACATTCATACTAGTGATCGACCGATATTGATTTTTTATAACCGATACCAATTATTTGCATGTTTATGTTCCCGATAACCGATATGCAGAACCGATATTTATTTACTGTTTAGAGTAAATACATAACTGAGTAAAGTAAGTCCATTCTTCGCTTTGGTTTTTCCTCCTTTCAGTCATCTTAACAACAAAAAAAACGGTTGAAAATTAACAGTATTTCATGTTAAATTTAATCTTCAAATTACAACAATATTTTTTTTTTATAAAAAGCATCATCAGCAACACTGATATTAACAATAAGCAAAAGAATGTCTAATGTTTTCAAATTGAGAAAATAAAGGGCAGGAATCATATCAACTTCATTTTAAACTACAGTTTTAGGTTTATAAGCTGATTCAATGAATAATATTCTCTGGAATATTGAAATAAGCTATAACAAACAAAACATCGTATTTTATTGCATTTCTCAACTGGTATGTTATATCAGAATTATAAAATGTTTTTGTCATTCTAGATTATGAAATGCCTGCTGACAGCGCGGTTTATCTATTTGCACAGAACTATACTCAAACTGCGATCGCTTGCAGAGATAAATTAATTTCGATAGAGATGTATTTATTTAGATGTTTATTGGCGAAATAATGGTTATATAGTAAATGTTAATATAATTTAGTGTGTTTTAAACAAGTGAATCTTGTTAAAAAAGTTCCATGGGGTGGCCGTGCTGGAGCTTTTCCTGAGCATCAATCATTGAGTGAACAGGAATATGAAAGCGGTTTCACGAGACTAATGATGAGCATATACAACAGAGAGAGAATTAATTTCAGCGCTTTTATTTCCAACATGAGCTCGTTCATAGCTGTATTTAATTAATGTACAGTTACGTCTTTATTTGGAAAGATTGACGGATTCATTTACAAGCTACATTCGTTTTTGATCAAAAGTCATTAGAAATTCGGGAGGGAGGGGGGGTCGTGCGATTAACCGCCAAACAGCGATATTTGTTGCTGCTTCACCGCGGTAAGAAAAATGCCATACGTCACAGCCCTACTCTTGACTAATGCAAACAGACAGACCCTGTTATAGACTTTAAATGTGAGCAACAGTGTTTAGTTAAAGAGGAGCTGCAGCCCTCTGGCACAGAAAGAAAGAGGGAAAGTGATAAAATAGGGAGACAGAAAGAGAAAGGAAATGGAAGCTAGCGACACCTGGTAGGGATTTGCCCAAGTTAATCATCAAAGATCATGCAGCCAACCAAACTGGCATATTGGATCAAATTCATCGGTCTACTATTCAGATGGCCAAATTACATGGACATGCCAATCATCCTCAGACCATGAGCAAAACTACATAAGCACCACAGACTACATCAAACTGATATTATTTACAATTGTCTGTTTTGCATATTGAGGATTTCTGTATAATACAGATCAAAGTTTTGGGGCCAAAAATACAGTAAAAACTATAATATTGTTAAATATTTCAGTTAAAAACTTTTCTACTTCAATATTTTTGAAATTTGTTAATGTGATTGCAAAGCATCATTACTCCAGTGTTAAGTGACAAGATTATTCAGAAATCTCTAATATGCTTGTTGTCAATGGTGCAAACAGCTGTGATAAGTTCTGCTCAATATTTTTGTGAAAACATTATACATTTATTTCAGGTTTCTTTCGGTGCATAGAACGTTCAAATGATCATTTAAAATTATATTTAAGTCTTTACTGTCACTTTTCATCAAACTGTGTGTGTGTGATATATATTCACAAACCCATTCATACGTTATATGTATATACTGTATGTTGTTTACAATCTCAAATCTGTTGTGCTCTTCATCATAAATATCAATCCACTGAGTCATACATTAAATATTCCACCAATGCCATCACAACATCAGACCTGTGTCTGAAAACCCCAGCAATAACAACAACAGCTTAAAGACAATCTTGCCGAGCTACCCGAATAGCATCTATTTATTAGCACAGTCATCTGAAGGTCTGTTGTTTGTTGCCACCATGTTAAAATAAAAACACAGGTTATCTATATACAACAGGATGTTGCAATAGGATCTGCAGCTACATACGTGTAGATGTGTTCATGGCTTCCTTTAACTGAAAGAGAACGCTTACACATTGGCATATATATCAGTCTTAAAGCCAAATTAATTTATGGTCACTATCAATTCTCTGTGTGGCTACTGTTGTGAGGATTGCTGAATGTTTAAAGAGTGAAAGAATGCAAAGCCTCACACAAGCAGCTTTGTTCTGGTCACACTGGTGGTGCAAAAAGTCTCAAACAGGAAGCTGTAACCGAAGTCACATCCCGTATGCCAGAGCAGTGATGTCATGTTTGTGTGAGAGGGTAATGTTGAACACAAAATGCTTCATTGTCCAAGCGCAGACACACTGTGAAACCACACAGACACTCACCCACCCCCTCCATGCAGGCTGACCTCATTCACAACACATACTATTTGTCTTTCCCTCTCTTTTCTGCCACCCGGTTCTGTTTGACCCTGCCATCGCTCTCTCTGCGCACAAAATCAATCTGTTGACCCCACTAGCGCACTAAGCCTTCTCACAAAGCACAGTCGTGTCATAGTCTTCCTCTCCCATGATGTGCTTTTGTTTTTGACACATTTAAGAGCTAATTGAGCACAAATGACAAATCTTTGTGTAGTGTGAAGGAATGGCAATGGCTTCTCTGTTGTGTTTGACAGCGGGATTGATGGAGGCCGATATAACATCCACAGCTAAACAAATCTCTCTCCCGCTCTCCCTCTCACACAGTTGGCTGCAGTGGAATGTTAAATTTCAACAGGTGACTAAGCTTCAGTTAATAGTCTTTTAGTATAGCCTTTAGAACACACACAATTACAAAAGCTTACACACACAGTCATCTGCCCAGAGTGAAACAGCTGTTCCTATCTGTTGTTAAGTGCTCTAGAAATAATCAACGGTTGTTCTAGAATATTGGTCTTGGTTCCACAATGTAGGGATGCAACGATTATAGATTTTGTTGGTACGATTATAGTCTGAGGAATAATCACGGTTTCACGATTATTATGCATTTATTCATTTCACAACAAAATCACATAAACACTCTTTAGATAGTGTTATTTATTGCTGCCTTTTGAAACAAATATTACAGTAACCAATAATACAGCACAAAATAATAATACTAAAGAAAAAAAGTCCATCTCTCCTATTGGAATTAAAAAGGTGACCTCTGAGTCTACTCTGTAAACATCCATGTCAGTATTTCCCTTTTGAAAATAACAAATGGAAATAGATCACAAATGTATTTGGTGTTCTCATTTTGTATATTCTTTCTACATTTCTTTTGGACCTGAGGTACAGAACTTGGAAAGATGGTGAAAAAAAATGTGACTTATGAATAATACTATAACATGGATGATAAATCACAGTGTTAATTAAGTATTATTAATATAAGACTAATATTAACTTTATTTATCCCACAGAGGACACTGTTAATAATGAGGGGAATAAACTAAACTATTATTGTAATCAACTGTCATCCATACTTATTCATTTTTATAATCTTTATTCGTCTGATTTTACATATGGCCTGAGAAAATCATGTCTATTATTTTGGTTTGTGAGATCGAGCTTCCCACACAAACATTTAGGAGGACAGAAACTTGTTGTCAACGCTGCTCAGACTTTCATTAATAAAATAGCTTAGATACTGGATCGCTACATTATATTAATCAGCAAAGAGGGGGTAAAATGACTGTTTAAATCACTAAACTCAAATCTTCATTGTTTGTAGTGACGCGCAGAAGCAGGTAGGCTAATTCACTCACGCAACTGTCATCTCTCTGTCTCACTGCACTATTTCATCTCTGCCTGAAGCGGGCAGAATACTAGAGCTAACAAACTTTGTGTCGGGTGGTCCTTGCCTTCAGGTCGTACATTAAAATAGTTTATTTCACAATGAGAACAGGTTGGCTAGCCATGATGATGCCCTGGTCATTCTTGGTTTACCCAAAATGATCCCACACTATCGACTTCAGACATTCACACAATTTCATTCGCAATGCACTTTGTAAAACAAATACTCAATTTTATGCATACTAGGGCTGTGCAATTAAGCTAGGCAATATCGGGTTCATAATGTGTGTGTGTGTGTGAGATAAATATTTTATTAACAAATAAGAATTATAACAAAATAGGAACTGCAGGTGATATTTTGAATGGAATCAGTCTGAAAACGTTTGCTGTAGAAAAGATGGCCAAATAACCCACTTATATCACAATGACATCTGCGCTCTCCCATGAGGTCTGGTGCATGGTTCACTCTGATTGGCCCTCTATTAGGCAACACTCAAAACAAGACGGGGGGGGCAACACATTGGTTTGGAGACTCCAATGTCTGCAGTGAAATAAAGCTTGCAGTGTTGCCTATCTGCTGCTGAGAGCAAATAGTTCTGCTGAATAGTTGAAATCACAGAGTGAGACAATCAAACAGAACAACCTTTGGCCGAGGCCACGTAGATCAATTCAAGGACCATTTTCTAGCCCGTAAGAAATACCCGTGATCATAATTAAACCAAATTAAAGCATTTAAAGAGACAGAACAAACATTCGATGGATTCAATTGCTTAATGAATGTGTAGATGAGCGCTGAGGAATACTTCTGTCTGATTTAGCCAAACAATTCTTCTGTTGCTCAATTAGAGAGTGCGAGAACTCAAGGAAAATGCAAACTGCTGTTTGTGAAACAGAGAAAAACGGTGCAGAAATGGCATGAAAGAGGAGTGTGAAGGGGTGTGGAGATATTTCAGGCAGTTGTGGAATGTGAAAGGGTGAGGCCCTTCCCCCGCTGCGGAACGAGCGAGAGAGAAAGAGAGGATAAACACCAACCGCTCTTGGGCAGATTTTCTTAACCACAATAAAACTACAGAAACACAAGCAATAAAGCATGACTTTTTGGTTCTTATGAAAAGGACTCCTCCCCTTCCAAAAACATTGAATCAGCCTGTTCCTGTGCAAGCTGGTCCATGAAAGCCCTGCTGTTCTCATACGGGAAGCACATGAGCATGAGTGTAGTTAGGAAGTTAGTGACCGTGTCTGAGTCATTGCATCAGCATTAGCCTATCACACTCTCAGCTACGTTAGCATCAGCTTTAGCCTATCACACTCTCAGCTACGTTAGCCAAAAGAGAACTTGTGATATGGTTCAACGAGAGCCAAAAGTGTTCCAACAAAATAAATTCTTCTCGGTCTGTGGATGGAAAAGTTGTTGAAGAGTGTGTGCTGGTGTCTGTGCGGTGTCAGGCAGACAGCGGTGCTGGCAGGGCAGAGTCTGATAAGAAACCCCTGCGCTCTTGAGAGATGCCCCCTGATAAAGGGGCACAGCCTGACGCACACAGACATGACTTTATCAGGGGCCACACAAGGGCCAAGTCAGGGGCCAGTCCACAAACACATATCACCATTGGGGGATGGGGAGAGAAAATGAGCAAGGCTCCTCTGTTCCCTGCACTAACCCTGTCAACCTCTTCCTGCTATCCAATTTATCACCGCCCAGCAGGACACAGAAAAAGAGAGAAACAAAGATAGAGAGAATACAATTATCTGCACACTCACTCCACTGAACCCGGGCTCGAGCAGAGTACCTGAGCTATCTAGCCATCTAAATCTAGCTAAGCTGTTAGCACCTGGGTAGAGCAGTAATCCTAGACCAATGCAGCTCTAACGATAATAGTAGTTAGCACCTGGACCTGCTCACACACAGACACCTGTGAATCACTTCCTGTTAGCACCTGGAATGACCTCAAATATGAATGCTGCATTAAAATGTACTGAATTTAATGAAGAAATCACTTATTGACCATTGATGAAGTGGGGAATCTAGTAAAGCAATGAATTTTTACATATCCTTTATATTTTTACTCCTACACTGTACAATAAATTGGCTACACTAATGAAAAATAATCAGGTTGGTAAGAAATTTTTTATTGTTGAAAAATGAATACTCATTTATTCAAGGATGCATTCAATTTACTAAAGTAACAGTAAAGACATCTATAATGTTACAAAAAGATTGTTATTTTAAATAAATGCTGTTCTTTTAAACTTTACATTCATTCAGAAAAAAGCACAAAAAATATTAAGCAGCACATTAGCACAACTGTTTAAAACATTAAGAAAATGTTTCTTAAGCACCAAATCAGCATATCTGAATGGTTTCTGAAGGATCGTGTGACACTGAAGACTGCAGTAATGGCTGCTGAAAATTCAGCACATTTTTCAGAGCCACAGAAAACAAGCGATTTCAAGACGGAATGATTTCCTAACAACCTGTATGACCGTGACAAATCAAGATATTTAACCTTGACTCGTTCCTTCCATCGCGGTGTCCATTTCTGAACACCGCCTGCATTGAGCTCTGGCACTGGACTCAGCTGCCACTGACTTATCAAAGACAGCTCTAAAAACACCCGCAGGGTCACCTCTGAAGATCACAAGCACGCTGCAAACCTGTCTCTCTCTCGTCAGCCTGACACACACACTCAAACATCGCAGGGAGAGGGAGGGAGAGCAGTTGTCTTGTGAGGGGAACAAAAAGGGTGACGAGGGAGACGTAAGGGTGTTGGTTTTCCTTTGCCATGACAACAGCTGCAAACACACACGATCCATTCGAGTTATGAGCGTTTGTGCACAGCTGTCGTGATAACTCTTACAAGACAACAACCGAGAGAGCGTTTCCACATTTCACCTCCAAACACTGTCTATTTCATTCAGCAGAAAAGTGTGAAGCTGCATAAAAACGCTTTCAAGTCTGCGCTTTATTTACACATTGAACACTCCACAATAATAAGAGTCATGCTTAATGAAATACCTAAAATACCATCATCTGTCTAACCTTCTCAGCTCAATCTCTGCTGATGCCTTTTTCAACTGATCTGGATTCTCTCTCTCTCTGATCTTAGATCAGTGCAATACACAGAAAATATGGAGCACACGTCCTTTTTAAAACTCGTGACAGACCAACACATGAGCCAATTTGTCCATTTTGTGATTATTCATATTAATAATGTTGCCAGATTAACAGAAAAAAAAAATTCAGTTCCACAATCTACCACCAGCTTTGCACATTAATATAAAAAAAATCATCCTCAAACATTGTTTGGATTTTCATAAATAATATTCATTAAATATAGGCCTACATGTTTAAAATGGCATTATATCACACTGCTGTCTAGACATCAGTATCAGGCATTTAAAAACCCATATCAATCTGATGTAAAGCAGAGGTCAGGAGAGAAAGCAGACGCTGTGTGTAGCTGTACAAATTTCCCTCCCTACGCATTAAGTCAGAGTATTTACCGTTACAAATACACGACTGGCCCACATCACCCTGAGCTACTCATTTGCATTGCCAAATCAGTATGCAAATTCAGCTGAGCGAAGCAGAGATTTTACACCTAGTCCAATCCATGTGTGTTCAAAGAAATGAGTGTCAGAGGGAGGGGGCGATAAAGTTGTCCTCTGCGGTCTCAGCTCATTTTTGAGTGGATTGAGGAGAACAGATTTACAGCAAGAGGAGAGCAAAGTTCAGGTAAACAGAGCAGAATGAGTCCAGATACAAACATGAGGCTGTATCACTTGCAGGAGGAACTAACACCTCACTGTTTGGTGTCAGAGCACACAGCTTCATGAGAACTCTCTCATGGAGACACTAAAGAACCAAGAAGAAGACTTCTTAAAGAAACACATCTGTGTTATTTACGTACATAGAGAGAAAAGTCCTATTGTAGATGAAAGAACTCTAATAGGTTTGGTAGATCAGTGTTTACATACTAAAACTGTCCAATATTAAAGAAAATTTGTAATTCTAACATTGTCTTACCCTCGTGCCATTCCAAAACTATTCTAGACTTGCTTTTGTTAAACACAAAAGAACATAATTTGAAGAAAAAAATATTATTTCTTGAGCAAATGGCATAATTTGTTTTTGCAACAACTATCCCTTTAAAACTCGTTTTCTTCCATAATAAAATAAAACCAAAAAAAATCTAAATTCGCATTGAACATAATAATAAAGAAAAAACTAGCACGTCCAGTCGTGAACTTGTTAGAAGTTCAGTTGTGCGCCTGGACAGTCAAAACCAAACCCAATCTAAAGTGTGGTTTCTGTGGTTGTGTGTCGGAATGTGGGGTAGTGATCAGTCAAACCAAACTAGTTTATCCGGTGACGCACAGGGTTCATTTAGCAGCACGTTGAGAGAATACGAGCGCAAACAAAGCTGATGTTGGATAACATTGCGGCAGATTTTGCGGCTGCTCGTCCCTTTGTTACAAGACAAACAGAGCCGCGTGTCTGCATGTCAATAGCACGAGCTTTCGTGCACTTCATTGAATTAATACAGACGGATACTGTGTATTTGTGTGTGAGGGCGAATTCAAACATCTGAATCTGAACAGAAGGAGATTAGAGCCCGACTATAAACTACACGCATTTCAGACAAACAGCGCGTGTAAATAAACGCACATGTGTGAAGCGTAACGTTAATCAGTGACGATGCAGATACATGCTGCATTGAGAGAAACCCGCTGCATATCACAGCCACGGACACTTTCTCCTTCACAGGTTGCATGGTAAAAAAATAAGCTTTATATGTTAAATATGGTGGGAAATAAACGTTTGTACTATTCACACAGACGTGTAACGGGTTTAGGCACTTGTGCGTGTCTCTCTCACTCTCTCAATAGGGCGCATTCATGCACAACTCAACTGAATGCCTCAGGGGAAAAATCTTAATCTGCAAACAAACAGCTAATTGTTCTGATGAAATCCTTTGTGTTGACTACAGATCTGAATATTTGTATTCCTGAGTAAATAAACAAAGCGATTTCAATCGAAAAATAAACGCGAAAAAGTTTCTTGTGTGCAGCTAACGTTAACGTTACTAACTTTGGCTAACATCACTCATACACAAAAACAAGGTAAAACACCTAGTAATGTCATTTACAAAGCAAAATAAACATTTAGGGAAAGAGTAAACTCTTAAAAGGTCTTATATATGACGGTAAAGCAGTGAAAGTTAGTAAATATGACGACGGGTAAAAGTTGTTGATTTAGCAGACTGCTAACAGCGCTAGCGACCCTCACACATGAACTGACGGGGAGAAAAAATTTTTTAAATTCGGTTAAATACCGTCCAAAATGGGTTAAACGTCTAAAACTAGACCCAAAAACACAAGTCTACTTTAAAACAGAAACCATAACCGTTGCTTAGAGTCTCTTTCGCTTAAGACGGATAGTTTGTAAAGTTGTGAAACCCCATATAAGTTACACACTCGCGGTTCGGGTTTACACACACGTAAGTTAAGGTTACCTTCGTCCAAGAGTCTCTCCAGGTGTGTGAAGATCCCGCTCAGGTTTGGTAAACTCGTCATGAGCTTCTTCTCGTTCAGTAACTGCATGAGATAGTCGGGACTCGGCCTCGGTCTCTCATTCACCTCCATCTCCCCGACCATCATCTTTGCACGCAAACGCTCACAATCCTTCCCCAGAAAAGAAATAAAGAAAACACAAAAGAAAAAAAGTAACGGTGTAGATCAAATCCCTCGTTCCCCCTCCAGGCTGCGGCGACCCTCTCCAGATATGAGGGCTGGTTTTAAGGTGCAGGCTCTCTCTCTTCTTTCTCTTTCACTCCCTTCGCTAGTGTCGCACGATGTGGACTCGCTGGGTTCTCTTCGTTGTACTGAAGCTGGCGCGGCGCTACCGCTCCGGACTGAGGAACCTCCGAGAGCGCCAGACACGCCTCGCGCGCATTGGCTGCATGCGCGACGCGGACGCGCCGGTTGGCCAATCAGCGCATAACTATGGAGAGGCGGGGCTGGTGTTTTATCCTAATGAATCAGCGCCTTAGATGATGGACAGAGATCAGAGCCAATAGAATGCAGGCTCGTGAACGCTAAGAAGCACCGGCGGGTATGATATATTGTGAAACGCTGTAACAACATGTCTGTGACAACAAGGTGTATGCCTTGTGTGTTTTGATAAGGCTTGGCATTTCATGGTGTGTTGCTTTTTATAATTAAATCGTTGTGTGTGTGTTTTTGATTTGCACAGTCGGTTTTGCCGTGTAATGTGATTCACTGTTTGAGACAAGAATATAGTACGCGAACGTACGCTGCGTTCCAAAATTGCGTCGGTGCGCAACTCACTGCCGTATGTTTCTGGCCGTAGAATGTGAATTAAATTGTTACAATTTAAAAACCGTGTTGGTGTTATTCAGTATACAACGATCCTATAATAATAGACCAGTGGTTTCAGACTTTGTGACTAGGAGATATTTCTCCTGTATTTATGATAAAGCTGATTCATTTCAAACTTTTTTTTCATGAACATAAATGAAGCGCATTGTTAGGCTATATTAAATTAATTAAACATGATTAAATTAGTGATTACAGAAGTTTCAAGAACTGCATGTTCTTTAATAAAAAACACTAAGTTAAAAGATTAGTTCTCCCAAAAATGGAGGTGTCATTGTTTACTCACCTTTATGCTATTTTAACACCACATATTCATGGTTTCTTCACGAGTTATATATTTATTTTATTAAACTTATATGAGGTTACTTTTATTTTACTAGATAGACCAATCCAGTAAGAATGTCACGTGGTATGAAAATAAACATTGAGCACTTTTTTAGATATAGCTTTGTTTTTTGACCAATTGAAGATAGATGTCACAATCATCAGTATGGAAGACACTAATTTTAACAGACACTATCCCATCCACATGGAAGATAACAGGACACATTCCTTCAACTAGAGATTCACACAATAATACCAAATATTTACAATCCAGAAGAGGATATATGTTATACACTCACAGAAGAAAGGTATAAGCTGTCATTGGGACAGCGCCCTGTAAAAAGGTACCAAATTGGTACTACCAATATGTAGGCATTTAGGTCCAAAACGTACCTTTTACATATACAAATATGTACCTTTTGAAAAGGTCCCACTCCAGTGACTTTTTTTCCTGAGAATGTATTTTATGGTTCCAGAGTGATTGGCTCCAAATATTGTCCGGATGCAAATGAGCAAAAATACTGAATCCAAGTTGCATTTTTAAATGTATGGGAATGATCCAAGTGTTACAAACCTCTTCATTTGTTCCATACTAAAATATCCACTTGATTCACCACGCATCCTCCTATTCACATGACTCATCATCCTTTCTTTATTTAATCTCATTTTTCAGCTGCATTCCCTTCTTAGTATAGCAGACTGAAAAAAATCACCAATTTTTGAAGGCAGCACAAAAGATTCAGCATTTATCTCGGCCTCAGATAAGAATCATTTGCAGACAGGCCACACATGTCTGCGTTGTGTATGTGTGTGTGTGTGTGTGTGTGTGTTTTGTGAGATATTAATCCCTGCCCAAACCCTGTATTTTCCTCCTCTATTAATAACACGGGTTTCATTCTACAATTAATCCAGTTAACGACACTTTAGATAAAAAGTGAATATGAAATCAGGTGGTTGTGAAGCAGCAGGGATCAGAGACGGGAGGGAGATGGGACTTCAGAGAGGGCATCAGTCATGATCCCGTGGTCAGTGCCGGCAGCTGATTAGAAAAGCAGTAGGTGGCATAACTGTGTCTGGAATATAACATGAGCTCCCTCAAAGCACAGACGCTCCTGAGTTATTTTGTCTGAAGAAAGCTTGAAGGCTTTGAGTATGAAAATAATACAAAAGCATAAAACAAAAGCGATTATGTGTGGGTGCAAGAACACCAGAGAATGAAATCTGGGTCAATTGTGAGATAAAGAGAGAGAGAGAAATCTTACATTGTTAAGGTGAGGTGAAGAGTGGGACATTCAGAGTGTGTGTGCGTGAGTGTCATTGAGTATTTATGGGAGTGAGAGTAAAAGCAAGTACAGTATAAACCTAACACATGCTGATGACTGTTAAATACACCAATTATTGTATGTGCCGGTCACATGTTAGGTGTTGTTTGTGGGACTGGGGCGCTGACAGCACTGATGGATCCTGTTCTCTCCACCCAGTCCAGCGCAGTGCAGTATAATCTCACCGTGGACCACCACGTCATTCATGCCTCCCCAGGGGTCTGCAGTGAAGATTACAGCAAACACACAGCCCTTCATCACTCACTCGGGGTTCAAGGCCTTTATACCACATGTGCCGGCACACAGTTTCTCCAAGAAAAAAGACAATAAAGACATAAAAAAAAATCTAGTATAAAATGTATTGTAACGATCTTCAAAATATACAGTCAAACCCAAATTTATTCAGACACCTTCAACATTTCTCACATTATCACAGTTTATTCACTATAGTTCAGAAAATGGTAATAAAATATGACAAGAACTCAAGTTAAACTGTGTCAGAACAAATTCATCTTGATAATGTGAGATAACTTTGATAGAAAGGTATGTAATGAATTAAGTTGAATAGCTGTTAAATGTAAGTACATAATTCGATAAGATACCAGTTTAGGTCAACCAATTACCAAGCAATGCTTCATTTTGTTCAGTCTGTGGTGTAAAAAGGTTGCATTAGCCATTAAAGAAAAAACACTTAAGCAAAACATGGTCAGGTCAAAGTGTCTGAATAATTATTGGTCCGAATTTTTTTCCAAATTTGCTGGTAGTCCAGTATATGATGAATTTGTTGGGTATAATATGTCACAGTTTACTTTATTTTGCTATCCTCACTTATATGAACTATCCTGCACCCACTAAAAAAATATCAAAAATTAAATCTTGTGTCTGAATAATTTTTGGTTTGACTGTACATTTCCTATTCATGTTTGTTGCATTTAATTTTGAAAAATGTTTCAATTTAATAGCTCTCGAATAATTTTTTACAAAAGGTTTAAAATATGTATTTTTCAAGGTAAATTGTTTCATTTTACGATTCACCACGTTTTACATTTAAAGTTATTTTGGTGTAATCTTAGTCAAATTGTATTAATATGTGCTTATGAGGGCTAGGTTTAGGGATGGACATTCACGCTTGCTTTTTAAAAAAAATATTAAAACTTAAATTTTTCATTATATGTTTTAAATTATTTTTATTTATTATTACATTAAATAATAATATTTTATCCTTTTTAGTGCTGTCAAATGATTAATCGCAATTAATCACATCCAAAATAAAAGTTTTTGTTTACATAATATATGTAGGTGTATACTGTGTATATTTATTATGTATATATAAATACACACACACAGTACATATTTTGAAAATATGTTCATACATTTATATATTTATATTCTTATATTATATATAAATATATTTAATATATAAACATAGCATATTTTTCTTAAATATATACATGCATGTGTTTGTATTTATATATACCTAATAAATATACACAGTATACACATTATGTAAACAAAAACTTTTATTTTGGATGCGATTAATCGCGATTAATCGTTTGACAGCACTATTCCTTTTACTCAGGCTTTTTAAAAGATTATATCAGTATAGCACTTATTTATACAAAATATAAATAAGTAAAAGCACTAGAAAATGATACGTCAACATTTTGATACAGAATTGACTTTTGTGATTAATCAAAGTTAAAATTGAATTAAATTCAAAGGACTGCACAGAACTGCTGTACATGCAGGTTTTAAAAATACATTTTACATTTCCAGGTGAATGTGTGTGTTTATATGTGTGTGATTGGTTCTCATGGTGGTCCAAAGGATAAGGATGGTGCTTGTTTGTGTGTGCAGAGCAACAGCAGATGTATTCGCGTCTGATAAGAGTGTCTGGCTGAGGTAGAGGAGGAGCGAGGATCAGACAGCAGAACCCCGTCGATCCGGAGCTGGTGAGAGAGGAAGATCTCTCCAGTCTCCTGCCGAAAAACCATCGGCCTCATGTGAGCCTTCTTCAAAACACACCACGCGCTCACACGCTACACACCAGCACCACTTTAAAGAAACTCACTTATCAAACAGTCCGATATTAGAAAAGACTGCTCAACGAAACAGCTCAATTCTGCTGCTTGGAGAAAGACAAGATATTACAGAAGTTCAGAATTGCAAAAATGCACTGATGCCAAGTTCAAAAAGCATTCACAACCCAGTTTACTGCAGTAATCTGGATGTATTTATTAGACAATTTGGATTTTATAAGATAAAAATAGGGCGAGACTTGATCCCCTTGGAGCACAGGGGAATTGATTGGATGGTGAAAAGTGGCAATGCTGGAGCAACTTGTTACATTTTGTAACGTTTTTGTTTTCTACACCACATCTCTGAGGCCTATAAGAGTCCAAATTATTGACGTTTTTGAGTCAAATTTTGGAATAAACATCAAGAGCTCCAGTCCGTTCTGTGGAGTGGTGGTCTGGGGTTGAGAGGTACGGGGGACACCTGAAGCATGAAGTCACTCCAAAATAAATCTCCATTGAGCTCAGGGCTTTGCACATGCTCACTGGCTGGCGTTGGGTTTCGTGTGGCTCCTGGCAGATGCGCCGAACAAGAAGAATAGATCCCAGAGGGCTATTTATTCCTGCTGCTCCCTTCACTTTCCCTCCCTCCCTTCTGCACTGTTGCTCCCAACAATCTGGCATTCTTACACTCTAATGTTTTTCCTTCCCTCTGCTCAATGTCTCCATCCCTGTTTTATACCGATTTCATTCATCAATTCACCTGAGAGGCAATTATATCCTAGACAAACCAGGCAAATGAGAGGAACAGTTGATCCAAAATGTTTGTGATTTTTCTTTAACCTTCCAAACCTTTCTTCTTTAAAACAAATATGTCTCAGTGTATTCTGTCCGTTCAAGGAAAGTTGTTTTGAACCTTGTTTACTTTCATCGTGTGGGCCGAAAAGTACTAAAACTATCTTCTTTTAGGTTCTGCTGAAGATAGAAAGTCTTACCGGTTTGAAAGAATAAGAGTGAGTAAATGATGACTGAATCTATTCCTCTCACCTTCTCGGTTTCTAGGACTCGAGCTGGGACTCCAGGTCTCTTTATTGACCAGATTGTTGCAGTAAAACTGATTTGAGGGCAAATCCCGTCTCAATTCCCCCTTGTGTCTGTTCAGAGCTGTAATTTACAGGCGTGCGATTAAATCCAGATTGAACGGAGTTCAAATGTTTCAGAAATCTCAGCTCACTGTAAACATCAGCTCATGGGACTCACTTTTAAAAACACACCAACACAGTTTTTCTTTCCCTTAGCAGCTGCTAAAGGAAATACTTTGGCAAAACACTACACATCCTTCATGTTACGGTATGTACTTATGACGGCATGATCCACTATTGTCAGAAAGTAATATATATGGGGTGATTATGGGGGCCTGGTGTCTAAAGTACAGCTCAGAGCCCTTCTAATAATCCCAGATAGAAGGAGATCTACAGATGGCTGCTTAATCTGATTGTAAAAGCATTAAGTGAAAATACTCAGAGGACATTATATGCTATAAAATCACTATTCGGTGAAATAAATAAACCAACACACACTCGAGGCATCTGATTTCACAGGTAAGAAAAGATAAAGGCTGTTAAGCATGAGGGAAGCCCCCGACTAAGTATGCGCTCTGATAAATGAGCGTTTCATTCAGACATTGTGTTCTGGCACACAGCCTGCAGCTCATACAGGTCCATGGCTTTCAAAAGCACACAATGTTGCTATCTAAATACTTGCAATCTGTCATGTGATATTTTCTGCACTCTCTATATCCCTTTAGGTCCCTTCCAGTGTGCTTCCTGTCTGAGTGTGGATATGTGTGCATTTGTAAGTGTGTTTCCTTAGGAATCGTCACCTTTAGAGCTAAGACCAGAGACTTTTAGTTCACGTGTTAGCTTTTGGTGGGTTTGTTTCACCACTGCCGAAAAAAAGACTTAAAACATTTAAATATAAAATAGAAATATCCAACAAAGAGCTAACCTGAATAGACAGAGATAAAGAAAGCGAGAAGGAGATAAAGAAAGCAGGAGGCAGGGTGTTGAAATCATCTGAAAAGTGGGGAGGTATATTAAAAATCTCAAAGCCTATAAAATGCCTAGTTGCCACGGATACACTCATATGAGATATTTTGAAAGCATAATAACTAAACTTCCTACTAATGTCAGTCACTAGTGTTTGCCAATAAGGTTCATTAATTATACAGAAAGTACTGTTGGCTATGAATATAAAACTGCATAATTTGGCAAACATGACTTTTCTTCTCTTCTGTATAAATTGGTTTACTTTCTGTCAGAGGCTCAGCACACAAACCATGGATTATGAATATTAATTAAGTGATGATCAGTCTGATTTGCTGAAAGATGAATGTTGGTAGATGAACTCCAGCCAAAGAGGAAATATGCATTATTGTTATTATGGGAGCAAATTTACTCTCAGTATAGGTGCTACACCCCTGGTAGAAGAAATAAAGGAAAAAACAAGTAAAAAGAAGAGAAATTTCAGGTGGTGGATGTTGGAAGGGAGTGAACAGCCTGAGGGGAGTCTCAATATTTCTTTCTTTTTTTTCCAGAAACCACTGAGAAAATTGGAAGAAAAAAGCAAGAAAATGTTCATTATATCAGGAAAGAGAGCTGTATTAGATCAGTGACCTTCTGAAAATGATCTGTGTGATTGGAAGAGATTTTGTGGTAAGATGAAGCTTTTGAAACCAAGTTTTGTATGTGGTTGAAATTATGTGACGAGATATACAGTATATATATAATACTCAAAATATAGAAATGTATTCTCACTTATATTAATGCTTCAAAATCTAGATCACCATGATATAAAAATAACCATTCCATTTTGTTAAATTCAAAACATTGTTTCCTGTACCTGTGTGGTCAGCTTGGATTGGATGTGTGCGCATTTTCTGCCTTTCTCTTTAGACAATTCCTTACAGAATGAAAATTAAATGCAGGTTAGTTGCAACCGAGATATTTATTGACCCCTGAGCTACCTGTGTTTGTTTATCTTCACAGGAAGCTATGTGTGTGTCTTCTCTGATACAGACAGCTGTTGTGCACAGACTCATAACATCTGCATTATGACTTTAATAAAGTCCAAAATTAGGTTTGTGACATAAGGTGGGTGTGTTTACATGTTTGTATATGACTGTGTTTGTGTGTTTGTGAGTGCGTTCTCCATTCCATTTAGTTGAGAAGGCAGGACTCGTAGGTTGGCACCATGTATTTGATGTTGATGAAGGCGTCCTCGCCCCCGTAGCGTTCAAACACCTCCAGCGTCTCCTGAATCAGGTCTCCGATGTTCTCCCTCTTCTGCTGGCTATAGTCAATGCCATCACCTGAGTTTTCTGCACACAACACAAACACATTGCATCACATTAGCATACTTTGTGATGTTTAAAAGCCCTAATAAAGTGTGTAAGACACACACACAGATCTTCTGAAAGAAGCAGATCTAATGACTGTTAAAGATATCCAGCAGGAGTGTGTGAACAAATCTCGAATAATTCATCTGCAGGAGTAATGTGTGTTTACCGGATGTTCTTGTGCATATCTCTGCCACTCTCTGACATGACATTAGAGAAACCCATCAATCACTGTGTAAGCTACAGCACACACATACACAAATCAATATATTCACACTCCTCCAGCATCACACATACACACAAGTTCACCCACTACCTACCAAACAAACTTCCTTCTGAGGTCACAGGCCCAATTACACCAGAACTCTGAGCACACACATGCACCTCTCTGTCTCTCCTGCCTGCTCATTAAAGGAAAGGATGACAGGCAGATGAAAAGAGAGCAGGTAAGTAGCGAATCTCTCTCTTCTAGCATGTGTGAATGTGTGCTGTCTGTCTGGAGTCTGTGTAACTGTATGTCTTCATCTGCCTGACTTGTGGATCGTTTCCATCTTCTCCGTACACGACTTCCTCAGGTCTCAAAACGCACAGATAGTCAATAAAATATTAGTGCAAAGGTCTTGTGGTGTGTTAATTTGCTCATCTCTACACAAACAGGCCCTTTTAAGCAGCTCGGTGGCCATCTTATTTATGCCTCCAGGCAGTTGTTTACTAGACAAGCTAGTGCAGCTTCTGTCGACTTGAATGTGAAACCTATAAAATCTGACTGCAATAACAGAATATTTTTGTCTTTTATAATTAGATTCTTAGCTAAAATCAAATCCTTTATCAGTAACAAAATGGCAGTTTTAGTGATCCACACGTAAGGCCTGTTCACACCAAGGGCCAGATTTATAACAGCTTGCACCAGAGCAAACCGTCTTTTGTCATTAAAATAGTACTGTCAGGATTTACTAAAGATGCGCAGTGAAGAATTAGCACTGAAAAGGCATGGACACAGTTATGTTTTGCGCCTGACCTTATTGAATATGCATTTGAATGGGAGGAGAGTATTAAAATGAATCACGTAACATGGGTAACATGTATTGTTGGGTAAACTATCCCTTTAAGGCTTCATGTGGCCCCACCTGTTGACTAGACAAGTCGTATATAGTCAATTTGGATCTGAAAATAGATGCTACAGACCACCTTATGTTGTCTGGACCCTAATTTCCAAGGTGTGACCAACTGTCTGCTGTGGATCTGTACTGTTGTATCCCATACGCCGCACATATTCTGTACTAACATGCTCAAGGGGCTTTGCTCATGGGCCACACCAGAAAAAGCTGCCAATCACACTGCAGGCACTGCTTCATACACATCAGTACGTCCCTCAAACACAGGAAAATAAAATCAACTCCGTCCGTTAAGCCTGCCTTCAGGCATCCTTCTTTCTCTCCCTCTCACTCAGCATCTTTGTCAATCTATTTTCACCAGAGCAGGAGAAAGTAGGGGGTTAGAATGAGAGTCTGAGCAGAAGAAATCCTCACCAGAGGCTTTTAAAGAAAAGAGGTATATGGAGAATGCTTTGAAGAGGTAGGAGAGCTTCATTTGCCATCTGTGCATGAACGGCAAAGATATGCTTCTGTTTGGAATCATGTGGAGTCCAGGCTTCGATTCTACAGAGTTCAGGGGTAGCGAGAAGTTCAAACAGTAAGGAGGATTCAGCATCTTTCAGAAACCAAAATCATACCCATAACCCCCCGGATAGAGATTGCCTTGAAAAACCTGAGGAAAACAAACAACAACTTAAAAACAAACACACCTATTCCTGTATCAGTGATTAAAACTTTGTCTCAGTCTCAGATGTCACATCCATGGACTGCATGGACTCTGAGAACACTGAGAAAAGCTTTCAGAAAAAAAAAATACAATCTGGTTTATGCAATTTCTGGGAATCAAAGTGCATAGATTTTTATCAATCTGCCATGAACCAAAGTTGTGTTTACAAGTTCCCAGGCTGCAACAAAGAGCATTTATGAGCAATAATTAGTGGCTGGATTTGCCAAAGTTTACAAGGTTCGTGTCATCCAATCTTTGAATAAGCTTTGCTGGACACTCCTCCAGACTTGTGCAGTCTGTTTTTTTCTCAGAGTTATATCACATTTCCTTGGGACCAGTTTCATAAAGGTAACAATATATATATATACTGTATAATGATACATATATCATTCAAACCTATTTTATGTTTTGAGAGATATTATTTGTTTTTATGCTGACCAGATCTATATTTAATTGATCAAAACACAGTAAAACTGTAACATTGTGAAATATTAATACAATTTAAAATATCTTCGGGGTCACAGAAATCAGAAAATACTCTGAATATGCTGATGTTTTGCTCAAGAAACATTTCATATTATTATTCGTGTTGAAAACACGTGTTGTTTATTTGAAAAGAAATTGTAACATTATTGATGTCCTTGTTGAAAAAAATATTTACTGATACCAAACTTTGAATGGTAATGTATTGAAAAGGGTAATTGTGAGATATAAATTAACATAATAACTGAAGTCACATTGTGAGATATAAAATTGGCATTGTGAGGCCTATAGAATTGCAGATATGAGATTTAAATACACCGATGTGATGAATAAAGTCGGAATTGTAAGGAAAAAGTCATATTGTGGAATATGACTTTTTCATATAATCTGTAATTATCTTTCAAGCGTCTATACATTTCAGATTTACTTAACCAAAAACATTGAAAAAAAAATCTTGGCTTGGTCACATGAAATTGTCAGACAGTCACTTCCCGTGTAAGTGGGTGGTTCTTGGCTAGCTAAAGTTGTAATATGGACCAGACATTAGTCACAATCTGGCAACACAAGTAGCATTCAAATTTGAATCTGTTTGTGAACTAGGGAAATGTTATTTTGTCTTGAACAAATATTTCTCTTTACATTTCTCAGTAAAATGTTAATCATGAGGAAATTCACTTCCATCTGTGAGATTATGTCTGTACTCTCCCCCTCTCTCTTTCTCTCATCTGTTCTTTGTGAGTGTGAGATGAGTTTCAACAGCTGTCTATTCCGTCCCCCCTCTTCAACTCCTTTTCCACACCTCTATTCTCACCCCTTACTCCATTCTTTCTCTCTTACTCTTTCCTCTTCACATCTAGGCAGACAGGTTGGCGTCAAGAGGGTTGTCACGCCACGGCACAGTCTATACAACTAATCCTTCTCTCTTTCTCAGTCTCTCTCTAGACGTATTCAGGGCTGGACGTCTGCACTGGGGCAGCAGCTGGAGAACTGATGGTTCTTGTGTTTGAGTTTAAACCGGACTGATCCACACACAGTATGTTGATATTGGATTTCACTCCTGCTAACGGCTGACAGTGTGTAAAAAGAGTACAAACAGTTCAACAATGTGAGGCAAGCCATTTGCTAAAAGACCAAACTTTGAACTCCTGTCCTAAATCTGTCAAAATGAACACAATTCAGATGACTGATAATCACAAAAAACCTAATAGAAAAAACTGCTTTCATTTTAAAATGTCAGTAAAATGAATGTGTGTGTGTGTGTGTGTCAGATGATGAGAATGTGTGTGTCATACACACATCATCATCACTAACTCAGCACTGCATCATCTGTCTCCGTCACCTCTATCATTAGCACCTTATTAACGGAGTATGTTGCTCACACGCACTGTACATAATAAACACCTGTTGTTCTTTGCGTACACTTAAACCCACTACATATGCTTAAACATACACTAGCTAGCTCTCACATACACATCACAAGTCGCTCCACCCTCCTGTGCTCATACACAAGCAGGAAACAAAGATGTCAAATTAGAAGTCACCCTAAATAATACATAAAAATGTTCTCAGCGTTTTCTCTCACAGGTCCTGACCTTGTGTGAGCTCTGCTAATGGTGCTAGCATTAATATTCATGTCCAACAGCTTGATGAAATGTACCTTTGCACCGTGAACAGGTGTGCATGTGTGAATAGCTCATTTACAACTCATAATGGCCGTATGGGCAATTGTTCACGCAATGACAGTACTTTAATTTGTTTGAATTATTTGTTTCTCACTGCAGAAAAGGAGAACAGTTGGGCCCTGGAAGAAAACAAATGAATGAGTTCCTATTTATTTATTTTTTTCTGGATTATACATTGATTTTGCAAAACACTTTATATATCTATCTGTCTATTATACAAAGAAACATTATAAAATTGTATAAAATATTGTTGATTATAATATAATATAATGATTGCATCATTCACAGTGCTTCATGGGAGTACTTGATTCAATATTTAAAAAAATCAATTAAAATAAAAAACATTAAAGCACATGTCTTTTATGTTTTATTACCATTTAAGTTTTAATTTTTATTTTATTTTTTTTTTGCTTCAAAACAAAAGTTGTGATTCATCTCAGAATTCATGGATTTGCTTCATGGCTTAGAAATATTTATTGCATTTAAAAAAAATCCCAATAAAGAAAATGAGAAGAAAAGAAAAGAAAAGGGGAGAAACAGTAAAATAAATGTTTGAATCATTATGTTGAGGTCCTGAATGTTAGGAAGTGGCTGTATCAATACAATCCCACCAGTCCATTTCCACATCCTTTTTATACATGTGAATTTAGCTGAAACCAAGGAGTGTTAAATGTACAGATAGGATGTACCTTTAAACCTATTCTTTTAATATAGTGCTACAAATAAGAAAACATGAGGGCAAAAGAGGGAATGAGGCAATGACCTGACAGCAAAGAAAGAGGCACTGTGTAAAGATGGAGTCCAAATAATCAGTGGTGTTAAGCTTCCAAGAGGCGTTAAGCTGAAATACACACAGACACACATCCAGAAAGAAATGGGGAAATGTTCTGCATGTAACATGAGTGCTGAAAGATTCTCATGCGCTGATGTTTGTGAAAGATGAGCTGGGGGCCCGAGACAGCTGGGAATGAGAGGAATTTCTCTACAAAAATAAAGAGTTTTTAAACCCAGATGGAAGTATACTGTATAACATGCTGGGAAGAAAGGGAGGTTATCTCATTTTAGTCTAGTTATTGCCCTGGCTACAGCTTTAGCAGACGATACTTCAACTACAGTCTAGATATGGTATTAACACACTCCAGGAGGTCTCAGACCAATATAACATATATGTATATGTGAACACCCCAAATGTTCTCAGACCACCATAAAAGGGTGTTTTGTGGTCTGTTGTGACCTTTTGCCGTCAGAAAATGACTGTGGTTGCACCACGGTATAGTGATGGTTATATGGTTACTATGCTCATATACCACAATATTTACCGTGGTTAGAATGATTGGCCAGTTACCAAGGTATTTCCAAGGTAACTTCCATCATTGTTCAAATTGTAAATTTATTTACATAAATAAATTAAATTTAAGCATTTGTCATAAATGTATAACCTGCTATATCCTATACATATTTAGGCCAATACAATTTCTAACCATTTTGTTTACAGTTTTAACAAAAACAAAGCTTGTAAATCAAACAAATAGGATTTCTTTAATAGTACTAATACATTCAAACCAGGTTTATATACTCATCAACAAATCCAATTTGTTTCAGTTTCATATATTAGCTAAGTAATTATTGCTTGTTCCACAGGTAGTCGTATTATAATAACGTTGATTTTGTTTAACTGAATACATTTAATTATTTTCACAGTGAACAGATTATGCTCATTCAGTCATTTTAATAAATGCTGTTTCTTAACTGTTTCTTTTATAAATAACCGACAAATATGCATCACATTAAGTGTATTAAGTGCAGGTGTATATTTATGTTAAAACTGTGTCATTCAAATTGATAGAAATTTTATAAGCAATTAAAATACTTGTGCCTAAATATATTGGAGTGTATTTGGTTAGAAAAAAAAGCAATATCAAAAATGTAAAAAGCCCTAATAATCAGTTCCAGGCGTCAATTTTTTCCTTTTAAAATAATTTCTTTGTTTGCCCACATTTACAGTCTATATCATCCTCTGTTTAGTATTTAGCAACTGGGTCTGTCGTAATAATGTCCTAAGCATGCAACATTCTGAGTCGTTAGCCAATCACAAAAGAAGGAAGTCACATATAAATGTTTTAAAGCTACAGCAGCAAAACCAGCTGAGAAAAGACCAGAGAGAGATAAAAGGTCATGTAAAACTAGATTATGACAATAAGACTAACATTACAAGAGGCGTTTTGATAAAAAATAAATTGAAAGTGTAGAAAATGGATCCTTTGAGCACTTTCCAATTAAATTTTATATTTTTGCTGAGATGTAATAAACACAAAAATGTCGATCTTTTACTGTCCCTTTGTTTGCTGCGATTGGTATTTCCTAACAGTGATCAGTTAGCTGCATGTCACGCTAATGAATAAATGGTCTGGAGTACTTCTGAGCCTCTCCTCGTGTGTCCACGAGTTAAACTGCTCTCTGCTCCCTCCATTAGTGGGATGAAGAGCCTTTAGACGGAGTATCTAATACTTCTCTCCACTCCTCTACCTCCCTCATGGGGCCTATTAGCATTCCAATCCATTCCACTCCAGGGGCTTTCATTGGTGGAGGTTATTCATTTCTTTAATATGATTGGCTGTGGGGGAAAAGGGAGGGCAGGAAAGGAAACCATGGCCTGTCAGAGTGATTAAATGCATAGCCCAACCATGACACCAGCGCTCTGATAAGCTCTCGCTTTCTCTGTCTTTCTCTCACTCCCTCTTACTAAAATCCAAAGCTATGTGACACAAAATATTTGGAGGGTTTGTGTTCTCTCTCACACGGTTACGAGAAGAGGTGCAGCTCTCCAGTAAATGAGTGTTTTATGGGTCTTCAGGCAGGAGCTCAGTGTGTTTATGGACAACACACCTCCTTTACCAGCAGAGTTTAAGAGCACTATTTACATAAAGCCCAGTGTGTGTGTATGTGTGTGGTTCGTGTATAAATGATAATTAGTGTTCTGTAAAAAGAGCAGCTTTCCAGGACCACATAGGGAAACATGGGAAAAAAGGTAGCTTCTGAGAGCAAAACAACCTACTGTATGAATCCAAGTCATTTACATTTATGCATTTAGCAGATGCTTTTATCCAAAGCGACTTACAGTGCATTCAGGCTATAATATTTTTTTATCAGTATGTGAATTCCTTGGGAATTGAATTCCTTTTGCGCTGCTAACGCAATGCTCTACCACCGAGCCACAGGAACACTAGTCAAATCAAACCTGTAACACTGACAGATGCCACATCAATTGACAGATTAGAGAAAACTGCTAAAACATTCCATCTTTTATTCTGTGCGAGCATGTTTGAGAGTTAGTGAACCATGTCGGAGTCTTAAGCGCATATGTTGGTTTATTGCTAGCAGATGCTCTTTATTTAAAAGGAAGAGGAAACTGAGGTTACACTGCTGTGTTCTGTAAGCTAGAGTAGTACTAAGTCTGTCATCCTACATTTAGTACCAAGAAAGTTCATGTCATGTTCCAAATCGGACTTAAGTTGCTTTAAAACTTGAATTCTAGTTTTTAGTTCCTATTTGACAATGAGACAAAAATTGAAACACTATTCTCTTGAGCCCAGCAAAAACAGTGAACCAATACTGTTCACTTTTCAACTCTAAACGTCATCAAATAAACACAGGCAACATTAAATAAGTTCACTTACTCAAACATTGCAAAATAAGTGTAAAAACTAATATAGTGAGGGAGAGAGACCACTAGAAAGAAACAAAATCATTACAGTAAGACAAAGAGAGCTAGAAAGATAGGAAGAGAGAGAGAGAGAGAGAGACTGGCACCGGGATGTGATTTTTCACTCCGTCCCACATGACTACCCTCCTCATCAGTGGTGTAGTGGTAAAGGAATAGCCTCTCGCTGCTCACCTCATTACTGTCTGTACACATGACACAGGCTCACTTCTCCTTCTCTCTCCTTCCTCAGGGTGGATGCTTAAATGACAGCTATTAGCCAAACACAGGGCTATTTGTTTTCATATTTCCTGGCCCCGTGCTATCTGACATGATTCTATTTGTGCCTGCAGTGTTACACTGCATGTGTGATGACTGATGGGGCGCCAGGCAGAGCTGGTTTTGCTTGGCTGCTAAACTGGGGCATTCGTGGAGGTGGAGGGGCACAGGACACTGATATAACCCATTCATCATATGGAGAGATGGCGAGAAAGACAATTTATACGTTCCATTTTTAGGAAACATTGTAATTTGTACAGGCAAACTAATAAAACTCTGATTTGATTTGGACTCTAGTGAGAGAGAGAAAGGGATGCATCCTGGGACCAAAAAGAGGCTCATAAGCATGGTGGACCATAACATCCTCCCGAACACTCAGATGAGTGGTCTAACAAAATGAAACTGTATTTTCATTAAAATATGTATATACTACCGTTCAAAAATTTGGGGGTCAGTAATATTTTTTTTTAAAGAAATTAATACTTTTATTCAGTTGTAAGTGTCTTAGAAGTAAATACATATAAATGTGAAACGTAATGTAATTATATTACAATATGATATAATAAATAAACATGTATACATTATATTAACTATTACTTTATTTTTATTATCATTGGCTTAATAATAATAATGGTTTAAGACAATGAATATATATTTATATAATTATGGAGATAAAAAAAACATTAAAGTTAATACCAACACATGGCAAATGGCCATTTTGGCCCCTGCAAAGAGATCTGTAGACTAGGTTCCCATTTTCCACACATCATTTATACCTGAAAGCCGGTGTTTATGAACACGCGGAGTAAAATGATCCAGTGTACAGTAAACAGCAGAGCTTCCCTGAGTAACGTCTGACCTCTCTCAGGGGTCATATGACTAAAGTAGCTGTCATTTCATGCTTTCTAAAAAGTTTTTTTTTTTTTTTTAGTAGGTGTGCCTTCTGAGTGTAATCAAAGCTGCAACATTAAACAGAACAGAAGCCTGAATAAGGAGCAGTCAAGTTTATTATATCAGTCAGAATGAGAGCAAGAGAGACAGATGGGCCACCAGAGGCTATCACACACTTCCTCATCTATCTCTCTCTCTCTCTCTTCAATTACCCTCCTCTCTCTTTCATTCTGTTTTATATAGCTTTTCTTACATCACACTCCGCATGTGTCATGTAAGTGTATGAGAGCAAGTAGGTGCAGGTTAATGTGTGGGGCACTTGTGTTAAACTCTAAAGGCACTATTAATTCCCAGGGGTTGATTTTTATGAAAACTAATAGATTATTTATTTATTTGGTATATGAAAGTCACATTAAAACAGTGTACAATGATATAGTTTATACCATCTATCAAATTACAACTGTCCCACAATTGTGGCATCGTCTACGCCATGACCATTAAAGTTTAAACAGTGTGTTAAATATCATGTGCGAAGAAAGTGAAGAAATATTGCAGCAAATTTGACCTGTCAACCAACTGTCAAAGCTGAATTATGTCATATTACAGAAAAGTCTTTGTTTAAATGTGTATTTAAGGTATATAAAATGTTAGAAAATGAGCCTTAGCAAGTAAAAGGAGTCTGACATTTGTATTATGATAATGTTTAAAATGTCATCATCGTTAGTGAATAAAATATTGAATAGAAGCACCAATGTCTTTGGAAACAGAAATGAAAAAAGTAAACAAAGGTAATAAAAAGACGAAACCTCACCGCTGTTCATAAAATGATTCTCTCCATCAACGTCACCAGACAAAAGCAGTGGAGGATGTAAGAGACACAGAATGAGAAACTGCATTGATGGAAATGAGAGGAAGAGAAGGAGGACTGAAAAAAGCAGACAACATTCTTACGATAGAGTAAACTACACACAACGTGCTCTACAAAACACACTTAAAGGTGAGGTAATTAATGTGTTTAAAGAAGAGCACACAGAAAATATCTCTTCCACATGACAGATGTCCAACCCAGGCTCATTGCAAAATTGCTAAATTTATGTTTGCAACATTTTAAAAGTGTGTTTAGTTTAATCTGAAACAGATTCATGTGAAACTGGCAACATTTTATTGCTTTAGTTGTACATATCGCGACAGTTCAGAAATGAATTGTCTGGAGAGTGCCGCTAAAAGATTAGTGCTCTGATTGCATATGAAAGTAACTTACTACCTACACTAAAAGCAAACTGATAGTGTTTACAAATGCTAATATGATATAAAAACACATTTGCTGAAGCAACAATGCCATTCTATCTTGCTTCTACAATGTCATTGAGCTCTTTTATCAGGTGAGCTACTGAGCATGTTTATGTCAGAAAAGCCATACATATGGAGCTAGTTATGAGACGCAAACGTCAAAATGTATTAGCTTACAAATCATGCAGCATAGCAAAGTGTTTTGATGACACCGCATGAAAATAAATCTTTATTAATCAATTTGTAATTATAGCTATGGGAAAAGGAATAAAACCTGCCACTAGAGAACATTTAGGCTGGAAACTCATACATCTGAGTTGTATGTATAGATACGTTTTAAGAGATTTTTCTTAAAAAAAAAAATGTAGATAGAGGCACATTTTTCCAATGAGACTATGTTGCAATGTCATTGAAATTGTGAGATATGACATTTATTTGTGACCACAGGATGTGCTTTCCATCGGTCAGGAATTTTGTGTTTGATTCATCACTGAAAGCTCATTTAAAGGGATAGTTCACTCAAAAATGAATATTCTGACATCATTTACTCATTCATGCAGGTTTGGAACAAACTGAGGGTGAGTAAATGATGACAGAGTTTTCATTTTTGGGTGAAACATGCCTTTAAGCAAGACGAGAAAAGATTAAAATGGCAGTATACACAAATGCAAAGCACATAAAAGCATGCCTCAGTTGTGTTTGTGCATGTATGTGTATGACTAAATTAACCAATCATGTTCAAACGGACATAAACGGGTGTAAACCATAAACCAAGACTATTTAATTATTTATTGTGTATGTGTGTGTGCTCAGAGCATTAGTTACACACTAACTAATAATAATACATTTTAATTGTAATGCACCTTTCTTACACTCAAGGTGCTACAACAATATAAAACAGCAATAAAAGAAACAACTACTCCATAATAGCAATCACAATGACAACGCAACAACAACAATGACAACAACTGTAAGATTATAACTTAAAAGCTTCACTAAAAAGATATGGTTTGAGTAATTTCTTAAAACAATCAAAAGATGGAGCATTCCTTATAGAAGGAGGCAGAGAATTCCATAACCTGGGAGCAATACAAGAGAATGACCTCCCACCCATTGTTTTGAGTTTACAATGGGGCTGGTACAGAGTAAGAGAACAAGCAGACCGGAGAGACCGAGATGGTGTGGACACTATAATCAAATTACAAATATACTCTGGGGCCAGCCCATGTACTGCTTTATAAGTTAAGATTAGAACTTTTGAATCAATACGTGATTGAACTGGAAGCCAGTGCAGTTGAGAAAGCACAGGAGCATATGACTGCGGGACGGCGTGTAAGTTAAAACACAAGCAGCTGAATTTTGCTCATATTGCAGCCTCTTAATCAAATTAGCAGGTAACCTTGTAAAAAGTGAATTACAAAGTGAATGAGCCTTTCTGCATCAGGCATTGAAAGAAACGGTCTTATACGTGCAATATTACAAAGATGATCAAAAAGCTACCTTAGTAACATTCTTAAAATGAGTGTTAAAAGTCAGCTGTGCATCAAAAATCACACCCAAACAGAAGGGAGAATTCATCCAGGCCTGTATTTCCATTAAACAAGCAGATATAGTTGAAAGTGCCAATGTAACATCAGGTTGAGTGCTAATATAAATCTGGGTATCATCTGCATAGCAATGATAACCCAGACCATACTAAAATGACCCAGTGTTGTGAAACAGCATTTGACTCGCATGGATTATCAAACACAACTGAAATTCTGTTTTATCACCCATAAAACCTGTTCGAGAAGCTCAGGAAATCTGTGCCAGTCTACACGTTCACACACACACACACAATTGATTGGGAATGTTGATTAAAGAACAAAGATAAATACACACTTGCTACTCACGCTTCAGAGCCATTAGTATTCAGGTCTAACCATCTACTCCCCAGTGGATGTCTCAGCAATGGCTGCAGGTAACATTTTTATGAAAGCAAAGGACGAGAGAGGTAGAGAGGGAGGGAGAGAGCGAAACGCTTGCCTCTTTTTCTCCAAGAGAGAGAGAACAGATTAATCCTGTGATTTCAGCTGCCTGTATCTGCTCAATAGGGGAAATTACGGCTGGCACAAGGCTCCATTTTCATTAGAGTCCAGACTACATATATATTCAGGCTCTAATTGAGGCCAGGGCCCTCCTGCTCTGTAATCGGGCCCTCTATAACTGTCTGTTTAGTGCTTTCTGCTCCTTTCTCTGCGTTTTAATGATTTCTGTGTGTAGCAGCCCATGGCTGTTTAACGGATCACTTCCTGCTCGGCTTGTCTGTTCGTACTAAACAAAGTTCGGTGGAATGGAGACGATTCATCACTTTTGGATTCGCCTTTGAGAGATTGAATAAAGAAAAGAGAAGGAAAGTGAACGCGGATAGTTTGCACATCTTCCGTATGCCAAGATTTAATGAGTAATGTTTAAAGGAATGGGAGAGATGCATGCTGGGAGATTTTTCAAAAGCCTGTTTTTGTGCTTTCAAGACCATGTGTGGATGTCAAAATGATTAGTTCTAGTTAAGCTAAAGACTCAACATACACAAAAAGCACATGTCACATGTACAAACTGTACAGAAATAACAAGGAAGAGCTAAAAACCGACCGAAGCTGTAAACAGACGTCACAGGAACTCATGAAGCGAGTCTCCCAAGCTCCCCAGTGCATTACACTACAGCTTCAGTGTGTCTTTGTAAAATGTGCATGTGTGTTTAGGTCTTAATGCAGTTGTAATGGTTTAGGCTGTAGCTAAACTTGGAACTTGCGTGTGGAGCTTGAGGGTTTAGGGGGTAGGGGGAAGCTGTACCACCAAAACCTCTTTGATTTTATATCACATTACTGAATACACACTACTGTTCAAAACTGTTTATTTTGTTAAATATTATTACAATGTCAAATAACTGTTTTATTTAAAATGTAATTTATTCCTGTGATGGCAAAGCTGAATTTTCAGCAGTCATTATCTGGTCGTCGGTGTCACATGATCCTTCAGAAATCATAAATACTGATTTGGTGATCAAGAAACATTTGTTCTTATGATCAATGTTAAAAAACATAATAAATTTGCTTTGCATTATATTGTGTTAAAAACAATATTCAAAACACTGTAACTAATATATTAAAATATTTATTTAATAATTTAGTAAATTAGTTTTGAATTTAAATTCTAACTGAATGACTCACATTCAAAAACACATAAAAATGCCATTACTCTTACATAACTGAATTGTAGAAAGTTTTATAATGTCTAGCATTCAGATTAAATCAGTTTCATTGAGCCAAGATCATTTAGTTGGATTAGGTTAAATTAATGTACTGTAGTAGATTTAACTCCACGTGATTAGGTTCATTTTAAGGCTTATTTAATTATTTTATGTTCTTCCAACTTAATTTAATAAGCATTAGTATTAAAATATATACTCTTAAAAATAAAGGTGCTTCAAAAGTTCTTCAAGCGATGCCATAGAAGAACCATTTTTGGTTCCACAAAGAACCATTCAGTCAAAGGTTCATTAAAGAACCATCTCTTCCTTACCTTTTTATAATCTGAAAAACCTTCTTTCACCACAAATAACCTTTTGTGAAACAGAAAGGTTCTTCAGATGTTAAAGTTTCCTAATGGAACCATTTAGACAAAAAGGTTCTTCTAAGGCATCATGAAGCACCTTTATTTTTAAGAGTGTACTAGCAACAGCATACGACAACATGCTACATGTATTTCATATATGATAAAGCAAGAAGAAACTGGTCGGACATTGTCTAACATGTACTCTCCCAAAACATCCTGGCAACAAGAAACACACGGTGGCATTTTAGTTGTCAAGAGATTCATGCAGTGGCAACACAAAATGATTAAGTAATGGCTTGAATACGATGAAATTAAGTTGTGAAATTAAGATGCAGCTTTAGTTCATTTTAAGTCAACTGAACAAGCAGCAAGCAAGCAAAAAAACTTTTTTAGGTGCATTATAAAATCACAGAGAACCCACAGGAGGGATATGGGAGATGTAGTCTTTAGGCTCAAGTGAAGCAAGAGCTGAAACAGGAGGGAAGAGATAAGAACAGCAACGTCTGAAGAGGAAAAAAGATGAGGAGAAATGTGTCATAAATTGTCTGTGGCCATAACAGATGCAATCTGGCCAAATATGCAAACCATACACCAGCCTGGGACAGCCTGTGTGTGTGTGCAGACGGGAGGCTGAGGGATTGGTTGCCAGGGAGATTCTGACACATCAGACCCCACTCCCTGCTGCCCTCAGTTTAGCCTTGACAAGGCAGAGAAAATGCTTGGAGGCAGGCAGGCTAATTTACCATCCCTCTCTCCCTTTTTTCTCCGTCTCTCTTTTTTTACCTCCGCCATTACCGTTTCTTTCTCTCTTTCTCTCGCTCTCGCTGTGAGGTCTCGTTACAGAGTTGGAGGGTACTTGAGTAATTAATGTGGAATTCAAATGAGCTTATCAGGTCAAAAGCAGCTTTGCTCCTTTAGGATACTCTCCACTCATGAAAAACAGCTCTGACAAGCTTACAGTACAATACCACATTGTGAATACTGATGACAGCCCCAGATTCATTACAAAACAAAACTTACACACATTGTTTCTTCTTCTCAGGGAAAAGGGGATTAGACAGCTTAACTTTATAGTGAAACAAAAATGCATTATTAACTGACATGGGCAGAACAACAGCTGAAAATAAGACTCACACAAGCTTCTGGGACAACTTCAGGTTCACCATTTTATCTGGTTTGTTCCTTTGAAAGATTTATATGACAGCGGGGATGAGCAAAATTTGCTTTCAATTCATGAGCTGGAATTTGAAATGGCTACACTACACAGGATGCTGAAATGGAATGAATGGGAGATTTTACTCAATTGCCACATACACACATTCAACACTGTAACAAATCAGAGGAATTTTTAGAAGTTCCACACAAGCTGCAACAAACCATTACCATGACTGATTAGGCTATTAATTCACTGAAAAAATGTTTCTGTTGTAGCGGATATTTATACTACTGTTCAAAGGTTTGGGGTCAGTAAGAATGTTTTATATTTTTGAAATGTTCTCTTATGCTCACAAAGGCTAAATTCAGTAACAATGTTTTTTTTATAAAGTAATATTAATATAAAATGCCATTACTGTGCCATTCAGAAATCATTCTAATATGCTGATTTGGTGCCCATGAACATTTCATGTTGAAAATGTTGTTCTGTTTTAAATGTTTGTGGAAACCATAATACATTTGTTTCACAATTATTTCAAGTTTATTTGAAATAAAAAAACATTGCAACATTGCAAATGTCTTAACTGTCACTTTTGATAAATGTGTTATTAATTTATTTAAAAATTGAATAAAAAAAATCTTACCGGCCCCAAACTTTTGTAATGGTAGTGTATGTATAAAGTATATTTATATATATTTGAGACATTTTTAAATATGATACAAAAACATGTCAATAATGTCACAAATTAACACAAATAATTAACAGTCGTGGTTCTAATGGATAGAGCGTCGGACTTGTAACCCGAGGTTGTGGGTTTGAATCTCGGCTCTGGCAGGAATTGTCCACGACTGAGGTGAGACCCTTGAGCAAGGCACCGAACCCCCAACTGCTCCCCGGGCGCCGCAGTGTTGGCTGCCCACTGCTCCAGGTGTGTGTTCACTACTGTGTGTGCGCACTTGGATGGGTTAAATGCAGAGTACAAATTCCGAGTATGGGTCACCATACTTGGCCACACGTCACTTCAAATAAGACATCAATTAAAAATGTTCCATACAGCACCACAAAATATCCACATTATTTTCACAAAACTTTATATTTAAAATATATAATATACTTTCACCACAGACAATAAAATTCTTAATTTAATTAATTAATTAATTTATATATTTGTGTATAGATTCCAAATTTGCAATATAATCGAATGCTTCTGGAATGTTTCGAAAACAACGATTTATATGAAAACATTTATGGGCAATTCAAATTGGAAAATGATCGTTACAAATTACACAATCTACATTCTATTTGTTACCTCAATTCAAAATTGAATCTGAATTTCTCAGAATTGGTCAGACTTTATTTTAAGGTCCAATTATCGCCATTAACAAACCATTAACTACGACTTTTTCCTCAAACTCCTAATTTGTTTTCTTTAAATAGTAAGTAAGTTTAGGTATTGGGAAGGATTAGAGATGTACTGTAGAATATGGTCATGCAGAATATGTGCTTTATACTAAAAAACAGCCAATATGTTAACAATAGGCATGCTAGTAAGCAACTAGTTGATAATGAAAATTGGTCCCTAGTAAAATGCTAGCTCAGAATTTGTCTAATCGATTCTGAATGGTACACATCCATGTTGAGATGCACACATATGAAGGAGATAGTCGAGGAGATAGTACACACAAGGTCTCTATTCTAACTGTTTATCTCAGTCATGACAAAAGTATTGGTTCGTCCATTCTGGGGAAGCTGTCCAGAAAACGCAACAGCTGCAGAAATAGGATATTTCATTACAGCGTGAGAATGTGTGTAATAGCGAGAAGTGAGAAGGCAGAAAATGAGAGAATGACGGAGGGGGTGGGAGACAGACCCCCCCAAACCCTCTGCTGCATTTCATGTTTCATTGAGGCTTTCCATCTGTTTCACTGCTTCGTTTCAAAAGCCGTCATACAACTTGATTTAAATCCAATCGGTTAGAGTGGCATCGGTGTGTGTATGTTGTGCTTTCCCAGGAAAACAAAATGCATTTCAGACACAACAATCATCCACAGATAAATCAGAGCCAATATTTCTTAGTCACAAACACACACACAAACACAACCACATCCGTAATACTAGTAACTTACTTTATTAGATACTAGTATTATTCATTAGATACTCTAGTATTATCCGTAATATAGTACGTACTAGTAGTTCTTATCATTAGATATTTCCTTAATACGTTGATTACTAGTACTTATTTTTAGATACTAGTATCTTTTCATTAGATACTAGAACTTATTCTAGTACTTATTGATTAAACTTATTCATTTGATAGTGCTAGTTACTTTTTCTTTATTTTTGTTTGACAGTATAGTACTTATTCACTAGTACTTACACTTACTACTAGTATTATTATTAGATACTAGTACTAACATAGTTACTAGTACTTACATTAGATACTAGTTACTTATTCACACATTCACACGCACACATTCACACATTCACACATTCATTCACATTCATTAGATACTAGTACTTACATTAGATACTAGTACCTTTGTATCACTCCAGCTGTTGCATTCTTATTTCACAGCACACACACACACACACACACACACACACACACACACACAACACACATCACACAAGGCACACTCACACACCACACAGGAAAGAACACTTTCTCAAGGCACTCCACACAGAGCACATTCACACACAATAAAAACACAATTTACAAGCCAGGAAGTTGGAAATGTCCATCTTGGCATTGAATTGTGGGACTTGGATACTTTCTCTTACTGACTGTATTGTGTTTTCTCATTTCAGCTCTCATTAACTGCTGATGTTGTATCAGATGAGATCTGTTTAGTCTAATCAGAGCTGAGGTTCAGCCCTATTACTCACCGAAATCAAATCAGCCTGTAAACACAGCAGTACAGTACGTCATAAAAGGAAGTGTGTTTAATTATGTTACTTTGTTTGTGAACGTACAGATGCTGTCTCAACTTTCATGCAGCCACATATGGCGTTGATTAATTAATCTCTCCCTCTCCCGTTCTCTGTAATTTCCTCATTCTTCCCGTGCTTAACACCTGTCAAGAGAATCTGAACCCTCATCTGACAACCTCAATACAAGATGGGTAAAGTTGGGCAAGCGCGCAAACAAATATACTATTTGTGTTTCCTGCCAGAAGCAGATTTTCTGGAGTATCATTTCAAAGTCTAAGTGCAGAAATGCAGAATAAACTACAACAGATGTCCAGCGCAAGGAAAAATGGCCAGAACGGACCATCTCTCTAATTGATCCATTTATCATGAAAATGATCAGTTCGGTGAAAAGCTCAGACGGAAGCACACACGGCCTGAAGGGGGTGCGGCCGTTTGGCTGGTTATTGAGAGTCATTAGAGTGTCTGAAACCGCAGGAGTTCCCACCGCTCCCTATGAGAGTTTCCCGTCATACTGAGACAGTGAGCCAGAGGAGTTTAATCAATTCTCTGTTCAGGTCCACATCTGGAATCAGGTAGTTCTGCGTTTCATTTTCTCAAACTCATTTCTAAATAAGTCTAGCCTTGTTCTCGCTCTTGATTCTTCTTATACACCACACACAAATCTCTCGAAATCCTCAATTTTTGTATCTTTTAAACAGTCATTAGATACATGAGTTTCATTTGGCAAAAAAAGATCCTACAGACATGAAAGCAACCACCTAGTAACCTCATACCAAATTCATCACGCCAAAAACCTTAGCAAAGAAACGCTCTGGCAACCAGACATAAGCATTTGCACAAGCCAGAGACAAATCTTACTTCACCTTCAGGGCTCAAGAGTAAGGATTTATCAGCAATTTAGATTTAGAATTTTCCCTGCTTATTTTTTCAATGCCAAAAAATTATATATTCTTAATAAATGTTACATTTTTATGAATTTAAATTTGTAATTTCATATTTAGAGTTTTAAACTGATAATTTAAAATAATTTTAAAATGTAATTTATATTACCATTTAAAACTTTTTAATGTTTATGAAAGAAGTCTTATGCTTGCATTTGTTGGATCAAAAATACCAGTAATACTGTGAAATATTATTACAATTAAAAAAATCTATTTTCATATATTTAAAAAATTTCATTTTTTCCTATGATGGCAAAGTTGAATTTACAGCAGCCATTACTTCAGTGTCACATGATCTTTCATATGATAATACGTTGATTTTGTTCTATTGAATATATCTGTATTTTAAAAATTAATGTACAATCTTTATTTCTATACATGTTTTTCACACATATAAAAGTATTTTTTCAACAAATGTGACCCTGTATCACAAAACCAGTCTTAAGTAGTGTGGGTATATTTGTAGCAATAGCCAAAAATACATTGTATGGGTCAAAATTATAGATTTTTCTTTTATGCCAAAAATCATTAGGATATTAAGTAAAGATCATGTTCCATGAAGATATTTTGTAAATGTTCTACCGTAAACATATCAAAATGTAATTGTTGATTAGTAATATGCATAGCTAAGAATTGAATTTGGACAACTTTTTTTTCTCAGACTTTCTCAGTATTTTGATTTTTTTGTACCCTCAGATTACAGATTTTCAAATAGTTGTATCTCGGCCAAATATTGTTCTATCCAAACAAAGCTTATTTATTCAGCTTTCAGATTATACATAAATCTCAATTAAAAAAAAGACCCTTAAGACTGGTTTTCTGGTCCAGGGCTACAAATTTGCTGAAATGTATATAGTTATTATAATTAACCAGGAAACCCCAAGACAGCAATTAATTCATTAAAATGTATAATATAATTTCATAATATTTAATCAATTCCTACTGATGATATGTCATCCTATAACAAGTTATTATTGCTACTTGGAAAAAAAATATTTGTAAGCCAGTTAGATCACTTTAGCTGACAAGTTGAAAACTCAACAAGCAGAATTGACAATAATAGCATTTGATCAGTTGAGAAAAAAAAACATAGGTTAGGTTAGATTAGTATTTAGGTATGTGATAATAGTCACCCTCTATACTGTAAACGGAGTTTGATCACTACATGCTAATAATATTTACAGAGCTTGTCCATTCCAAATAAATGATTTCCCTCTCTCTTTCATAGTTTGCTATACTCCACGTATGTTTAATGAGCTCAAAGTAGTCTCTGATTACAAACGTCTCCTGCATCCTGCATGTTCAAACCTTAGCCATGCACTGTAGAGAAAGTGTGTGTGTGTGTGTGTGTGTGTGTGTGTGTGTGTGTGTGTGTGTGTGTGTGTGTGTGTGTGTGTGTGTGTGTGTGTGTGTGTGTGTGTGTGTGATAACTTAATTTTTAATGGAATCACGATTGAAGAAATATCAAGTGAAAAAAAAAATCAATGACGATATTCTCTGAAAGATGTGAGGCGGAGTAGGAAAATGTCACAGGCGACGGCTAATGAAGGGAAATAAGTTAGATAAATTATTTAAAGATTGTCATTAAAAAATGTCCATAAATAACAGAGGGTTGATACTAGAAAGGTCAGAGCGATGAAGGAGAGATTCATTAACCTCAGTCCACCTCAACCATGCAATTATCACTGCCTGATCTCTCTCTCGTCATCTCTCTCACTCTATAAGGTGTTACAGCAGAAAAAAAACACAGCTCAGATCGCTTCTCAAAGAGAAACCTTAACTACTAGGAGGACAATGTCCCGTCCTCTTCTCTTCTTCATCAAACCAGAAACAAACCAGCCTTGGTTTCTGGTTTAGAAAGAAAAAGGGGAAAGAGAGTCTTTTATTTGCCATTCAACCTGCTCCCTCTCTCTTTCTTAACTCTCAGGGGTTAGTTAGTCTTGCATGCATGAGAGTGTTTTATGTCTGGATCAAATTAGAGAGGTTATGGGAGGTGTTCCCAGCATAGAAATGTTTTCTTGCATTCCTGCTCAGCCCACAGATTTGGGCTCTAATTGCCAGACTGTTCAGCTAATTCTTCATTTGTGGGTCAGGGGCCAGCTGTGGACCTCTGGGCATTGAGCTCCAGGCAGCCCTCACCAGGCTAGATGCACATTCTGAGGAAATTATATAATATATTTATATATATATATATATTTGTGCCCAAGTCTCGCTCTCTCTCTCTCTCTCTCACACACACACACACACACACACACACACACACTCACACACACACACACACACACACACACACACACACACACACACACACACACACACACACCCACACACACCACACACACACACACACACCACACACACACACACACACACACACACACACACACACACACACACACACACACACACACAGAGGAAACAGGAAATGAAAGTGAAACACAAGATGGGTGGGCCATTCTACACATTTGAGTCATGTTTCTACTGTTTTTGTTAAAAAAGGGTCCAATCTTAACAAACAGAACACTATAAAAAAAACAAAAATCCAGATTTTTGTTGCCCTGGAAATCATTCTTTCTCTATTGTAGTGTTTTTTTGGTCTAACAACATATTTGCATTTACATTTTTGCCAAAGCACAAACAAAAGTACAAAAGTAATTTACACAAAATGCCGAAGACACAAAAAAAAAAGTGTAATGTGTAAGCCTGGCCCAAATTTAGTAAC